>OX421501.1:5216498-5816498 GCA_949126835.1 Anisus vortex
AACTTTGCCGACAGATTCTGACAATTGGTCAGCTGGCTCATTGATATTCGGCCATTAGAAATCATCATTTTAAAAAAATAGTGATGTTATTGAAAGAAAAAACGTATTGGAAGCACTGTTATAAACACTGAATGCCCAAGTCCAATCAATGAGAATCTGACAAATAATACAATAGCTAACTCTTAATGATACTTTACTTGTATGATAAATAATATGTGAATGTCTATCTATTTTTATAATTATATTTCTTTGCTTACGTATACATAGTTCTTTTATATTGTTTAAAATATGATGAAAAAGACAGAAATCATGTAATCAATTCAAAATTCAATTAGTTTGGATCAATACAGTAATCTTATCTTATCTTAAATTATATAAACAACAACAAATTCAAAACCCGAACAAAGGGTTCGGATTATACAACAAAGATGATTTATTTTTTTAAATGACAACAACAATGATACAACTTTTATAAATCTAAATCCCTTATTATATATACATGTATGCATGTTTAAAACATCAAGATGCATTTGAACGAGTATTAGAACCTACAACATATTCATTTGCACTTAACACAAATTTAATTAATTTATATGAATTTCATTAGCTTAAACCTGACCATGGATAACAAATTTATTTACAACTTATATTCTTAACCCTTAACTTAACTATACCAAGTAAATGCATGTCTTTTCCCTTTAAATTCAGAATAGCCTTAATTTCTCAAATTAGTATCTTGTTTTTAAAGTGACACCACACAAAACAAATAACACCCAATTATGATTCCTAAAACAAAATTGTAAAAAATGTTTTAGGCTAAACGTTTGTGACTATATAATTAAAAAGAGACGCCGTATCTGCGAATTGTATTATACTGCGCGGCTATTCAACACTTGCAGCTGTAGGGTCATGACCCAACCAAGTCTGTTTGGCGTACATGACATTCTCCTATCTCTTACGTGTATACTTCACCAAGTGAACCGCTTGGCACATGGCTGTTCACCTCTTTAGACAAATGCCATCCGACATTCACCTCCTTAAGAATCGTATCTATAAATATTAAAGACGCTCCTATAAAGAAGATTATTGTGCCATACACTGTTCCGTGGTGGTCTGGGACTTTTTATTAGTGTTTTAAATGATGTTAAATTATTCTTTTCCTGGTTCGCTCAGGCGACCCTTTCCATGCTATGATATATATATATATATATTAATGACAGTCATTACCTTCACTATGGGTAGAATTTGTGGAGCGGAATTTCTAGATTAGACGTACGGCTTTGACCACCCTAGTCCCGGGGCAGTGGCATCTACCTCATTCATCGCTGGACGTCAGAGAACACTGGAATCAATCACATTCATTAGGATCACTGGCCTCTAGCATGATCAGTATATGGCTAAATGGGCGCTTTCTTGTGCCATCTTCAGCTTATATATTTTTATAGACGCTGTTTTCTGCGATCTTCAATACATTGCTCTTTAAAGGCATTCAGTTTCTGCCATCTTCAATACGTTGCTATTTAGAGGCATTCAGTTTCTGCCATCTTCAATACGTTGCTATTTAGAGGCATTCAGTTTCTGCCATCTTCAATACGTTGCTATTTAGAGGCATTCAGTTTCTGCCATCTTCAATACGTTGCTATTTAGAGGCATTCAGTTTCTGCCATCTTCAATACGTTGCTATTTAGAGGCATTCAGTTTCTGCCATCTTCAATACGTTGCTATTTAGAGGCATTCAGTTTCTGCCATCTTCAATACGTTGCTATTTAGAGGCATTCAGTTTCTGCCATCTTCAATACGTTGCTATTTAGAGGCATTCAGTTTCTGCCATCTTCAATACGTTGCTATTTAGAGGCATTCAGTTTCTGCCATCTTCAATACGTTGCTATTTAGAGGCATTCAGTTTCTGCCATCTTCAATACGTTGCTATTTAGAGGCATTCAGTTTCTGCCATCTTCAATACGTTGCTATTTAGAGGCATTCAGTTTCTGCCATCTTCAATACGTTGCTATTTAGAGGCATTCAGTTTCTGCCATCTTCAATACGTTGCTATTTAGAGGCATTCAGTTTCTGCCATCTTCAATACGTTGCTATTTAGAGGCATTCAGTTTCTGCCATCTTCAATACGTTGCTATTTAGAGGCATTCAGTTTCTGCTATCT
Organism: Anisus vortex; assembly: GCA_949126835.1. NCBI lineage: Eukaryota > Metazoa > Mollusca > Gastropoda > Planorbidae > Anisus > Anisus vortex. Next base: position 5,218,660 of record OX421501.1, read on the forward strand.
TCAATACGTTGCTATTTACAGGCATTTGGTTTCTGCCAAAAAAATATTAGAATTTAAATCCTTTTAAATATTAAATTAATCTGATTTTTACTTTTCAAGTATGGATTATGACATAAAATATACATCGTTCTATAGTAATAAGGAAAAATGTGCACCCGCATAGACACAGTCTGCTATTCCCGAATCACCGCCCCCCCCCCAATCACCCTGCCAAAACAACAACAACAATATATTGTACTTATTTCTCGACAACATTGCATTAATACCTCCCTCCCTCCCTTCCGACCCCCTTCCCTTTTTAGCACTTGTTGCCCAACTACCTTGCAATCTTGGCCACGCCACTGTTCATTAGCACTGACATGCATATTCCCTTGTTTTTATCGTCGAGGTGTCAGAGTTTACTGCGCATTTCCTGGTGGTCTCAATTAATGTATTTGTGTAACTTAATTTATATCTGTTTTTTTTTCCAAAAAAAAACAACAACATTTTTAATGTAAAGAACTTTAAAATTCTGGTTATAATAATATACTTTGCATTTCGGCACTGTTTTGGGGGAGATGTTGTATTAAAAACAAGCTAAATGCATGCGCTGTTTATTTTTAAAAGAAACTGTTTACCTTTTAAAACTGTTGCTATAAGATTCAAAGGGAGAGAACTTGGCATTTCGGGTAGATCGCTAATATATTTTAAAAACCTTACATAAATTGTGGCTTACAAAAAAACTTTAAATTTAATTAAAATTATTTGATGTAAAAGCATAGAGGAAGCCATATTTTATTCCTAGTTGCATAGAAATATAGTAATGCCTATAGTATAATATAGCAAAGGTCTCACATCTAAATTGCTTAGAGGGATGCATAAGGACCTTTAGAGTAACCCGGGGGCCGCATAATCGGTTGGACATTTTTTTTTAAAGTAAGAAGTCATTAGGCGTACAATTTTAATAAACGATTTCAAATAGTTATAAAAACAAATGTGTAACGTGGATACAATTGCTGAATTATGTTGACGTTTAGTGTTTTTTTGTTGTTGTTGTTTTGTGTGTGTGTGGGGGGGGGGCTGCTTGCAGCGTTTTGCATCCACAAGTTATGGAAAAAAACATTGAGAGATTAGGCCTGTAATGGGTTAAATGGCTGTAAACGTATATCTCTGCACTTGTGAAAGTTTGGCCGATGATCGATTCTTTTGGCACAACACAAACTTCACAGGAGCAGCAGCCCACGAAGATAAAAGGCGAAGGTTCGCAATTGAAAAGTGACACCTCAGAAGATCCAGCTATCACCGTCCGTCAAGCTAAGTATTCGTGCTCCCATTGCGACCAAAACTTTCGGGCAAGAATAGTCCTCATCAGCTATTTCCTGGCCAACAAGCAACTATAACTCTGTCAGAGGATGGTCTTCATCGAAACCGATGGACAAGCATCATCAACTCTGCATGCAATGTCTGTGTGTATTCACAATTCAGAAATTTTGAATTGATTAAAAAAAACATTAAAACAGCCTTAAGGCAAATAGGAAACGTCTTTACAAGTATACATTATATTTTGCACCCGTCCGTCCACAAGGGACGATGACGCAGTCTCCCTTTCCTCTGCCCCTCGCCTTTCTCCGGGCTCGCTTTTCTTCTCTACTTTCTCTGAGGATGGCTTCTGCGACTTGAATGCCCTCGCGCACCTTGGACCGCCAGGAAATGCATTCCGCAGCAAGACCCTCCCACGTTTTGTGGTCAATGTGTGCCAGTAGCAAGTCTTGTTTATTGACGTATTTAAAACGTAGGCAAGGCCGGCCTCTTATTCTTCTTCCTTCTGCCGGCTGCCAGCTCTCCATACAGCATCAATAAGGCCTGTGTTAAAGTCGATAAGCCCACAATTGAAAGAAATAATTGGTGATCAAAATGATCAGCATTTTTACACCTAAATAGTCTAAATCACAGGCTGTGAACATAGGCATAATTGGTTTCTGTGTATGTTTTTTTTTAGTAAAACTTCTGCACGGTGGCAAGGATTGGACTGCTGCAGGGCTAGAACCGAAGGTCATCGTGTTGACAGGTGTCAGTTCAGTCTTGCTTTTCTAACTGATGTTACAGATCATCTGAAAAATGTAAATCGTAAAACTTCACGGTAATACAAACAAATTAGTGATGAGGTGATAGTGTGGACAGTAGGGTGCACAAATGGCCGCACGCCCCATAACGTGGATTCCTCTCCCAGGACACTCCACCAAACACCGGCTCATCTATCTATGAATATGATGATTTTGAGCTCTAACCAGGGCCGGCTCATCCATATAGGCAACCTAGGGTGCAAAATGTGGGGGCGGGGCGCATAATTAAGGATTTTTTTTATTTATTTGGGGATTTAAAAATATAATCTAAATTAAAGTTAAGTACTTATTGGGCTACTATCATAGGAAGACGAATTATTTGGTAATGAAAGGCGAAGGGTATTTTATTTGAGTTGTCTTAGAAAACGGGAAAGTAGGCCTATGCCCTAACACTATATTATAGGCCAACTCATTTTCTCTCCGCCAGAGGCACTTTACTGAGAGCGCATATTTTGTTTTCGCCTAGGGCGTCAAAATAACCCAGAGCCGGTCCTGGGCTTATAGCTTAACTGTGGAATGTTGATTCGCACGATACTTTATTTAAAAAGATTAAACAGCTTCGTACACTATTCCATGATGCACGCAGACAAAAAGCACATAATTTTCTCTTAGAGGAAATAAATGAATACGTTTAGCCTATTTGGTTTTGCGATGTTTACTTTATTAACTTGTCATTGTATTCGTGTTATTATTAAATCTTATTCAATGTATCAACTTGCCCCATAGTGTGTATCATCTTGCCCCTGCACGGGGCAAGTTGATACAAATTATTTTAAATTGCTATTAGAGCTATATTGTTTTTAATATATTCTAATGAATAAAATTTGTTGATAAAAAGTTGCGGGATACATTAGGGATCAAATACAAGTATTTATATCCACTCTAAATATAGCCTAATGGTTTGCAATTAATGTAAAATGTGTATCAACGTGCCACCCTCTCCCCTAAACCACGGATAGTCGTAGGGCGCAATAGGCTTATAGGCTACTTCTGTAGGGCTATAGAACGAGCGTCTGTAAAATATAAGGTAAGAAAAGAAAATGAACATGACACCTGAAATCTGAGAGCACCACTAAAATTGGACTGTCCTCGCAAATGTCTTCACAAATTAGCTGTTTTTTTTAAAAATAAAAATAGCATATTTCTAAGCATTTGTAATGTTCATCTTAAATAATATTGTTTTCGTTTTATCTTATCTTTTAGCCTACATGTCATCTGTGGCGCCCCAACGGTCCAACAGACTACGGGATATGTAGGATGTAGGATAGCCTACATTACAGACACTCCTGCCACAAAGAAGATTATTGCATCCTACGTTCATCCGTGGTCCGAGTCTTGTCTTGCATTTTTACTAATGTTTTAAATGATGTTAAGTTACTGGTTTTCCTGGTTTGTTTAGGCAACCCAATCCATACCCGAATGCCACTCGGGAAGAAAGAGTACTTAGGCCTATACCTATATGCATTTGTTCTAGCATAATTGACAAGGAAAGTGTTTTTGTCTTTATATTTATCTGAGCATTGCAACAAGTTGTTATTGGGTTGTATTTATAAATTAGAGTTTAATCCCTTGTGTATTATTGTAAAAAAATATTTGTATTCGTCTAATTATCATATTTTTTATTTTTTACTACATTTTCTTTAGACATTCGTAATGCGTTCATAAAACTTAACATATTTGTTTAGTCAACAATAACATTAGAAAACACTTTTTTTTTAAATATGTAAAAAACGCGAATTTCCGCTTACATTGTCTGTAATTATAAATATATTATATAGTTCAGTGATTGTGACACGTATGAATATTTAGTAAAGTAAAAGTGGAGCTCGTTTCTGTTTTGGATAACATTTGTTTGTGCCACATCAACATGGAAGCTTTCTATAGATTGCCGTTTAACTTTCTGGAATGCCCAAATTTGAAGCTAAAAAAGCCCACATGGTTGAGGCAACCGTCTCCCATGTTTGTTTTTGCAGCAGTACTTACTTCTTACTTTTTAGTAACTGGAGGTTTGCAAATATATTGTTTTTGTTAAAATAATATTATAAACACACCAACAACTTGATCAACAAAAGACGAAAGCACCGGCCCACAGTTACCGGCAACACAATTTCAATTATTACATTTTAATAATGAGACAAAATCAAAGCAAAACGTAATAGTAATAGGCCTTAACTTTAGTTGTTCTTTTGTATTACTTAGGGACATTAGGCTACTTCTTACTCTCAATTTAGTGCAGGTTTCAATTTCAATCTGGGTCTTCCGTTGTCTGGTCTACTAAGTCTAGGATCATCCTATTTTTTTATTACTATTACTATTTTTATTATCTATGAAAAAATAAAATACACTCAACTTTCAAGCTGTAAAGTGTGAAGCCACTTGATGAATGTTTAAAGAAGAATTTATTAATTGTACTTGTGTACAAAATTCAGCTTTAATGGTCAATAATTTATAAAATATAAATAACCTAGACCTAGTTTCTTTATCACTTTAGAAGCAAAAACAACAACAACATAATTACATAATAAAACATCAGCTCGACTTGTATAGATTTTTGTGCAGAAATTGAAAGTATATATTTTTATGTGCGACAGAAAATGCGCTCGCGAAAGTTGTAAAAAAAATATTGTTTTTTTTTTTTTAACTAAAAGTCATAATAAATATACTAGGCTATCAGCGCTAATAATTTATAGGCCTATGCCAAAATTAAATATAAATAAATAACTCTACATGAACAAGCAAGATGATTCCAAATACAATATAAAAACTATTATAAATAACTTGCAATATTAATAATAATGGTTATTTTATAACACTTTACCCGTAACATGCTCAGTGGGCTCTAGAAGATTGTTACGTCTACTAGGCCCAAAAATCCAGTAGGGCTTGGTCTTGGTGGGTGGGCCGCAGGGATAGAACTCGGGCCGTTTTGTTGACAGTCCAGTGAACTAACCCCGGGATTGAACTCTTTTTATCCACACTGACCACACAATTAGGGTTGTGGGTTTCAACAAATTTTTTTTAGCCTTGTTTACACGGTAGCCGAGCGGCAGCGTGTTCGACTGGCGATCCGAGGGTCCTGAGTTCAAATCCTGGTGAAGCCGGGATTTTTTCCCAGGACTTGAGGGTGTCCCTGAGTCTACCCAGCTCTGATGGGTACCTGACATTAGTTGGGGTAAAGTAAAGGCGGCTGGACATTGTGCTGGCCCCACATCCCCTAGTATGCCGTGGCCACAGAAACTGGTGAACGCTGCTTCACCAGCCCTATGATCACTTTGGTCTGAAGGGAACTTAACTTACTTTAATAGGCCAGATTTATTTTTAAAGCCTGAAAGCTATGGAATCCGAATATGAAGGTCAGAAAGTCAGCTGACTTTCCAATATTTTTATTAACAATTTAAGAATCGAGAAAAACCGTCTGTCAAAAAGTTGCCAGGGCTACAAAATAAATTAGACTAAATAATAACAGCAAAGTAGCATTAAGACACACACTATTGTTGAAATTGATACTTTTATGAAAAATAAACTCACTAAAACGTAAAAATATCAGTGTTTGTGTTGTGTTTTGTAATTGTTTTTACAATAAAATGTGACGCAACCCCACAAAACGGTACGGAAGTCGGTAAAACTAATTTTTCAATAAATGCAAAAAATGTGAAGAAAAGGGTCCTAGGTCGTTTTTTAGATTATTATTGATTTGTAATGTTGAATGTCTTAAATTATAGCTGTGAAATTTTCAAGCTAAAATGATTTTTAGAAATTACTAAAAAATGTGTTTTTATGCAACTTTTGTCTAAAATCACACAAAATGTCTTCTTAACATTAAATTGTTAAAAAATATAATAAATATTACTTAAAACATTTAAAACTTTAACAGCTTGTGTATTAATTCATTATCATTATGTTTGTTCAATCTCATGACGATTGGTCAATATTTGTATGTCCTCAAAAAAGTTAATTATCTGTTGCAATGCTAAATTTTAAAAAATTGGTACCGTCTTCTTTTTCATTTTTCTCCAAATTTTGAATAACTTTTGAACTAATTAATGGATTTTAAAGCTTTTTTCACCAAAATGTAGATAAATGAATTAGCTTTAATTCAATACCTAAAACTAAATATCCTATTTTGCCGACTTCAGTACCATTCCGTGGGGTTGCATCACAAATGTGATTTCGCACTCGGGCGGCATAAAGTCTAGATGTAGCGAATAAGGGCGCCATACCCGGCAAGATGGTGGCTATCTTGGTCGTAAACTGTAATGTGTGTGTTAAAAGCAAGTAAATAAATAAATAATGTTTTTTACGTTTAAACCATTATTGTGACTTATTGTCTGTGCAAATTTAGTTTACAACTATAAACGATGCTATTTAATTTCCATAGATAGTACATAAACAGGTGGGAATCAAAAAATAAATGTGTAAATAGTGTTTATAAAATACTTTTTTCTGTTATCGTTCATGTGTTGCATGTTAGACATGGAATATTATAAATTGTATTAGTCTAATCATGGGATTCTTTAAATGTAGGCCTATAACAAATAAAAGCCATTTTTCACGATTAAATGCCAGGTACCCAACTCTGATATATTTAGGCAAGCCTTTATAAAACGTTGAACTGCATAAATCAATATTTATTAACTGTTACTTACTGGTCTCTTACAGGTATAATTTATGATGTCATAGTGGAGCCCCCAAGCATTGGCTCAACAACAGATGAAAGAGGAAACTCCAAACCTGTAAGCCGCTTCTGTGCTGTTATTTTTTATTGTTACATTAAATCAGACACAGTCAATTGAGTAGTATTAGAATTACATTTTTTTTTTAATTTCTAACTCAAAACAACTAATGCTGTCACAATATGAGACGTTATTTTATTTCAAATCAAGGAAATACCACTGATCTATAAAAAATAAAGGGATTAGGGAAACTCTATTCTTGATACTGAAATCAAATAGCTTTCACTTATAGAGAGATTTCCTAAACACTGACCTGTAAAATACATTTCAAGTGACTTAGACTTACTTTTTTATTCCTATAACTTGCTTTTATATTTATAATAATATGGATAATATAAGTGAATCATCATACTGGCCTCAATTTTGTACATTCACATTTATTATGGGGGAGCTATCCATTATTTTTTTATAGATCAGTGGAAAATACACATTTACAAATATGTCAAGGTGAGCTGATTTTGTAATGAAAAGGTATTAAATTCTCATGACAGACAAATGCACTGCATGAAACTTTTGTGAGTTCACTTGTTGTTGGAAAAGGACTGCTTGACACTTAAAACTGTGATTTGCAAGAGCTACATCAAAGCCCTCATTTGATCATTATTGGACATATTAAAATATTATGATTGATTTCATACAAAAGTTGAATAAACACACATTTTAAATTAATTTCTAGATTTTATTTCAGTTATAAAATTTTACAACTATAAGTTCAGGCATTCAACATTGAAAATCAATCTAAATCTAACAAATGTCCTAGGAGCCTTTCTTCACATTATTTTACATTTATTGAAAATTAAATTTTGCCAACTTCCATATCGTTTTGTGGGGTAGCATCACATGTATGCTGTTTATGCTGTTTTGTTGGGTAGCATCACATGTATGCTGTTTATGCTGTTTTGTGGGGTAGCATCACATGTATGCTGTTTATGCTGTTTTGTGGGGTAGCATCACATGTATGCTGTTTATGCTGTTCTGTGGGGTAGCATCACATGTATGCTGTTTATGCATTGTACGTAATAGATCCGAGGGAACCGGAATGCATTGAAATAGAATTCACCAGGTAAAATGAAAATAGTTTGCAGCAGGCTCTTCAACTGTTGTAGCATCTCAGTGGTGGATTGAACTTCCAAAACAACATAAAACAGAGGCAAATAATTATTGACACCTCTAGAGCCAAATTAAACTCTTTTTTATGTGATCTATATAGCATAGCGGCCAATAGGCAGCGCATTCGACTGGCGTTCTGGAGGTTCTGGGTTCAAATCTTGGTGAAGGCTTGGATTTGTTCCCGGGACTGGAGGGTGTCCCTAAGTCTACACAGCTCTGATGGGTACCTGATTTAAGTTTGGGTAAAGTATAGACAGCTGGGTTTTGGGCTGGTCACATATTCCTAGTATGCCGTGGCCACAGAAACTGGTGAATGCTGCTTCGCCGGCCCTGTGATCGATTTGGTCCGACAGATATATTACTTACTATATTATAACACTAGAGCTTAGGCAAATGAATGAAATTTGTGATATCTAATAATTACTATTAAAAATGTATATTTACTCCTGGTGCGGAAAATTGATGCAGATATAGACAATAGGACATTATGGGGTTTGATACATATGTATTCAACAGCTTTAAAAGCCATTACATTGTGAGATATAAAAAATGACTCCAAGCTGTGTTTCTCCCCAGGTTGCCTTTATGCCGTACAGAGTGAACGGTCAATATATTATGGAAGGTCTGGCAGCAAGCTTTCTGTTCACCCTGGGGGGACTAGGTTTTGTTATACTGGACCAGACCAATAAGCCGTTGATGCCCAAGCTGAACAGGATACTGCTGATATGTGTTGGCGTGGCCGCCGTCGTCATTGCATTCTTCACATGCAGAGTTTTTATGAGAATCAAATTACCGTAAGTGAATATATGATTTCAGCAACCCTGTCATGCCATGACTATGACTTTATCCCACTGCGTTGACCAATATTGTTTTGTGTTGACTGCTGTGCATTCGTAGTGCTGTGCAATCTGACAGTTAATATTGCAATTATTAGGCTTGCAACTTTCTACTACCATCTATATATATAAAGTAGTCTGTGCGTGTGTTTAACCAATCAGATAGGTTTATTTAAAGACACTCAACCCTTATTGTTTCATATCTTACTTGTGTGATCCCTATTGAATCGTGCCTACTCTAGCAAAGTGGTTAGCGTCTTTGTCTGCCATGCGGGTGACCTGGGTTCGACTCCCCAATGATAGATTAATATTTTTTTCTACTTTTTAAAAACTGTCCATTAATTCATTAATATTACATTTTGTTTTAAAGACTTTAAGGATTTTAGAACTTAAAACTTTCCTAAAGTGTTTTCAGTAAAAAAAAAAAAAATTTATATTTTAGACGCACGCGGAAGACAGGTGTTTGATTCTCATCCACATGGGATAGTCCTATCATTTTGTTCTATAAAAAGACTTGCTTTTTACTCCATTTCTATTAGCTCGTACCATCTGTCTGTCTGTCTGCTTGATAGCTAAACTTTGTATCGATTTTTCGACCACTACCTGTCGTCCAATCGAGCCGAAACTTGGCCAGCAGACTTGTCCCGACTAATAATACATTCTAACAAATTTTCAGCATCATAGCCTCTGGAATAGTCACGAATACCTTCCACCAATTTGCAAATCGAATAACATATTTTACGAAAAAACATGGCTGCCTTTGACGGAAGTAATAAACTTTTCGGATTTGTTAGTTTTTTACGAAAATGTACAAATGAAAACGATACAATGTAGCCGAAACAAAGCTGGTTATCTTTTTATGGTTTTTGCGAGCCAAAGCTATAAAAAAAAAGGATGCGCAAAAGCGAAGCCCCTATCGTGGCTTCATGCATTTTAAAAAAAAATGTGCAATGGTTATAATTAGATATGTATTAGCCGACATTACCGATTCGAAATTTTAGTTTTTTAGTGAAGTGGAAATGGTAAACTTAGTTTACAAAGAAAGGGGGTATAATAAAAAAAAATCTGTTATTATGTTTTTCTTGTTTTAACCTGATTACAATATTTAAACAAAATTATTTTCCCAAATGTTTTCAGAAAATAATAATTACATTTTAAAAATTATTAGACCTAGTCTATATCTGTCTGTCAATTGTAGTTTCTGAATTTTTATCTGTATCTTTTAGAGGTTCATTTAATTTTTCTCTGGGCAATGCCGGGGAATTTAGCTTGTAATTTATAAAGTGGATTTTTTTTGTTTAGTAGTAGGACAAGAAATTGTTTCCTTATTGACTCTTTATCTCTATATATCTGGTTCTTCTGTCTTCTGGTTTTGTTCAAGAAGAACTTAGTGCTTGACCTTATATAGAATAATAACATTATAAGTAGCTTCCTTGTCGCTATGCCAATCATCAACAACCTAACTACACCTCTGCCCGCATACACATTTTTTTTCATAGCTTAAGGACAATCATAACATGGAAAATTGTATTGATATTTCTGTAAAACCTACAGATTAATATGTTGTGGTTATCCTTTTTTTTTCATAACATAAGGACAACTAAAGAAAAACAAGTATGCCCATTTCATAAGCCAAAATATTTGTTTAGTCACCATCCCCTAATCTTACTTGTCCAATAAATACTATACTTACTAAAATTATTTGTTCTACAAAATATAGTTTGTTTAGATTTTTAAATAGATACATTGTACACATAGAACATTATTTATTTTGTACAAGCTATAGCTAGTTTAAAATTGAATAGATACATGATAAACGTAGAACATTATTTATGTTCTACAAACTATAGCTAGTTTAAATTTTAATAGATAACATGGTAATAATTGAACATTTTTTATTTTCTACAATGGCGTGTTGTTATCAAAGCAAGACTCTGTCACCAATGGTATCAATTTTTATGTGTTTTTTTTCTATCTCCCTTTCTTCCCATTCCCTTCATTGCTAAGGTGAAATTAAATGGCCATTCTTTCATCATTACCTCCCTTTGTATGTATCAGTTCAATGCCCTATATAATCATGATTACCACTTTTCATTTTTCTCTTTCCACAGAGGTTACATGCAGTCCTAGAAGAGAGCTATTAATAAAGATCCAGATTCTCCATGTTTTTGTTTGTGCAAGCTGATGCAAGTTTTATCTTAATGTAGTTTCATAATTTAATATATCTGGCAATGATACGGATGAAGGTTTACAAATAGTTCCACGTGAGAAAGAAAAGGTTGATTGTACTGTGTGAAGTCATTGGAAAATGTGTTCATGTTGATTAAGTTTAAAAAAAAAAATTTATAATAAATGTCCCTTTATAAAAAATATTTCAGCGTTACGCCTTGTGCTATTTATTGTTTACTTTGATTTTATATGTTACGGGTGCTCCCTTCCATACAGAAAAATTATTGTCTCCTTATACATGGTTTGAATATTGGTTGGCATTTTCATTTTGTTGTTGGTTTTTCAGCATTTTTCTTTCTGGCAAGCCCATCCCATGCCCGAATGCCATCTGTTTTTCTTCTCGATATAAATAAAAGTTCCTGCAGGCAAGTGGAGCAGAAATGTTAATGGTTGCAGGAACAAAGACAAAAATCTTTGGGGCAAATTTGTAAACTGATTCTGCTTGGTTTTAATTATGTGGTGGGCTAGACCAGGCGTTGGCAACCTAAAGGCATGTGTGCCAGACCTGGCACACAGGGCAGTTTTCAATGGCACGCGGAAGACCTACCAATAGGCAATTCAAGTATTTTCTACATGAAATTGATTACTATCGCAGGTGGACTTTTAGGTTGTTGGCACGCTAAATGAATTAAAAATCCTACTTCGGCACACTATTATCAAAAGCAAAGGTTTGCCAACCAGTGTTCTTTACCTAGTTTTAATAATGGTGACAAACTTTACCTAGTGTTAATAATGGTGACAGATTGACCTAATTATTTTTACAATATAGTGAAAGACTAGACTTAACTTTAATTATGATGACAGAATTGACCTAGTTTTAATAATGGTGACAGATTGACCTAATTATTTTTACAATATAGTGAAAGACTAGACTTAACTTTAATTATGATGACAGAATTGACCTAGTTTTAATTATGGTGACATACTAGATAATGTAAAGGCATACTATTAATTTATTCTCTTATTGAGCTACAACCAAATGGAGATTTTGGGTTGAAACATAACAACATGAAATAGCCATGACATAATTCTAATGGCATCTCATGTAATTAATGTTGAAGTGAATATCAACCAAATTTGTATAAACTACAAGAAAAACAACAACAACCTAACAGCGGTTGGTCATAGATATGGTTTTATTCCGTCCAGCACCAAAACTTTCACTCTTCATTGTCAAAAGTTAATGGCCTGATTTGTAGGGATATAAGTATCACCCGTCGGACCAGATTGATCCATGGGGATAATTATAAGCATTATTACTACTGTATTATTTAATTTTTCATTTTATATGGCACAGAGGTTGAGCGGCAGTGCGTTCGGCTGACATACCGAAGGTACTGGGTTCAAATCCTGGTGAAGGCTAAAAAAAATTGTTCGTGTCTGGGGCGTGTCCCTGGATCTACCTAGCTCTGATAGGTACTTGACTAGGTTGTGGTTATGTAAAGGCAGCTGGGCGTTGCACTGGCCACATAATCCCCCACTATGCGGCAGACACAGAAACTGGTGAACTGGTTGTAGGGATATGAATTCTTTTTTAATATTATTTTGTTTAAAGTAGTAGTTAGTAAAAGTAAAGTACCTTCGGACCAAACTGATCAAGGGCTGGTAAAGCAGCGTTCACCAGTTTCTGTGGCTACGTTGTACTAGGGAATGTGTGGCCAGCAGAGTCCCCTTTACTTCACCCTTACTAAGGTCAGGTACCCATCATCAATCTTGTATTGTGTATTAAAACCCCCATTATGGGATATGTTGTTCGAACCACTGCATGTTCTTATTACCATTCTTTAAGTCTTACTTTAGTTCTGTGTTGTTTTGGACACAATGTATGGTGGTTTTGTTTGTAGGCACCTCTTAAGGTTTACTGACATTTGTTGAGGATAAAATGCTGGCCACACAATCAACTAGTATTTTAGCAATACAAACTGACATGCTTTGAAAGTGTTGCTTAACTTTATTGTTATTTATAAAAGCAATAACATTTCAAATAAAATAAATATAAATTCAACTCACAAAGGAATTACGAAAAAAATTTTTTTACATAATAAAAGAAATAATCTTTATACACAAAATTGTTAATTGACAAGATATTTTTCTAGCTAAGACAATTAGCTTTTAGCAAATAATCCACTTTCCAGGTGCAGGGGTGACTTTTTTAACACTTTTTGTATGCCCAGTCTCATAAAATTTTAATTTTCCTAATTCTATGGAGGGAATTGATTATTGCTAAAATGCTACAGAAAAATTCACAGTAGGTAAAAAGTATCTTAGATTTATATTTTTTTAAAGATATATTTCATAATTCATAAGAAAAACTCATTTTTAAAATTATCATTTTTAATTGATATTGTTAAATATTTAAATAGACTCAACAACAATTATTTATTTATATCTTTTGTTGTAATTTATAATGGCTTCTGTCGGTAAGTAGACCTATCCAGTCAATATTGGATAATACAAATAGTGTTTGGTAGTAATGGAAGACCAACAAATTAACAATAAACTAAACAAAAAATTAAAAGAATGGTTTAAATTAAAAGAGTCAAAAGTTCACTTCTATTAACCCAGTAGTAAAATAAATAGCTAGCATGGTGTAGAAAAATATATAAAGTACCGTATATACTCGAGTTTAAGTCATACTTTTTAAAATTATACGCGGATCAATGACAACATAGTGTAAGAAAAATAATCTTTAACTAAGGGTGCGACTATATACGGTATATGTCTTGAAGAGTGTTAGCCCCACTCTGGGTGGATTACGAAGTGTCTTGGAGTGCCAGCATTAGGCCTGGAGAAATGGGACCTCCAGTTGTTCACTGGGTTGTCGTCCTTGTGTTCTGGTGAATAGAAATAGTTCAAATCGATTACCGTAATTGTTCTGTTGGCATCCTTGAATTGTGATCTAAACTGGCATAATGTTTTTCTCTTTAACTAGTCTCGTTAGAATTGCATTTAAATATTCTATACTAAGCGCTTACAATTCTATACAATATATACTATGAAAATGTTGAATAGATCAAAACAACAACTACTTTGACTGGGTAATGGGTGGCAAATAACCCTTTATTAGCTCTGTATCTAAACACTTATTAATTAGGAAAGTGGTGCCAGATAACATACATCCACATGTTAGCTCTGGTTTTTGGGTTTAAAAACGTACTGGTATCAGGTAAGTTGTGCCATGTACCATACATCCACCTGTTAGCTTTGAATCTAAAAACTCACCAGGTAAGTTGTGCCATGTACCATACATCCACCTGTTAGCTTTGAATCTAAAAACTCACCAGGTAAGTGGTGCCATGTACCATACATCCACCTGTTAGCTCTGGATCTAAAAATTCACCAGGTAAGTGGTGCCATGTAGCATACATCCACCTGTTAGATTTGAATCTAAAAACTCACCAGGTAAGTTGTGCCATGTACCATACATCCACCTGTTAGCTTTGAATCTAAAAACTCACCAGGTAAGTGGTGCCATGTACCATACATCCACCTGTTAGCTTTGAATCTAAAAACTCACCAGGTAAGTGGTGCTATGTAGCATACATCCACCTGTTAGCTCTGGATCTAAAAACTCACCAGGTAAGTGGTGCCATGTAGCATACATCCACCTGTTAGCTCTGAATCTAAAAAAAACACCAGGTAGGTGGTGCCATGTAGCATACATCCACCTGTTAGCTCTGAATCTAAAAACTCACCAGGTAGGTGGTGCCATGTAGCATACATCCACCTGTTAGCTCTGGTCTCTGGGTCTAAAAGCTTCACGTACTTCAGATTGCTCTCCTTCTCAGGAGATCCTGCAGGCCTTGCTGTCTGGCAAACCTTTGCTTTACCCCTGCCACAAAAGATAATATGCCCGAAACATGACTTGGCGCTCAATATCAGGATATGTTAAAGAAAATGTTTAGGTCAGAAACACTAAATAATCTATTTCGAGCACAGTAGAACCTATACAAGGGCAACGGTAACCGAGCGGCAGCGCGTTCAACTGGCGATCCGAAGGTCGTGGGTTCGAATCCTGGGACTTGAGGGTGTCCTTGAGTCCACCCAGCTCTGATGGGTTCCTGACATTAGTTGGGTTAGGGTTAGTTGGGGTAAAGTAAAAGCGGCTGGGCATTGTGCTGGCCACACATCCCCTTGTATGCCGTGGCCACAGAAACTGGTGAACGCTGCTACACCAGCCCTATGATCAGTTTGGTCTGAAGGGTACTTTACTTGGACCTATATAATTGGAAAAGTATGAAAAACATCTAGTTTAGACCAGGGGTCGGCAACCTTTTGCTAACAGTGTGCCAAACTAGGATTTCGAAATCATTCAGCGTGCCAACAGCCTAAAAGTCAACCTGCTATAATATACTTTTTAACAATTATTTTTATAGGACAATTAATTAACTTCATAGCAAGACTAAGACCATAAGAGAAGAATATTATGTTTTAAAAGAAAATCTTTAAAGCGTTTTATGTCTATAACAAAATTAACTTATTTGTGATTATCATCCTTTTTAATTGCATTTATATCAAATACAATATTTTATTACTAAACGTTCACATTTATGGTCATTATTGTCTTAACATTATTTTTGTTAGTCAAGGTGAGAATCTAACACCTGAATATGTTAATTTTATTTTGTTCTCAGTTTTTTTTTGTTTTCAACAATGTTTATTGACACTTTTTACATGTACAATAATATTCATATATTTGTACATTAAGAGGAAGGATAGAAGACATTAATTGCAATTTTTACAATTCTAAAGGATAGAAGACAACATAGAGCATTTAAACAAATTTAGATAATTTATGTAGTTGTTGTAGTTAGGTTTAGACTTTCACATCCATTCATTCTGTTTATTTGACATAGTTTTCCATTCATTCGTTACTTTCGTATCATACTTCAATAGTGTACATGCATCTTATACATAACATATATATATCTGATTGTATAAAGTAGAAATTATACAAGTTTACATTGGGGAAGGAATAGAGGAAATTTTAATTTTATGTTATTAATTTTATTACAACAAAACCAGAGAAAAAGGAGTAGAGCAATAGAAATTCATTTATGTTCGGGAGTCTTTGTGAGGGGTGGGTGGGGGGGGGGGCTTTCGAAAATAGGATGATTGTAACCAAGTGGGTACCTCTACAATTATTTAGATTGGCGAGAAATGAGGGGGGGGGGGAGATAGGCAAGATTTAATTTACGCTAATATTGTAACTAACTTTAAATTTAAATTCATTCATTCTTTTTTATTTGACATTCTTGCTTAGCATCCATACATATTTTAATTAATTTAAACATATAATAAACGTAACAATCCATTATTAACTGTAAGATATTTAAAACAACATAATATGAAGATAAATGAACCAAAGTTTGGTAGAAATTATGTACATCTAGCTTCAATTGTTATATCCCTTTCGGAGTATATATTTAATTTTAACCAACAAGCGCGGTCTTAAATGTATATATATATATAAAAAAAACAACAAAGAAAGGGTCACAGATGACAAAGAAAAGTGAAACACCCATAGAAGACGGGTGACGAAAGGTGTCATTCACGGGTAATCCCACAACGGGAACCTTCACAAGTGAGAAAAAAATCTGTGCAGTTCTCTAAAAAGATTAGGAAACTCCCAAGTTGTCTTTAGGTTTCAAATAGCGTTTAGCCGTTCCCATCGGCATGAACTATTGAAAGAGAGATAGGGAAATAAATGCAATTTGTTTGGTAGTGACATAAAGTTTGGAAGGCCCGACTTTCCTGGCCCTCCCACCTTCCCAAGCCAAAGATGGTCAAAAAGTGTTGGAAGATATTTTATAAAATATAGTAAATAGGAATTGATACGTAGTAATCATGCAAACTGAGTAGTTAATGTAATGTTTAAAATTATATTTATAAATTTTTTATTCATGTAATAATTATATAATTTTCAAATACATTTTACAGTTTGATCATGTCAAAGCTATTAATTGTAAGCTAGTTATTCTTTTACAACAGAAAAACAAATATATATATTAGCGCAAGGAAAACGGGTTAATTATCTCCCATTATTAAGAAAAAAACGTGTCCACATTAGATTCAATAGTGATGCTAAACATCTTATGTTTTATAATATTACAAATATTACAGACTATTTATTATTTCTTTGTACAAATACAACATTTAGGATTTTTATTACAAGATTTAATTATTAGATTGTTAAAGTAATTTACGTTAAACTGTGGTAAATAAAAATTTCCTGCATTTATTGTTTGTCCATTAAAGGAGGTTATCGTTTAAACATATAAGCTTATAATTACAGAAATTTTTTAATATAGTTCTATTAAATTAGTCTTTTATATTTATTAAATTTAAAATAGAAATAAATTAGTTTTAGAATTATTTCTATTTATGTTTAATTAAAGAAGATGAACATAAAAACTTGTTTTAATGTTATTAGCTTGTATCAATTATTGGTCTCTCGCGTGCCCTTGAAAATAGTTCCGCGTGCCAAGTGTACCTTAGGTTGCTGACCCCTGGTTTAGATAAAGGTTATACGACCAATGGTTAGTCCTGTTGATAATTTTAGATATCTTTAATTTATCGACTAAAGCTTGAGCTAGATACCTATTGGATTTTGGCTGTTAAAGATTATTAGGCCCTATATAGATATATATTAACATTATTTTATATAAAGATTATTAGGCCCTATATAGATATATATTAACATTATTTTATATAATATAATAAGTAATAAGTAATCTCGTCGGACAAAATTGATTTATAGATCCGGTGAGTTATAAGCTCTCCAAAAAAACAACGCACGAGCCCAATGGGCTCTTTAGTCCAGGGCGTAACGTTTAGGGGTGAGCTCAGGGGGGGGGGGCACTACAAAGCTCTGTCCGGGCTCCAGCCACCCCACGACACGCCGAAGACCGTATAACAGTGTAGCACAGCAATTTTTCACTGCGGTTCCCCTAAGATCATCATCGTGGTGGCTCGCCCGAATATCTGCAATGTCACCCGGTAACACAAATCCTATATTATAGGTACAGACATCCTAGCACCGGGTGATTCTGGTAGAGACTGCTGCGTCCATTGCTTCTTCCCCATCGAGACCCCTCGGTAGTGCAATGGGTCTAGGACCCGCAGCGGGAGCTGTCCCACATGCGTTCGCCCGCCGGTGTAATCTTAATAGGATCGTATTAGCGGTTTACACACTTCGCCAGCTTTGAGGCCCATGGGTACAGAAGTGTATAGAGCCGGTGAAGCAGTGTTCACCAGTTTTTGTGGCCAAGGCATACTAGAGATTGTTTGGCCAGCACAACTCCCAGCTGCCTTTACTTTGCCCCAACAAATGTCAGTTACAAACCAGAGATGGGTAGAGTCGAGAACCACTTCCAGACCGGGGAAAAATTATCCTAGCGTTCACCAGGATTCGAACCCAGGACCGCCGGTACGTCACCTGAACGCGCTGACGTGCGGCCTCATTTAAATCACGCAGAGTCTACACTTAAGAAATGATTTTAAATGACGTAGAATTAAAATAGTTATATAGATAAAGTTTAAATCTATTTTGGTTTCATTTGTATTTTATAAGTAGCCTATTAAAATATATTTAAGTTTATTAGATGATTTTAAAGTCATATAATAGATATAGCCTAGTCTAGGTAAGTTTTATAGTTTAGAGTCATTCAAAAATGTCTTTATAAATTTGTGTACACAGGGCCGTATTTAGGATTGTGGGGGGCCCTGTTCCCAAATTTATGTGGGGGCCCCTTGTGTCCTCGCCTTGTCTTCTACATACCTCAGAAAAGTGCCGTTAATTCATGCTACATTCTATAAAATCATAAATTTTATGTTGCGCTTGGCTTGGTTGGACTGGAGCGCTTAAAATTGTCTGGGAAAAATGAATTTCATTAGACATTTCCAACGAAAGAATGGGGAAGTCCCTAAAATTTTTTTTTTTTTTGTGATTTGTGGGGGCTCCTTTTATTTGGGGGCCCCTGTTTTAATGGAACATGTGGAACATGCATAAATACGCCACTGTGTGTAGGTAGGCTACACATGATCACGTAGGCCTATCATATGTTGTGAGTTAATATTAAAAGGTAATGTTTTGAATCTAGTTTTAATGTTTTCTTACTTTTCTAAAGTATTTACGACTTGTTGTAGTTTCATATTCTGGGATTCTTCCACCGGCTCCATGTTTCTCACTGCTGCCAGAGATGTGAAGAATTTCAATGCGATCTGTCGTTCTGTGGTGTGTAAGACACAAATTCAACCCATACATTAGCAGCTTTACCTAAGATCTGGCTAGGTTATAACGCTAACTGCTATATGGGAGGCTTAAAACAGTTTGCCAAAGCTATACATTAGCGCCTTTATCTAAGAGCTAGCCTAGGTTATAACGAAATCTGAAACTATGGAAGGCTTAAAACAGTTTGCCAAAGCAGAGTGCAATTTTATTTCACAATATCAATGCTAGTACGAAAAAAATGCCTTAGCAAAGTAACTAAACGAACCAACGTAAAGTAACTAAGTAAAGTAATATTTTGTTTGGCGCTTATATGTTCCTTTTGTCTTTTGCCGCGCGCAACCATTAAGTCTGACTTAAATTAATTCTATGCTCTTTAGTTTGTATTAAACGTTTCCGCTGTATACAACTTTCGATTTTAATTTTAATTTTTCATTGAGCAAATCATAGGCTATAATATACATGGACCGCTTGCTATAGTTTTTTTTTTTGAAATTCCCGATACTAAATGAAGTAATTGTTATACAAGTTCCGTTTTATTAAATCGCATTTTTTCAACTTTAAATGAATACTTGTAGGCCTATTAATCTTATTATCATTGACTATAATAAGATGGACCGCCTGCTCTATTTTTAGAGCTTATGTTCTTTTTCCGTGCGTACACAACACTGATCTATAAATGTTTCCGCTCTGTACAACTTTCGATTTTAATTTTTCATTGAGAAAATCATAGCAATTAAATAAAACGGAACTTGTGTATCAATAACTTTATTTCCTGTATAGCAATTACGTTATTTAGACTCGGGAATTCCGAACATCAGTGTTTCAAGTCATCATATAGCAGAAATACTAAAGCAAGCGGTTCATGTATATTATAGTCTATGAGCAAAACATAGCGATTAAATAAAACGGAAGTGAACCGTACAAAAGGGAATCGGGAATTCCGAACAGACGTCATTCGAGTCATCAAATGGCAGAAATATTAAAGCAAGCTGTCCATCTTATTATAGTCATTTGATTGTAGTTTATCTTCTACTTTAGACTTTAGATTATTGAACTCAAAGTATTGTTCCTTAAAGTGACTGTTCTAATCACCCATAGACATTGATGCTTTAACAAAACGATTGCAAAAAACACAGAAACGAACAAAACAAAAACGGCAACGTTTACCGCCTCACCCAAGTCAGTTGCCGTCTCCAGCCAAAGCTGCACCTTCCTCCTGATGTCCGGAAGCACGGTTTTCTTCACGGCGCTCTCCAGCTGGTTCTGCCTCACCTGAAACCTCAGAATCTGCTCGATGACTTTGCGATCGCCCAACGGGGCGCGCCTCAACCAGTCCGCGGCTAAGTTGGCCACCTGTGGGTGGAGTGTGGCTTTCAGGACCCGGTCTACGCCAACAGTTGTGGTGTCTAATTTCTCCTCTTCACTCTGAAATAGAAAAAAAGTAAGGCCCTTTATGCATTCTACCAACTTGTGGCGTAGCTAACGAAAATGCGCCTGGGCTATGTTAAAAAATTGGCCTCTATTTAGAATGTTAGTTTTCATTTAATAGTATCCTATTAAGTAAGTAGAGTGTAAGGACATTTTGGCGCCAGATGCAGCCGCTCCTCCACTCCCATATAATTAATACATTACAATCACTTCTAACAGTTTATCGAAAGTATTGGAAATTTAGATATTATTTTCTGTAATTTTTAGACTTTAGGTGTTTTTTTTTGTGTGTAATGCTATTATATTGTGTGTTAATGATCAATGTTTCAACTATCTAACAGATCGCGCGGACAGGGGCGAACTAAAACAACATCGCCGACGACCTACTCTATGTTGATATAAACTGTGACGACATCAATACCGTTACTGCAAAGGCAACGGAGAGAGCCCACTGGAGAACTATCGTTGCCGGATGCGCCAAACGGCGCGGGAGATCCTAAGTCTAAGCAAGTAAGAATATCGGACCAATATTGGTTGTTCAATATAGTTTGAAGTTAAAGCAAGCCTGGACTTCCAGAAACACTGTCATGTGTGTAGCTATGGGATAAAATCAGACAGAAATTCATCGACAACAAAAGCCGTAAATGGAAGTGGGTTGGCCACACTTTAAGAAGACCAGAAGACAGTGTGGCAAGACAAGCACTTGACTGGAATCCCAAAGACAAAAGCAAAGTGGGCAGACCCAGGCAGACTTGGAGCACGTTGGGGGAAAGGCTTTTGGTCTCACATGGTCACAGATAAAAGGATCCGCCGCCCAAGACTGAGACCTATGGAAAAGTGTTTTTGCGGCCCTATGCTCCAATGGGATATACATGATTAAGTAAGTAAGTCACAGTTTGATGTTAGGGCATCACCACGTTTCCTCCTCGTAATTTCACGCAGGTCCGTCTAATTTAAAAAGGTCGCAAAATAAACAACCATTTTATTAATTGCCACTCACGTTTTGTACAGCGGACTTCGGCACAGTGGATCTTACTGGCGGTGCTGACGACGTAACCGGTTTTATCACCTGTGATTTACAGCTGGGCTGTCGGGTCTGCGAGATGTGTATGGCCGGCACTACAGAAAGATGTGTTTATATCGTAATTTATATGTCATACAGGATAAATATGGAATAAAGAAAAGAAAAAAAAAACTTCTATCTTTTGTGTTTTGACGTCACGTGCATGTATGCCGTGTGAATAATTCATAATTGTTTTAAAAAACAGCGTTTTATTACTCACACGAATTCTGTCTTCGTAAAATTGGAAGTTCCTCGATGTTTTCTTTCTTGGCTTCAACTAAATTTGGAATTGATGTTTTCTTTTCTGTCAAATTATTATAAACATTAATTTGAAACTAAACTTTAGATATCTTACAATAAATGAAACAATTTAAAAAAAGTTTGTTAATTATAAATCCTTTGTAGACCTATGTATTTTTATTTAGCCTTCCGAAGATTTTGTCGTTGGCCACAATATAGTAGGGGAAAATGTAAAAAAGGTACATAATTTGACTTTATAAAAGGAATTATCACTGACTTTATTTCAAATTTATGAAGAGGTCGAAAGAAGAGCAGCCCAGAAGCCCATCCCTGGCGAGCTAAGAAATCGGAAGTGGAAATGGATTGGTCACACTCTAAGAAGAGAACAGGGCAACATAGCTCGCCAATCACTAGAGTAGAATCCACAGGGAACCAGAAAGAGAGGCCGGCTGAAATACCACTTGGAGGAGAAAGTTGGATAAAGTTGGATAAGGAACTGAAAGAAGCGGGAATGCAGTGGCAAGAGGTGAAGAGACAGGCACAAGACCAGAACGTACTGCTGCTCGGCAACCGCTTTGCGCTATTCTTAATTTAGGCCTTTTTACGTCAACATGGCGGCTGTTTGCATAGATCACGTGATATGAAGACCTTATGACGTCACTTACAAATGCTTTATAAACGAACATTCTAGATTGTATCTGACTGTAATAGAGACCTAATTATGTATCTGCAGCTGTAACTAACACAAAAGTTTTCCGTCAAATTATATGTACAAAAGTAAAAACTCACTGGCTCCTGTAGAAGCTTGTTTTAAAAGACGAATTGGAATTTTCCAGTCTCCAAATGCCTTGAATAAAAAAAACCGGGAAAAGAGATAGCAAAATTTAAATACAAAAATCAAAACTTATGGATAAAATAACTACAATAAATAAAAAATCGGGAAAAATGATGGAGGAAAAAAATGTAAAACATAAAGTTAAAGTAACGTAATGATTTACTAAAAAATGTTTTTTTAAATTGCAAAAAAAAAGTCAGCAGGTAAAGTAAGTATTAGACCAAATTAGTTGATATGTATATATATATATATATATATGTCTAAAGTAACCCTCGGTACCAAACTGATCATAGGGCTGGTGAAGCAGCGTTCACCAGTTTCTGTGGCCACCTCATACGAGGGGATGTGTCGCCAGCACAATGCCCAGCCGCCTTTACTTTACCCCAACTAAGGTCAGGTACCCATCATAAGCTGGGTAGACTCAGGGATGCCCTCGAGTCGCGGGAAAAATCCTAGCCTCCACCATGATTCGAACCCAGAACCTTCGGATCGTCAGTCGAACGCGCTGTCACCCGACCAACGTGCCCAATTTATATATGTCTAAATACTTAGGCCTAACTAAATAGGCTCAAAGTACAGGCATTATTAACTATATGAAATTTATTCCCTCAAAAACCGCTGTTCGCCTAAATCAAACACACAATCACTTATTAACAATTATAACATACACAATTCAAAAAGTTAATCTAATATCCACTTCTTTCTTCCACGGCTACTAAAAGGATAAAACTACAATAATTATAATTTCTTTTCGGTGAACTACACTGTTTTCTCCGTAAGCTTCAAAATGATATTGACGTGTTAATAAAACAAACAACAACAACGCGTTTGCTCTTTTACTTATTAGCATTAAAATATCAAGTAAATAACAATTTAAACAAGAGAACAATAGACTAATGACGAAATGCTTACTAAAAGAAGTCAACGAAATAATATAACGATCAATCATTCAATAGAAGCATAGCCGTTCAGTATAGAGATCGATAGAAGGGGTCTTGACTTTTATGCTAGTTTTTGTTGTTGTTGTTTTTTTTTTCGGGTCAATGGTTTTTGTGTTTTAGCGGCGTATACTGAACGCGCGACATAATGCACAATAAGAGTGAACAAACTTTTGGTATTATAAATAGTTATTCTATACTAGAAGAGTTCTCTGATTGAAAAAATCAACTTAGCCTTTAAAAAATCCTTTATATTAAATTAACTTCGCTTAGCTTGTTTCTGGCTGGCTAGCGACCGGGCCTTTGATTGGTTATTTGACACACTTCTTGTCATATCAAAATTTATCAAATAGGCGACCCACTTCCCGTCATCCTATCAGTCTCAATATAGGGACATAGACGTTAAGCCATTGCGACCCACTTCCCGTCATCCTATCATTCTCAATATAGGGACATAGACGTTAAGCCATGGCGACCC
This sequence comes from Anisus vortex, assembly GCA_949126835.1. Lineage (NCBI taxonomy): Eukaryota > Metazoa > Mollusca > Gastropoda > Planorbidae > Anisus > Anisus vortex. The sequence continues at coordinate 5,242,885 of OX421501.1, forward strand.
ACTTCCCGTCATCCTATCAGTCTCAATATAGGGACATAGACGTTAAGCCATTGCGACCCACTTCCTGTCATCCTATCAGTCTAATTCTTGGCAAATAGACGTTAGGCTTTCATCAAATGTTCAGCCATATCATCCAACCCCGAACAACAAAGATCAGTTTTAGTATCTTTTTATTGTACTTTTTATGGTGCTCATTGGTAAATCCGTTTTGATCGAAACTTAATGCACATTTGAAATATTTTAAAATTGTAGTCCCTATACATCTATTAACTTTGCTCTTGTCTAATACTTTCTTTGTTTTGTATTTAGTCTTGTAGGTAGCGAAGATCAGTATTTTGGGAAAGGCATGTTTATGGGTTGTTTAATTAATGATGAGAAAACTTTAACATAGTAAAACCTTTATGTGTTTAAATATATAACGATAGTTTATAAGGCAAACATATGTTCAGTAGATTTAGCAGTGTCTCTGACTATCAGCCATTATGACTATGAGAACGTCTATGTCAGTATAAGCTTACCGCTGTTGGGCTGTTCCCAAACAGGACATCTCGGATGGTCAAACGCTTCGGCTTCTCCTTCTGTTGGAATATAAAAAAAACAAAAACACATATATCATATAGTAATCATTGTAGTAGTACAATTATTTAAGTTAAAATTATCTTGTTAACATTGTAGCTAAATAGTTAGTTAAAAACACAATAAAAACACGGTGTTTGTGGGTGTGAGGAAAGGGGTGTCTAAGAGCTCATCTGCAATGTCAAAAATTGCAGGAAAGTCAGAAGACACGGTCGAGCATGTGCCTTTTAGACTGCCCATGTGTCGCAGGAGCATATAGTGGATGGGAACGGTCGACTGTTTCCACCGATAAACGTACTGTTTGCACCGAACATAAATGGTTACAGCGTAGCACAAGCATTTTTGTCGTCCGAGCCCTAATAGAGAAATGTCGGTTCGTGTTCTCATTCGTGGGAGAAGTGAGGTTCAAGTCTGATAAATAATCGTTCTAGAAAAAGTTTGAAATAAAGTATAAAACACAACAACGTAATAACAAGAATGGATTTCCCGATTAGACGGAAATATCGTATACACATTGGTAAAATCGTGATTTGGAAAATGTCTTTATGGCTCATTTTCCCTTGATTCCCTACGTAAGTGCTTATTGTGATCAACGGTTTATGCAGCCCTGATCGCCAACGGTGGTTCTAAAGCGTGGATGGTACTGGTGGATCTGTTTTGTATCCTAAATCATCAGAACCTCAAGTCGAGATTACTAAATCAGTAATTCAAATTTAGTAGCATTCCCCTTACATTATTAAACGATTTGAGAATAGCTTACCAACTCGTATAATAGGTCCTTTCTAATATGTTACTGGTGCAATTTTATAATTGTAGATGTTATTATTTATAATATTCTCAACGATCGGTATACATTAGCATAAACCCAAGAGCTTCCCTTAATTAGTTTTCGCATATGTAGGCCTATTACTTTAATATAGCAAGCACATGCACCTATCTAACAGCATATTATTATGAGATACGCCTATGAATAAAGAAAATCCCTCAAATAAATCCATAGTTTTTAAACGCCCAGATAATATAGTCTTTAACGGTGTGGGCCAATAGCCAAATGTTGGCTTCTATACACTTGACAATGGATTATTGATTTTTCTTTCACAATGTCACTTTATCGGCTTAAGATCAAGATCTGGATTTTCTAAACAACACAGACACAAACCAGTTAATATAAAAACATGTCTAGTGACATGTCAATTATATCGAATCGACAGTTGGGTTTTTTTGTTTTCTTCTCTTTGATGTAGGCCCTAACCTGGATTTAAAAAAAAAACTAATTTAATTTTTGAAATGACTTGTGGATTTTTCTAAAAAAAATTATATTATGGTATAGAGCCTTTATAGAATTTAAAGATCTTTTGAGCCTAGAAATACAACCCAATAACAACCTGTTGCAAAGCTCAGATAAACGTAGGGACAGGAACACTTTCCTTATCCCTTATGCGAGAACAAATACATATAAGTACTATTTCTTCCCGAGTGGCTTTGGGCATGGAATGGGTTGCCTGAACAAACTAGGAAAACCAGTGACTTATCATCATTTAAAACATTAAAACAAATTCAAGACTAGACTCGGACCACGGATGAGAGTAGGACGCTCTTTATAGAAGGAGCGTCTGTAATGTGTAAGATAAGATATTGACGTTAATTTCTTAGGCCAAAAAGTATGAAGGAATTGCGTGACCAGGGCAATGTCTATTCTTCGTTACTTTTATAACAACAAGCACACACCGTTGAAAAGTAAATATTATCTCATGTTAGTCTATGGTTGTATTTTCTCACAAAAGCCTATATTATTATTATTTTTTTTTTTACATTCGGCTAAACACAGTTGACTAGCCTATAAGTGAGAAGGATGAAAGTATATCTTTTCTAAATTCTTTAGCGAGTATCTGGCGATGATTATCATGGCCACTTATGTAGCCATGGGCCTCGACGCTGGTGTGAAAACCACCACTACTGTACCCATGGGCCTCAAAGCGGCGTAGTGTGTAAACCGCCAGTAATTTCTTTGAAACACCGGCGGGCTAACGCATGGGGGACAGCCCCCGCAGCATGTCCGAGATCCATTGCACTGCCGAGAGGCCACCGGGTCTCGGTGGGGAGGAAGCAATGGATGCTGCAACCCCGTCTCACGACCCACCCGGTGCCTGGATGCCTGTGCCTATAGTACAGGATTTGTGCTACCGGGTGACAATGCAGATATACGGGAGAGCCACCACGATAATGATCCTTAGGGGAACCGCAGTGAACGGTCGCTGGCCTGCGGAATCCTTCCCTGTTACATGGCACGCCACGCCTTCGGCGTGCCGTGGGGTGGCTGGATCCCGGACAGGGTTTTAAATAACCCACTTCTAAAGCGTTACGCCCCGGCTTAAGAGCTTCGGCTCGTCCGGGTTTTGAGACTTTTTACAAGGTGTGAAAACCACCAGAACGCTTGCATCAAGAGCACACCGGTGGGATAACGTATGGGGGACAGCCCCCGTGCTGCGGGCCCGAGAGCGCTCTCGCTCTCACTTGCATTCGAGAGGTCCGAGGCCTCAGTGGGGGGGGGGGGGAGAAAGCAATGCGCGCAGCGTTCCTGCCTCAAACCTGCCCCCTGGTGACTGGATCCCCCATAACGTTGCATTACCGGGGTGACATTGCTGGTATACGGGGAATCCCCGCAGTTGGAGAAAGATAGTGCAGGTCGCTGCGGAAACCGTACCCTAAGTTACAGTTTATGACCTATCGGGGTGCTGTGCGGATGGCATCCCTGGACATTGTTACTCCCTGGACACAAGAGCCGGAAAGCTTGACCAGTTCTCTTTGGGCAATTATAGTTAAAATTATGCTTAAAAAAACACACATTTAGTTCATAATACAAGAAGGATAGCAAATTTGAATTGGTCTTTCGGAATGGCCGACTAATTCTATCTTGTAATGGCCTACATATAGGCTAGGCCTATAAGAATATTAAGTTGTATTTCAAAGTTCAGATTCCATGCTTATCTTATATTATTATATTACAGACGCTCCTTTTATAAAGAAGATTATTGGGACCTACGCAGTTCCGTGGTCTGAGTCTAGTCTTGCATTTTGATTATTGTTTTAAATTATGTTAAATTACTCGTTTTCCTGGTTCGTTATTACTTCATTAAAAAAAAAAAAATTCTGTCACGTAAAGTTTCTAAATTTTAGCATATTTTTTGGACGTGTAAATTATCGAAAACTTTTAAAGACAGTCAGACCAGAATGTTGCATGTGGAAATATTTTTTTTTTTAAACTATTTTTTAAATCCTTACATAACCTGCTAAATCTTTATAGGACTTACACAGTGTCATGGTTAGATGCTTATAACATAGGACCTAGCAATCAATACTTCACACACAGGGCTTTTGTCTTGTACTACAGAGCGTTAATGTAATGGAAAAATGATCGATTAAAGTGGGCTAGAGATTTATACCTGATTGTAGTACTTAGAGTTTAAATGGAGTTTTTGAACGTTTTATACAGATCATACGTTACTTAATAAAGACAGAGTTAAGCCTCGCTGGTACACACCTGTAGTTCAATGTTTGTGTACAGTGTACAGTGTACACATTATAGAGAACAAACTGTACACACGCTACACACATAAACACACATATACATACACACATATACACCCATGCATATTAAAAGCACGCATACACAAAGACATCTAGACACATATAGCCCTAGTTTGAGGCGTATTTAGGCATGTTTTTCTAACTAGGGCTATGTGTGTGGGTGTCTCGCAGTGCGGCAGTGATCGATCGGTGTCAAGGATGAAACCCGCGACAAATCGGTTGACAGTCCGGTGAACTAACCGCATGACCTGCCTGCGGAATTAATTATACAATTGCGCCACGAGATAATTAAAATAGTTAAGTGTTCTGTTTAAATTAAATCAATGTTAATAGATTTTTTTTTAACTTTAACAATCTGTTGAAGCAAAGATTATAATAAATTGGACCACTTGCTCTATTTTTAGAGCTTTTATGTTCTTTTTCCGTGCGCATCCAATCAAGCTGTCTTAAATGACTTCTACGCTCATACGTTTGCCTAAATTTTTCCGCTGTATACAACTTTCGATTTTGAAATTTTCATTAAAAAAATCATGCGATTAAATAAAACGGAGTGCACAGTACAAAAGGGAATCAAGAATTCCGAAAAGAAGTAATTCGAGTCATCCAATAGCAGAAATATTAAAGCAAGCGGTCCATCTTATTATAGTCTTTGGTTGAAGTAAATATTTGAAAAAATAATCTCATAGTTTAATTATGTTTATATTAACCACATCTAAGTCTAACCCTGGACTACATTACTATTAAATTATTACAATGACCAAATACCTCTGCAAATTTCTCCAGAAATACTTCAGTGGGGTGTAAGGGAAAATCTATTTTGTACAGGGAGCGAAATTTCTCCTCGCGCCCACCGCGTGACCTCGGGGCCGACGTCGGGACGATCTCTTTGCTGTCCTCGTGGGCCATCCGGATCTGCCTGGCCATCCAGTTTCCGGCCGGCGGATGGAAGTGAGGAATGGACATGCCGTGTGTGTCGCAGACTGTGGCCATGGCTGGGACTAGCTGAAAGGCCAAGTGAAGAGCTTTTTATCAAAATTGAGTTAAAAGTTGATTTTGATAGGTAAATAATGTATCCAGTATCCCAATGTTAATAACCTCATTTATACAAAATATTAAACATAACGTTCAAGTATTTAGTTTTATATAAGTACTTAAATGTGTGTGCGTTTTGGAGGATAAATTCAAATCTCGTTGCCATTTTGACAACAAAGGGAAGTGACGTCAGTGAAGGGAACTCGACTAGGAAACATTAATATTGTCACGTGTTTTGAATCTATTGTGACGTATTTTGAATCTATTGTGACGTATTTTAGAATCTATTGTCACGTGTTTTGAATCTATTGTAACGTGTTTTGAATCTATTGTCACGTGTTTTGAATTTATTGTCACGTGTTTTGATTCTATTGTCACGTGTTTTGAATCTATTGACACGTGTTTTTAATCTATTGTCACGTGTTTTGAATCTAATGCCACGTGTTTTAAATCTTTGTCCAGTTCTTTTTTTTTAACAAAATGGTTAAATATAGATTTAGAGCGTCGTGTTTTGTTCATTTATTTCCCTTCTAATACGTCACTTCCGTATGAGGCTGTTACAAACCTCTTCAGTTGGACTTGAAGGCAGCAAATAAAGATATCCTATTTACTAGTACTGAAAGACATGGGATGAAATGGACAGAAATGGACATACTTAGACAGATATGGTCAGACTTGGATAGACATTGACATACTTAGATAGATAATATGGACATATTTCGATAGATATGGACATAGATAGATAGACATATCAGATATAGAGAGACTTAGATAGACATAGAATTAAAAACAAACAAACAATTAACGCTTACTATTTAAATTACATTTTTTCCATATAGTTGATACTATTTTTAAACTTTATTTGGTTTATTGTTATGCATTGCTACTTAACAAACATTATTATTTTCAGTTGAAAATGTCTCCTTACCTAAATACGCTAAGAAAGTGTATTCTTACTATTGATAATGAAAAAAAACAAAACTGCTAATGATAATCTACCTGTAATTAATAAACATAATTACCTGAGTTTGAAATCACCAGTTCTCCCAGTACTGGAACCCTAGTCACACAACACTGCACTGTGTGTCCTCAACCAGATAGATTAGGTCTTTTAAAATATTTGTTTTAGTAATTGTAGCTCACAGTGATTCTCAAAATATGAAGGCTTAATTTTGAATAGAGATTTGATAATTACCTTAATGTAACTTTACTGTTTAATAAACAAATTATTCTTCTTCGTTGTCAAGTGTCATGATTTTGGAGGATTTAGAAAACAAGTCCAATATTTTTAATGAACTGCGCCGTGACTGTCAGTTGCTCCAGTCCACAATACAGTTTGCCATTGGGGCCTTACGACTGGCCAGGTAGAGTGGTACAGGGGGTCAGGTTTGAAGGACATAATAAACTAATGCATGAATGATTTAGTGGAAAGTACTCGCAGGAAAATGCTAGATGAGTTTCTAATAGATAGGACGCCAAAGAAAAGTAAGTTTCCTGTTGAGCATCACAGCCAAGTCTGCTACTTACGGATAGAACGCCAAAAGCAGTGTCTGTTTCTTACAAATAGGACGCAAGACTAGACTCATGGCACGGATAAGCGTGAAAAAAAAAATATCCAAGTTGATCCATAGGGCCTGTGATGCGCAGCGTTTACCAGCTACTGCGGTCACGGCATACTTGGGGATTGGGTGGTCAGTGCAATGCCCAGTCACCTTTACTTTACCCCAACTAAGGGTCAGGTACCCATCAGGGCTGGGTAGACTCGGAGACACCCTCCAGACCCGGGAACATGATTTTAACACTAGACCTTCTGTACGCAAGCCGAACGCGCTGCAGCTCGGCCACAATGCGGATAAGCGTAGGACGCAATAATCTTCTAATAGATAGGGTGAATGTAACATATAAGGTACGGTGCTTTTTTTTAAATACACAGGGGACTTATTGTAATGTTTTAACGGAGTATTTAAAGGTGGTGGAACACTTGAGCGATCTATGTCAATTAGACTACCATGGGCAATTCAATTGGACCATATATACAATCATAAACAGACTGCGTTTAAAAAATGATTATGTCGTTTCTTCTTTGCCCCAACCAGGGCTCGCAATGAAATCTCGAGACCCACTGACAGCTCGCGGCGCTGTCAATGACACCAGATACAAGACTCAAAGAGACAATTCTAATGACGTGGTGACACGGTTCTGCTTCACTGATTTACTGAGCTCAGCACTTACATCATGAATCATTACACGTATTAAACACAATAAAACTAAACTATACCTAACAAAACAAAATAAAGCTAAACTATACATATCAACCACAAAATAACTAAATATATAAAGCTAAAACAATATAACTAAACTATACGTATCATACACAATAAAACAAAACTATATGTATCAAATACAACACAAAAAAATTATAGCCTACATATTAAACTAAATATAAGTACACTATACTATCACGTACAACAAAATTAAACTATACGTATCAAACACAATACAAGTAAACTATATGCCTACGTGTCAAACACAAGACACTGAAACTATACGTATCAAACACAATATAAGTGAACTATACTATCAAATACAATACAACTAAATTACACGTATAAAACACAAAACTACGAAACTATAGGTATCGAACACGATAAAACTAAACTATATGTATAAAAAAACACAAATAAACTATACGTATTAAACTCAATACAACTAAACTATAGTATCAAACTCAATATAACTAAACAAAAAGTATCAAACACAGTACAAGTAAACTATACGTGTCACACAAAATACAACTGAACTCAACGTATTAAACACAACTAAACTATACGCTTTTCATGGGCTCAAAATATCCTAGCTACACATCTGCTCGTTTGCATTGAAGGCGCGTCTGTAATCTATATATTATATAAAAAGAGAGTGTTTGTCCGCATTCGGATCCCCATTGGTCAATTTGAAATCACGTGAGCTTGTGCAACTGACCCATTTAGGCCTAAGCCTGTTTACTGTCTAATAATTTTTCACATCGGACATGTGTCTTTGCTAGCTCAGTGGAAAACACAGCTGACTGCTATGCGGGTGACCCGGGTTCGATTCTCCAGTTAGACTATACCTTTTTTTTCGATAAATTTCTTTTCCAACTTTTAAAAAACAAAATACATTGTAAATCTACATGCAATTTAGATTTTTGTTAAATAAAAATACTTGCCTATTTTTTTTACCCGATTACAATATTTATTTTAAATTACTTTCCTAAAAGTCTTCAGTAAAAAAAAATAATTATTTAAATATAATATTTATAGCTTTCTTTTAAGTGTAGTTTATACATTTTTTATCTGCACCTTATACAGTCCTGTTTTTTTTCTCACCCGGGCAACGCCGGGCAATGTAGCTTGTTTATTATATAAGAAAACATCTTAATTAACTATATTAATTTTTACATTCAACTCTCACAGATTAATAGTCTTCTAGAGCGCACTGAGCATGCTAAAATAGCATGGATAGAAGCGCTATATAAATGACCATTATTATATTATTATTAAAATGAAAAAGGCCTACACTGGCAAGCCATACATTATTACCCTGATTGATTTATTGTGTCATACACAAATCTTAATGAAAAAAACACACATGCAACATAAAAAATAATATCTAAACACTTAGGCTATATACAAAAGTTTTATATAGTACATGTTTTATCGACCTGTGGATTAAGACAATTAATAACAATCAACTCTGCAAGCTTTCAACTGTGACCGTATACCCCATTTCCCCCAACATACACACATACACACCTACACACATACACAAATACACACACACACATACACACAGCCACATAACGTAAGCCAAGCACAGTAACGTGGTTTTATTTATTTTTCTAAATCACACAGAGTGTAGACGTAGACACATTTTTTGACACAGTGTGCAATCACTGATCTCTATACAGACAAGTCCTGGTCTGTCTTGTGACTTATTAAGGATCTTGACTAAAAAAATAAAGATCTACAAGCGTTAACAGCCAACTTTATCATTTAGGCTACTAGTTCAGGGGTCGGCAAACTTTTGCTAATTGTGTACCAAACTAGGATTTCTAATTCATTCAGCGTGACAACGGTCTTAATATCAACATGCTCTATTATGTTTGTATCATAAAAATTGTATAAGAAAATTTATTTATTTAGTGCCGCAGCACAAGAGCAAGGCTAAAAGCAAACGAGATGTAGACTCTATAGAGAAAATCGTTTAATATATATATTTTTAAATAACCTTTTTGTGATTATCATCCTTTATATTATCATTTACACCAGATACACAATTTTATTACTAAACTTTCACACTTATGGTTAATAATTATCTAAAATAATATGGTGCGCGGTGGCCGAGTGGTAGCGCGTTCGGCTGGCGTACAGAAGGTTCTGGGTTCGAATCGTGGTGAAGACTAGCGGTATCTCTTCCCGGGACTCGAGGGTGTCTACTCAGCTCTGATGGGTACCTGAGCAGTGGCGTAGCCAGGTTTTGACTCTAGGGGGAGCGAAATTTTAGGAAAAATGCCCCACTTTTAGCAATTTTTTTTTACATTAAAAGAAAAAATAAGAATTTGTACGTATCAAGTGTTATAATTTAAGAAAACCCTGTACGTCAGGATACACACACTGTATAATAATGCAGTTTTTATTTAACCATTCACGATACTTTTTCTAGCAGTTAATAGTGATGGGAATTTCTGCAAAATTGATTGCATCTACTGTTCATTTTCGGGATGAACATCTAGTATCGAAAAGTATTTATAGAATCAACGCGAATGTTCTTTAGGAATGTTCTACCAGACATGGCACGCAGAACGATTTTCAGTGGCACACGAGAGACCTCCAAGAATATTGTTTAATGCAAGTGAAAACAACGTATGTCAGCATAATTATTGTGTGCTGTATGGCGAACTACATGGGAATCTCACTGGATGCGACTGTTTTATTTCAGGAATGATTGTATGCAGTCAATACAAAAACTATTATAAGATGGACCGCTTGCTTTTAATATTTCTCCTATTTGATGACTTGAAATCTTCTGTTTCGGAATTTCCAATCACAAACTCAGTTATAGACTTCCGGTTTAGTAAGTAATTCGATATGATTTTATTAGAGGAAAACTATACACTATTGCTATCCCAGTTGCCGGTTGTTGGCGGATAATTTATAGGAATATTAGAGTTCTCTTTTATCCAGTCGAGGTTGGTTTACTGCAATAGTTGCCTGTGGTGTTTGCCCCAGAACCAGCTGCAGAGATTACAGAGAGTGCAAAACACCGAGGCGCGCATTGTTCTGGGGGTGAGGAGACAAGATCATAATAATATCTCCCCAACACTAAGGGATCTCCACTGCCTCCCGGTGATAAAGCAAATAGAGCACAAAATTATGTCCATTAAATACGGATGCATAAAGGGCATTGCTCCTTCCTATCTTCGAGAGCTTATATCAAGGCATGAGCCATCTAGGGAACTGCGCTCTTCATCCTAGTCACTCCTCAAATCTCCCAGTTTGGATGAACACAAAAAGAAGTAAATGGGAGTGCGCTCATTTGAATCAGTGGCGCCTTCTCCATGGAACAGTTTATCTCAGACACTGAGAGAATCTTGGACAAGAGAATCTTTTAAAAAGAACTTAAAGACCTTTCTTTTTGGCTAATACATCTGCCACTGCAAATCACACCCCGAGCGCACAAAGTATACAAAATTTAATAGGATGGATAGAAGTGCATATAAGAAATGCCCATTCTTATCTTTCATTAAAATGTTTAAATAATTTCTTCATAGTTTCATTACCATTTCATGGGGCACAAGGAGACGAGACACAGGTAGACGAGACTATGCAAAGGTAGACGAGACGAGGTACAGGTAGACGAGGCACAGGTAGACGAGACGACATACAGATAGACAAGACACAGGTAGACGAGACGAGGCACAGGTAGATGAGACGAGGCACAGGTAGACTAGACGAGGCACAGGTAGACGAGTCGAGGCACAGGTAGACGAGACGAGGCACAGGTAGACGAGACGAGGCACAGGTAGACGAGACGAGACACAGGTAGACGAGACGAGGCACAGGTAGATGAGACGAGGCACAGGTAGACGAAACGAGACACAGGTAGACGAAAGCGGCAGAGGTGGAAGAGACGAGACACAGGTAGACGAGGCACATGTAGACGAGACGATGCATAGGTAGACGAGACGAGGCACAGGTAGACGAGACGATGCACAGGTATACGAAACGAGGCACAGGTAGACGAAACGAGGCACAGGTAGTTGAGACGAGGCACAGGTAGACAAAACGAGGCACAGGTAGACGAGGCACATGTAGACACGACGAGGCACAGGTAGTAGGCGAGACGAGGCACATTTAGACCAAACGAGGCACAGGTAGACGAGACGACATACACATAGAAGTGATCTAATTGATTCAAAATGTTAAGACTGGAGATCGTATAACATTTTAATCATGACTTTAACAACATCGTAGATAAAAGACATAATGGATATAAGAGCATTTATTCTTGACCATCAAACATTTAACCTTAACTACATCACTCTTATATCTTACAATCTATCGTTTTCTATTATCGGTAACATCTTTTGGAAATAAAATAAAATTTAAATCCGCTACATCTTTTCTTTCTCGCAGTACAACCAAGAACGCAGCACACAGCATGTTTTGTTAGTGACTGAACGAATATAATAGGACGTTTTCGTGTACATCAACCGCCAAAAGATGTTAAATATTCTGTAGTAGTTAGTCTAAAATGTTAAGTCTTTTACCCTAAACTGATTCTTTGTATGCCTGACCAGAATAATCATTAAAAAAATGTTAGCCAACGTATTATTTTTTGTCGTGACTTATAGCGCAGTGTTTCTTTTGACCTTGTTTCTAAAATTAGAATTCAGCTTCAGATAAACAAAGATGTTACACGTGCAGCAGAAAGTGCCGAAGAAGTAAGAAATCTCCCAGAGAATTTTCTCCAAATTCTGAAACGCGCCGCGGTTCATGCCGGGCAGAATGTGATGGACACCAGTGGTGATAAACCTAGGGATGTTGCAGGTGGAGACGATGATAGCCAGGAGAAGGATCGTCTTAGCCATTGTTCTTTCTTTGTGGGAAAGGCTTTCTTTAATTTTTGAGTGAGATGCTCTGATGCCGTCAGAATCACCAAGTTTTGTGTAGCTTTCGGCATTTAGTCTCACCATTGAGGAAAGCTTAAGGGAATAGATCATCCATAAAGTACATATTATAAGAATGCTCTGAGATAAAAGGGACAGGCCGACGCCGGCTATCATGTCTGCCAGGATTTCCCATCTCGCCGAGTCCTCGTTGAATGAGACCGTGAGAACGAGCGGATGTGCTGCTACTGCTGAGGTGACGTTGCTGTCACGCTCGTCCATCGCGACCCACTCCAGCTTGGCGTAGACGAAGATGGGCAGGTGGATGGCCACGTGCGCGCCGTAAATTGCGACGAGCGCAAGGACGCAGCGCGACCTGGTGAAGACCTGGCGAACCCGAAACGGGAAGACCACGCAGAAACACCTCTCCGCAGACAGGATCGTGGTTATCCAGCAGGAAATGAGATACGCCACGTAGCGCGCCCAGCTGAACACGTATCCACCTAGCATCCACGGATCTACGGGACAGTCTGGATAAATCTTCTGTACCAGATACGAGGAGCAGATGGCGACCTGAAAAGCCGTGACCAAGAAATCAGTGAACGACAATGCAAACAGTCCGACACTCATACTGTTTTTTAGTCCGAGTTTTACAAAAACTACCATGTTGACAATATTTGACACAACACCAGCTATGGACAGTAGTCCGTGTATGCTTATGGTTATCGTCAGGTCCAAATATTCTAAAACTTCTTGTGAAATGTACCAGGTTTTAGTTTCTTCTATCCAGAGTTCTTCGTCGACGATCAAATTTGCCTTATCCATAATATATTATTTCGTTTTGTTTAAATTAGCATATATATATTGTAGATATATACGCACAAAATGAAAATATCTCTAAATTCGGTATAAAATTTGCTGCATATTAATATATTGAATGAAACATGATATATTAAAAATATAACTTTCGTTTTTATTTACTGTTCAACTCGTCATCTTACACCTTTTGATGAACTTTTCGAAAAAATTTACGGAACTTAATAAGACGCCATAATTTGTTGTTTTAAAACATTAAATCTCGTTGTTTTAACGAGGCAGCAATTATATCTCTCGATGAAAAACTGTGATACTGGAATCTCCCGGTGTTCAACACTTTGTTTTAATTATCTCGGTTTTAAGCTCGCTAGGGGATAAAATAATGATTCGTGTTTTACTGATACAGGCGTACGCACACAAAAACAAATACTATGATAATTTGCTCTCTTCATTCGTGTTCGAATAATGATAGGATGATTATTTTACATTGTGAACACCTTTAGATAGATAATCAACTACACTGGTGTTTTGTTTAATATTCTAATTGCAACTGTGTGTTGAAAAGAACATTTTATATTTGTAAATTTAATTACTAATAGTAGTTATAAGTGATCAGTTCAGTAACTAGAGAGGGGGGAAATGGGGGGGGGGGGGTAATGGGGGGGGGGGGGGGCGACCCGAGTGGCAACGTTTGTATCGGCGCCCAACCGACAGTTTCTTAATTTCTAATCCCTTGGTACGTAAACTTATTAATACACGAAGATCAACATATTAAATAGGCAACAATTTCATATCCCGCAACTTTGCCTCCGGCGCTGTTTCACCTAGTTACGCCAATGAATGAAACGATGCGGTTTATTTATCTCGGTATGCTATGCAAATGTATCTATTCATCATACGTAGTCAATAATAAAAAAAAAAGTTTTCACTAAAGATACTTCTTAAACATTAAGAGTTAGCTTGAAGATATATTTATATATTCATTGTTACGTTAGTATTACTCTTTTAAATTCACGCTTTTTCATGCCTTTCACGATACTCTCATTTCTGCATATTTGATCCACTGACCTTTATACATTTTATATCCTACTACTTAACCCGTAACATTCATTATATTTAATGTTTGAAAATTGTTTTTATAAATATATATATATATGAATAATAAATATAATAATATACTATAACTATATACGGGTATTTACTATCCTATTTATACAATTAAGCTCATCATTTAAAGCCTCAATAAATGCTGGACTAGGCGCTTACCTGATCTTCCCTCATAAAAAATGATTTGAGATAAGTGCACCATGTGGGAACTATTGCACTAACTTTCAAGCAGAAGCAGATGCCATGATTATTGCCCTTGAGACAGTAGAACATAAATATAACAACAAACATCTTGCCTCAGCAGATATAGTCATCTTCACCGACTCTCAATCAGCACTTCAAACAGTAGCAAGCTAAACCTCACCAATCTTGAAAGAAATCACCCTATTAGAACACACTCTGGACTACCTAATAAGCACATACAACATCAACATAACTCTACAATGGATCACAGGACATATTGGCATACCAGGAAATGAAAAAGCTGACAGGCTGGCTAGAAAGGGAGCATATAGCACTCAACTAACACCTTAATAGAATAAACCCAACTCACACACCTAACTGCAGACTTTGCCCCTGCCCACAAGAAACTGTAGACCACTTCCTGCTTGAATGCCCTGAGCTAACCGACCTCAGATACACTCTGCTCCCCCCTCAACCTGCATGTACCAACACACTATATAGCAGTATTGAACAACTGAAAAAGACATCTAAATATGTTTGTCTGGCATTGACTGCAAGAGATTAAACAGCTCTGCAGACTGGCTAATAGAAGAAGAAGAAGAAGAAAAATACAATTAATCTAATACGTTCTTATTCGAATTTCAGAACAATGGAAAAAAAGGTATGCTCCGAAACTATGAAAAAAAACAACAACACGTCCATTTTAAACATTTACAGAATTTTCGTACATCTTACACGAGGTTGAAGCGAAATTTCTGTATAATTACTAAATTAGATACGAAATGGACAATCTCTACACAAATAAAGATAATGAAATAATGAAAGTAAAATTGTATATCATAATTACTATTGCACATGATTTCAAAATTTAAACTAAAAAATTGTGATTGCCTTTTTCCGCGTGTGGTCTTCATATCCATAGATAATACATATAGGCTTATCTGTATATTGGTTACAATAAAAATTTGTGTACGCCCTTGCCGGTTCTAACGGCTCAATTTTGTGTTTTTACTTGACTCCGAGATATCTTGAAGGTCATAATGCTAGAACGTATAGAACATATCATCTGTGCCTATTGTGAGAATTTACTTCGTGTGGACATCACTAATATTGATAAGACGATCACTGTTATCTTGTTTATAGTGTACGAAAGATATTTAGTGTATTGTCAAAGTACGACATCGGTTAAATTACATGTTAGGAGTTGATATTTTTTGTAATTTAAATGCACTGTTCGGTGGACTAGAGCAACTGACAGCCACGGCGCTGTTCATTACAACTATAGGACTTGTATGAATACTCCCTATCATAACATTTGAGAACGAAGAAGAAGAAGAAATGCACTAGAGTTACTCCCCCGTTTAATCAATGATGTTGAATGAGAAATATAGCGTTGCTTCTTTTATAATTCCATAAATAAATACTTAACTTTAACCTATCTTGAATGGGCCGTATTACTGCTGAGAGTTAACACCCTTGCCTCTTATACAAGTCAATCTTATATACCTTAATTGTAAAGATTGCTGCTGAGAGTTAACACCCTTGCCCCTTAAACAAGTCAATCTTATAAAATATACCGTAATTGTAAAATGGGCAAGGGTGTTAACTCTCAGCAGCAATACGGCCCATTGGTTATTAAAAACAGTCTTTGGAAAGGATTATGTTTTAAGTATTTTACTTTATTTCTTTTAAAACAGTGTTATTTAACAGAATAAAAACAAAAATATTCAAAAAAAAAAAAAACATAGAAGAATAATTTATCACTGGAATAAATGCAACAGACCATCATCAAACAGCAATAAACTTCCATATCACTTTTCTTAGTAAATACAAAAATAACGAGCCCAGTTGAAGACATCTGGCACTCCATAAAAGAAAAACAACTTACAAGTAATAATGGATGATTTTGTGGCAGCAAATCAAACTAAAACTAATAGAAATAATAAACGCTTCTTAAAATACTAGAATAAAAACATACTATATAAATAAAAGGACGATGTATTCAAAGTGTTTAAAACAATCAATTCAATGGACTACACACATAATATTGCCACATATATTTTTTTAACTTATACTGGAACAATTAATACTAAAAAAAAATAATTACTTCTACTTGATTTAAAACGCAAGCAGATATTCTGTATTGTATGAAAATCACACTATTTTTAAAATCGTTCCCGTATAGTCCATACATTGTATCTTCTATATTCAGTATACTCTATATTTTGCAAGGATTATTCAGTGGGTAAAACTCTACTTAGCTTACTTGTCGCAGTCTCTTTGTAAAATTAAATGCTATGACATGTTCCAGAATTTATAATTAATTACATCTGTGTGTGCTGAATAGGACAATAGAGAAAAAATTGAAATAACGATATATAAGTACAGACGGAAACAGCATATCAAACTGTTTATAAAGCCATACTGTGATATAATAGCTTGAAAAACCAAGATACTTCAGTACACCAGCCTTACGCGCTGATGCTCGGACATCGTGCACCGTGCCTTTTTAGAGAAAAGTGGGCAGATTCTCTTACTGCCCTTTTCGTCATTGTTGTTACGGGCAGTAACTAATTGCCTTGTACAATATATGTATCCTACTACATGCCCTTACATTTACTAAACAAAGCTGGTATAGTGTAAACTATTGGATTCAATGCAGAGTTTATTGGTGATACAAAAACAGCAACCCAGGCGTAGACTTCACGGTCGAACCGGTAACCGTTTAACGAATAGAACCCCAAGATGCCAACAGGAAACCAGCAACAAAAATCGGTCAGAGCAACCATAGCCAGTTTTTTCGCCACGGTCCAGTCTTTAGTTCTCGTTTGATTATTTGGACAGGAGCTACTGATAGCTTTCTTTATTCTGATCATGTTTACAAATATTGTAATCTGACCAAACGCTATCAACAAAAATAAGATGAAATTTAGAACCACGAACACAATGAAAGAAAAAAGCCATCCTTTATTTTGTTTAGAACTAAATGGTAGAGCCAGACATAGACCATTAGAGGAATATATTTCCCAATCTAAGAGGAATACTGAAAGTAATGCTAAAGCAAAACCAAGAATCCACACAACTGTCAATGATATGAATGTACCATTTGTAGAGATTCTATGTTCACCAAACGGGTAAGTGATGCTTAAGAAACGATCTAAAGTTATAAGACAAATGAAGAACGTTGAAGTTTCACTTGAAAGCGTTGAAAGAAACCCAGCAAAACGACACAGAATACTATTTCTCCAGTGAGAATCTTCCAGCATATAAACATCATTGAAACGAACATCTACACAAGCGATAATTACTAAATACATACCCATGATGAAATCTGACACTGCAAGGCCTGTAATAAAATGTCCATAGGCTTTCTTGAATATTTCTCTGTTCCAACCAATTCTATAGACCAATACAATACCATTTCCTACTATAGTCAAGGATGCAACTATCCAGATGACGATTCTCTTTAATATTTCACCTACAAGATGTTTACATGAAGATACCACATCAACAGGTGCGTGACATTTATCAACTGATATATTTGCATTTAAAATTAGTGGACAGCAAATGACATAATCACTGGCCCATAAGCCTGAATTAATTGTTAATCCTTTAAACAAGTCAACACCAATATTTCGAACTAGAATACCTTCTATATGTAAATTATTGAGTGTAAAGTACTCTGGAATGCCCATATCTTCAAATCTAGCGATAGATGTATAACTTAAATTAAGATATCTCAGATATATTAAGTTTTTAAAGACGGAGGCTTGCAGTGCATGTACCTTCGTACGACACAGGTCAATGACTTCTAATGAACTTGGAAATGTGAAATATTCATTTATTAAAAGATCTACATTGCCTGAAAGGTCCAACTTTTTTAATTTAGTGAAATGTTCTATAGATTTAAGTTTATCGCTATGAGTTAAATTATTTCTACTGAGATCTAAAATTAAAAGTTCTGTCATGTTCCAGAATTTAAAATCTTCGTCGAAGTCATTTACTCTACACTTGTGTGGGCTGAATTGGACAATAGAGAACAATTTGAAATAACGATGTTCTGGTACAGACGGAAACAGCGAATCAAACTGTTTGTAGAGCCACACTGCACTGTGATATAATTTTAAAGTACGTTTTGTATGGGACGTGTCGATGTCTTTTCTTTCAGTTTGGCTTGATAAACACCTGTAGTTCTTAGGACATTTATTGTCACAAACAAAGCCACTTGGGCTGTATGGTTTTACTAGTGTATCAAAACTTACCGTGTCGATGCAGATGTCATTCACCACAAAGCTAAATATTAGCAGACAATAAGATCTGTCGTTTTTTAAAATTTCGTCTTCGCCATAAGGACAATCGAATTGTTTATTGACAAACGGAAAAACGCAATAAGAATTCGGGCATTTAACAAAAGGTTCTGGGCAAGTAAAAGTTTCGCAGTTTTGTAAATTAGAATTATCCTTACATTGGCCACGGACGTCTTTAATACATTTGTAAAAATATTGGTTTGGATCTGTTTCACACTGGAAGTATTCAAGAGAGAAATTTAAATTCACAACTTGGCTAGAACATGTACCATTACTAAACTGTTCTTTACTTTCATCTAAACAGAAAAGATTAAAGTATGTGTTGGAATTGATACTTGACGTTTCGTTATGACACACGTCATAGCTGTCACATCGAGACATGTCAATAGTGTTAAACGTAAACATAGGTTTATTCTCATTAGAAACCACAATAATAGATCTACTCTTGTCTTTCGTTCCACTGTCACGTCTAGCAATGTTACATCCAAAGCGTTCTAATGTACCATCGGAATATTTATCATAAATAATACATTCTATCATACCATAAACCAAGCATATTTTAGATTGCATAGAACAACCGCCTAGTTTAAGATGACCTCTAGTTCTAAAAAGAGTGAGGTCAGGATAAGGATCATGAACCATGCTAATAAATTCTAGAAATGATCTTCTATCCAAGGCGTACATTTTACTTTTAAAGTTAAATAGTTCTGTATTTCTAAAAACATTTTCTCTGTTAGTTCGCTCATCATTTAAGATATTATATTTATTATATTCACATAGTATCAGCGTTTGTGGTAGCTTATCCTCACAATTGATTGATTGTATACGCTTTCCAAAATCACGATCGTTGTCTTCAAGCATTTGAATGTCTCTGCCGTTGTATGTTAAATTAATATAAAAACATGATCTGAAATCTGAATTCTTTAAATTGTTAATATGCCAGAAAAAGTTTTTTGAATCCCAATATAAACCGGACAAAGATATGCTTTCTTTTAGGCCAAGGTGAAGGTTGATGTTTTTCGTATCCGCTGACAGAGACAGATTGTTTATGCGTTGCGATATATAAAAAGCTTCATCTACAGTCTCTATTGAAGGGAGATCACTGCCATGTTTTTCTAAGCAATAATCGACTGCATCTCTGTTACTTATTTCAGACACATCATCGGTAATATAATACGTTGATTTCCCAAAATTGTTATTCAAATAGTAAAAAGAAACGTCAGTTAAACTCAAATCACAGATCTTAAAGAAAATGTCATCCATTTTTAATTCTTTGAACGATGTCACACTATGAACAAAATCCAATGAACTATTTTTATATTCATAAGATTGTACTATAAAAAATCTATATATTTCTTCGCCCCAACTTTTTTCCTCTGCAACACTTTCACTAATATACTCTTGCATACTTCCACTATCTTTAGTAATTCGTATGAACACAATAGAGAGATACATGCCCTTATATTCACTAATATAAGGCTGTTCTTCCTGCCATTTTCTTGATATCCTCATAACTTCAGAAATCGGTATTGCTGTGTTACACGTCTGGCTAAAACAATCGTCTTCGTCCCAGATTTCATTTCCGCTGACCCCACACGTGTAATGAGCGATGACCGTGTTCTTATTGTTGGTTTCACGCATGAAGTACGCCACGGCGTCTCGCGTGAACTGTTTTTGTTCTTGAAGTTCACCCTGGCAATCCAATATGAAGAAAAGTTTCTTGTATCCGTTATTGCAGGTTCTCAAAGGGAAGAGATCGCTGATGTCTAATGATATACAAACAAATTATAATATTAATGAGTATATTGTCAGAATATGAGGCTATACAAACACATAAATAATGAGTATATTGTCAAAATCAGAGGCAATACAAACATATAATTGATGAGTATATTGTCAAAATATGAGGCAATTCAAACATATAAGATTATTGAGTATGTTGTAAAAATCTGAAAATATAAAAACAGTTAATAAGAGTAATGAGTTTTTAAATAGACGCCTTTATTATTTAAGATAATTCAAAATTATAATTAAAAGACACGCTATGTAACATAATA
Organism: Anisus vortex; assembly: GCA_949126835.1. Lineage (NCBI taxonomy): Eukaryota > Metazoa > Mollusca > Gastropoda > Planorbidae > Anisus > Anisus vortex. The sequence goes on from OX421501.1 coordinate 5,263,701, forward strand.
TTAGACGCAACTCTTGGCTAATTATCGCCTACTCACTTTTGACGTTAAAAACGGATTTCTCATAACTAATTTTGTAGCCGTTATATATTTCTAAATGACCAGAACTGGCCGTCGAGGTTGAAATCAATTGTCAAACACCAACAAAAGCATGTTTATTTTTTTACGAATATGGCGCTAAATGTCACCGGAAGTTTATGATATCTTCCATTTGAAAAAGGTCGCGCCTCATTAAGATTTGTCAATTAGTCTTCGAATGCGCTTTACATTTACCATATGCTATTAAATTAATTGAAAAAGTATGTTTTCTTTTATAATGTTAATATAATCTGCTTGTTTAATAAAGTTCGGAAGTTAATTTCACCACAATTAATTGATGTCAGCAATAAGAATTATGTACTAAACACAAACGAGTACCATAACCGAATCTATCTATCCTTGTTCTGCCTTCTACCGTGTATAATGCTGCATTCGTTTTAGTTGGAAACTTGGAAACTGGGAAGCTCCATGTAGAAAGTTTTGCCATTTAAGAATTGGTTCTTTTTTGCATAATACTGTTTCCTTTATCTAACTTATCTATCTATGTATGTCTCATTTGTTATGTTTCATAGTTCCTGACAACTCAAAAAGATAACTGGTTTAACAACATGTAGGCCTATGCGGAAAAATAAATAGGGCTATTGTTATTTTCAATAAGAGTAATTTTAGATAATCACGCTGTAATGGCAGCCGAAAATGAGGGATTGATCACAATAAATAATAAATTTCTCTTTTCTGTTACAATTGTTATGTTAATAATGACGGAACAAGGAAAATATTTTTTTTTATAAATGCACCAAATTGTCAACTCGGATAATTCCCTCTTGGTTAATCTTAACCATTATAAACTATAAACTGAATAGCTCATAATATTTCAAAACACATATAGATCAGTGCCTATAACACAAAACTATTTTTACTCCCTTTCTTTTAACTTGTACTGTCTGTCTGTCTGTCTGCTTGGTTAATTGCTTGATAGCAAAACTTTGCATATCTTGGGCAGCAGACTTGTCCTGACTAACAATACATTATATCAAATTTTCAGCATCATAGCCTTTGGAATAGTTACGAATAGTTACGAATGCCTTCTACCAATTTGCGAATTGAAGAAATTATTTTACGTAAATAATGGCTGCCTCTACCGGAAGAGACGGAGGTAAATAAACTTTTCGGATATGTTCGTTTTTACGAAATAAATAGAATGAAACGACACAATGAATCTTTTTTATATTTTTTTCGGGCAAAATTTTAGTGTGAAAATTTATAAGGTATGATATCGTTTATATTTATTTTAATATATCAAAATATAAATTTAATATAAACTTAGTTTACAAAGAAAGGGAGTATAATTCAAACTTTGTTTTTATGGGTTAGTTTATTATCAATATAATTTTAATTAAAACGGTCTTTTCTTTAATTGAGAAGATCACTATACATACTATTTTACTTTATTTCTAACAAATTTTCAGTAAAAAATAATAATAATAAAAAATACAAGGTTACTAATGAAATTCAATAAAACAAACAGTTTTAAAATGCACAGTTTCAGAAAACTGATGATTCCTACTAGGAACTTCCGAGTTTCCGAGTTTCCAAATTAAACGAATGCAGCATAAGTTACGTAAACTACACGAGTATCACAAAACACCACAACAGTTTATAAATAAAGCACTTACCGAAACATAAATAAACCACCTACCGAAATATAAATAAACCACTTACCGATGCATAAAAAAACCACCTACTGAAATATAAATAAACCACTTACCGAAACATAAATAAACCACCTACTGAAATATAAATCAACCACTTACCGAAACATAAATAAACCACCTACCAAAAAATAAATAAACCACTTACCGAAACATAAATATACTAATACACTGAAGAAAAACATTTTTCTTAGGTGCACAATGTTTTGACAAAACAAATTGTCAAAAGCATTCCATGGAAACAAGTCTACAAAATTCTAACAGAAATTTACTTTGGATAGCTATAAACTATACTCAACCAATTAATAACTCTTAATATCATTGGTTATTTTATCACTTAAAATTTGATAGGTAATAGTCTCATAGGGAACAAAAAGCTGTTACATTAGTAAACTAAAGAAAAAGCATTCCCTGCTGGCGTATATCTATATCTATATCTATCTCTCTATCTCTCTCTCTATATATATATATATATCGTTGTTTAATGAACATACTATTAATTATTTAAAGTGAACGCTATCAAGTCCTACGCAAATCGGTGCTTTTGAGTAGAGGCATGACATTTGATACAATATTTAAAATGAAGGTTAAGTTATTGTTTGTTAGGTGTAATAAAACTTACAACACTTTCATTAACTAGTTTTCATTATTTTAAAGTTTACTTTAGTTACATACAACAGATGCATATTCTAGTAGAAAAGCGATACCTGAGAAAAACCCAACGACGTCAGCTACGCTTCTACTTGCCAACAAGTCACGCACTCGTGCTCCCAAAGGGCTGCTACTCCTTTCTGGTCATAGGCCGCTATCCCGGTCATAAGCGGCAGTATTTCCAACTTTTCCCCCAAGAGTGACCTGTTCTATTGTCATCAGTAGGCCTATCCATTGCAGGTCTTGGCAACTCCTGATACATGAGTTTATGAAAGTCTGGATTTTATTCTTGTTAGTAGCTGTGGTTAGGGATGTTAAAACCGTTTTTTCTTCAAAACTGGTTTTCGTTTCTATAAAACCGGATTTCGGTTATACCCCCCCCTCCAGCACAATGTCACATGTCACAGGCTTAGTTTTGTGAGTATATTTGAAAAATACTTCAAATTTAATTCGAGAGGTTGTTTTTGTTTCAATACAATATGATTTTGTACACTTTACCATAAACTTTATTAGAACTAAAAAAAAAATCTGGGGGCTAATTGATTAAAACCGATAATAGCTTTCAATAGAGATCATAAAATTTCCGATTATCGTTGACTATAATATTAAAAAGCATATAAATAGGTTGACAATCTTAATCCAGGATGCTTAGTACGCAGATGCGTACGCAATCCAGTGGTACTGCCATCGCTCCGGCTTATCCTGTTGGGAACATAGTTTACAACGAGCCATCGTTAAAGACGTTTTTTTCAAAATTGTCCCACACAAAGGATTGTAACTATCTCTTAACATTTGGTTTGATGTTGTTTTTATCGCAAGCCAAAGTTGGTATTTGGAAAAAAAAACAACTCAATATCTAAGACTAAGTAGTCTTATCGAGGCATTTTAATAATTGTTTTGTGCGAATCAAAGATTATTATTTTTTAAATATTTCCAACACTGGCATCACAACCCAAAAAAATGGCTGTGCTACTTGAAGTAATGATTACCTTCCAATCAAGAAACCGAAATCCGGTTTTAAAAATCAAAACCGTTTTTGATTTCAAAATCGGAATCCGGTATTCCGGTTTTCGTATAAAGTCCCCAACTGTGGTCCTCCACGTTTCAGCGCCATATTATAGTAGAACAGACAATTCTCGATTGAATTGAAGATCTTGGTTTTATTTAAGGATATACATCTTTAGTGCTTTATAAATTTGGGGGGGGGGGGGGCAGAGGGGGGCATATGCCCGGAGGCGACACTTCCAGGGGAGGGGGGCGCAAATATGGTCTAAATATAGCACTAAACAAGCAGTTATAGTATGCAAGGGGGCGGCGCTGAAAGTTTTGCCCTGGGTCGCTACATACGCTTGTAAAGGCTCTGTGCATCTTGAGGAAAGCTGTCCTGGCCTTGCGAACTCTTGCCTGCACATCGGCATCCTATCCACACCGTTCTTATGGTCGATGCTCTATAGATAGGTGAACTAATCTGTCTCTTCTAGCGATTCACCATTCAGAGTGATTCGCATTGTTTTGTTGACCTTAAGAAATTTAAATTCGTCCTTTTGGACACTTTTTGTTTAGCCTCTTCATCGAAACTGGGTCTTATAAGGATGAGCTTTTTCGAACAATATAATATCTAAGAGTAACTAGTTCTGACCATGGGAAAGAGACATATGTTAACTTAATTAAAGATATTGCAACAATGGCGCTATGAAATCAGGGAATAGGGGGGCCCACTGCTATTCCCAATGCAACCGATACATCCGAAGGCAAGAATTGGCCTAATCAGTTCATCTTCTGACCAACAAGCAACTATGACTTTGTCAGAGGATGGTCTTCATTGAAACCAATGGACAAATATCATCATCATCAGTAGAAATAAAGTTTCTAACTAATTTAGAAAGCAGTAAAATTATATGTTCTAGTTATATTTGTAAAACATATTATATTTCTTTTTAAGAAAACATAATGTTTTTTTTTTAGATTTTGTATTTCTTTAAAGTAGGCCTTTTAGCCTACAGAAGTGTAATACATTTCTCAAGAAACTAATCAAACTCTATGTTCCGCAAAGAACACTCCGTTGTGCCGGCTCTTCGCTTCTGGAGTCTTCTCTTTTCTCGTTGACGACCGTTGGCGTGAGAGCATTCTCAATATCTGGTTTGAAAGTATGGAATCTACTTCCCATCCAACTCAGGCGAACAAGTTCTTTCGTCACTTGTATAAAAAACCTGACATATTTACCTTCGTTAAACATTTTTTTAGATTCCCTAGTGTTTTACTTTTAAATTTATAGTTAATGCTACATTGATTTGCTTTGTCTAATGTTTGTAAATTAAAATGTTAAATCATCAATTAGCTTTATTCTTTTCAGCCTAGAGAATTATATATTTCCGCGTTCTTGCTTGTTTGTTGCTCAATGATAAATGCGCTTTGAACTCACATTATGTTTGTTGGCATCGCTATACAAATAGAACTATTTTGTAGCGTATCCATGTATTGATACTTCTAACTAGCCTAGTTTCCATTTTAAATATTTTTTTTTTATTACACAAATGCAGGAATTAAATAAATGGTATCTCTAAATCTTAATTTTCTTGATATACAGTAATATACAAGGTAGAAAACTCCAAGCTGTGGGAGAGGTGTGGACAAAGAACAGTTTATACTTACATAACAAGAGATGATGTTTATTTACATATCATTTGTTGACGAAGTTCCCTCGAATTGACAAGTTTTAATGAGGTCGGACCATTTGGGTTCGATGCATACATGAACTTCCGGTTTATTTCCGGCAAAAAACTTTAAATTATGTTTTTCGACTTTTTTTTCAAGTATAGAGTTTAGAAATATACAAAGGCTACAAGATTGGTTAGGAGGATTCATAACATCAGATGTGAGTATGTGATATTTAATTGTCGGCGTGTTGCTTGCGTTAAATTTCATTATAAATGTGTTAGTTTACAATTAGCATACACTAAACTAAACTATATAGGTCAGGCGTCAATGTATACATAAACTTCCCTTTTTCTTCAGGTTGAAATAATTTTAAAATATCTAACATTCAAAACAAATAATTCTTTACTCATCGACATTCAAAATCAATCGTTTTCTGTTGTAAATGATTTAATCCCTTACATTTTTTTCTTACTGGCAAAACCACCAGGAACGCAGCACATAGACATATTTTTGTGTAATAAATGAACGAATAGGTTCGGAAGTGTTGTAATGCATCAACGTTTTAGGTTCACCATGCATGCATAATCTTTAAGACTTGTCAATAGGGCGTTTGCAATCCCGTGACAAAAAGCACGTGATTTGTGTTTACTTTAAGTAATGGTGTACAATTAAATATGGCCGCTGTATTAATAAAGTTTCATATAGGCTCGAGCTTTTTTTAAATGATGTGTTGTGTTTTAAGTCTTATTAAGATTTAAGCTGTATTATGTATGTTAAATAAAATAGGCTATTTTATTATTATCATAGACATAGATCATAGACGATGTGAGCCTAATAGCTACTTGACTAGATAGCCTATTCACCAACAATATCGCTTGACATCGTAGCCTAGCCTACGAAACATTAAAAGTGTAGGCCTATAAAGTGAAATTGAAAGTTTAAATAGGTCTAGCCGGCCCTAGCCTAATTACATTAATCAATTAATCTACAGTACTACTATTTACCTCCTTATTTTTGAGTAGGATAGCCAATATTCAGATGTGAATTTTGCATGATAAAGAAGTACTTCACTTTCACCACGTTACGTTTGTACCTCAAGTGGGTTCTATATTTACACAAATACGTCACTAAATTTACACAAAAAAACTTAAGCTCCGCCTACTGAGAACGCTCTATAGGGAGCAAACCTTAATTTATTGAGAGACTTTGAAAACCAAAGACTATAATAATATGGACCGCTTGCTCTATTTTTAGAGCGTATATGTTCTTTTTCCGTGCGCATCCAATAACGCTGTCTTAAATTACTTCTACGCTCCTACGTTTGTATAAATGTTTCCGATGCATACAACTTTCGATTTTAATTTAAATTTTGTATTGGGAAAATCGTAGCGATTAAATAAAACGGAAGTGTGCAATGAAGAAGGGAATTGAGAATTCCGAAAAGAAGTCAATCGTGTCATCAAATAACAGAAATATTAAAACTAGAGCTTCATCTTACTATAGCTTTGAAAAAAATAGACTCTTTGTAAGAAAGAAAGCTAAGTAAGAAGGCGTCAAAAGCGGGGGGGGGGGGAGAGGGGGGGGGCTGGTCATGGTGAATGACACTTTTTCAGTAAGTCATTTAAGGAAAGGGGCCCGGTAGTCAAACGGCAGCGCGTTCGAACGGCGATCCGAAGGTACTGGTGGCGTTAGGATTTTTTTCCAGGACTTGAGGGTGTCCCTTATTCTACCCTGATGTGTAACTGACATTAATTAAGGTAAAGTAAAGGCAGCTGGGCATTGTGCTGGCAGAACATCCCCTAGTATGCCATGGCCACAGAAACTGGTAAACGCTGCTTCACCAGCCCTATGATCACTTTGGTCCGAAGGGTACTTACTACATTTAAGGATTAAGCGTATGTCTTTTATATATAACCTTTGTGAATTGTAAAATATATATTTTAAGACTATAATAAGATGGACGGCGTGCTCTATTTTTAGACCTTAAATTAAATGTTATTTTTCCCTGCGCAACCAATAAGTTTGTCTTAAATGACTTCTACGCTTTTACGTTTGCATTAAAGGTTTGAGTTGTATACAACATTCGATTTTAATTTTAATTTTTCCATACTGACCTCTGAACCTTGACACACACACACAGTACATTGTAATAACGTATGCTACTACAAATTATAATCATTACCTATAATGAGCATTTACTTTGTGTGGACAGCAGTAATAACGAATAGACTAACACTGTTATCTTGATTATAGTGTATAAAAGATATTTGTGTATTATAAATATACGACACTTGTTAAGTTACAAAAAAGATTTGACATTAATGTAACTTAGATTTACGAGAGTTACTCCTCCGTTAATAAATGGCGTTTTCAGTTAAAAATATTGCGTTGCTTCTTGTATACTTACATACATAAATAAATAACCTAAACCACTAAGGAGCACCACATTGATTATTAAACAGTCTTTGGAAAAGGTTTATGTTTTCAAATATTTTACTTTATTTCTATTAAAACAGTGTAATTTTACAGAATAAAAGCCAAAATATACACACACAAACACAAAACTAAAAGAATAATTTAAATATGTATATATATAATTTATCACTGGAATAAATTCAACACAACAGAACTACACCAAGAAGCAAAAAAACTTACACATTTATTTTCTTACTAAGTACAGTAGAAGATTTTATCGAATCCATAAAAAGAAACCTAAAAGCAATAATGGATTCTTTTGTTTCAACAAAATAAATATCAAATAAAATTAACAAATGCTTTGTTAATAATAACCGAAACAAACTGCATAAACCAAAGGAAGATGTATGCAATAAGCTTAAAACAACCAATTCAATACAATACACACATATGATCACATATTAGTTTCTTTACTTATACTGGAAAAATTAATAATTTTATAAAAAACGTACATAGTCATATATATTTATTTAAAATTATGTATTGTATGAAACTGACCATAATTTTAAAACTCTTCCCTCATGGTCTATAAATTGAATCTTCTATATTCAGTATTAGCCTACTCTATATTTTGCAAGAAAATTTTTCTTTTGGCCGAAACCGAAGTTGAAATCAAAAGTTTTACGGCCGAAACCGAAAAATAACTGAAAATGCGAAACAAAAGACTGCACATTTATGCGTAATATTAACTAGTTAATGGGCACTCTATATGAGTAAGCCATTCTTGGGAGTGATTAAATAATCCGTTATTATTAACTTCAATCTTCTACTTTACATTAGGGATGTTAATATCATTATTTTTTCTCAAAACCCATTTTCGGTCTAAATATCCCATTTTTTACCCATTTTCTTTTCCACCTCTCCGCCCCCGGGCAAAGTATGTTATAGTGGAAAAGACAAACTTGCATTGATTATACTAAAAAAATAATACAAAGGACCATTGATCCTTAGAACGTGGTGAAATCTGTATTTAAAAAAGTTGATTTTTGATTAGCAAAAGTCAAACGCTGTAGTGTCATTAATTTAGACCTTTACAATTATAATATTAATCTGTGGATGTTAAATCTATATGTTACTTCTTCTTCTTCTTCTTTTAGCCAGTCTGCATAGCAGTTCACTCTCTTGCAGTCAAAGTCAAACACACTGGCATTGTTATTCTGGGTTTTCCTTTGTGGCATTTTTCAAACCCGCTGTTCAAGAGCGTTTTCAATTCTGCGCCCAGCACCTGTGAGGTGTTCTCCTGGATCGGGCTACATTGAGTCAGGGCTGAGTTGTGCTGAAGTGGGGCTGGCATATGGTCCAATCTCCGCCATCCAGAAAGCTCTCCAAATGGTCATGACACTCAGTTGTGCCATTTAGTATTTTTAGATTATGTGAATATTCTGTGGAATTGTCACATCCTGGATCCAGGCCCCTCAACAATCTTACACCCACCCATCTTCATGCTACCAACACCAGAGCCCCAAGCAGCAGGATTTGCGCAAAGCCTCTATCCAGGGTAGTGCAATCTTGACCTCTGTCGAACAGCACCACAAAGGGGGGATACAAGTTTTACGTGCCCGGGTTATACCCAATGCACAACCTACTATTAGTCGCCTTTTACGACATGCAAGTGGGACTTACAAGTGGTGTTTTTCTTTCACCTAGTCATTTCAAGGACCCTGATACCCACACGGGGGATCTACATGTTACACACATTAAAATAATATTTGTAGAATATGAATAAAATCCCAGACACATATATCTAGGGTTGACAAACGTCCGGCAAGAAAATTAACCGTTTTTTTTTTTTTAAAACTTACATGCTCTGCAAAGTTTTTTTTTAATTACCTAAGTTGCTTTTCAGTCTACATTAAATAAAATGTTGGGTCAGTTTTACTAATGTTCAATTATTGACAGCTAATGTAATCAAGTTTAACTGATTGTGATTGTGAAACACTAAATATGTCATTCTTTTTGTCTCTCTATGTCCTCCTTTTGAAGTTCACGTATCTCGCAACCTTATGTCTATCGGTCTGTTTGTCTGTCAAATGAGCGTTCAACATCAGTGGGGAAATTCCAGTTGTTTTTTCGAATACTTAAATACAGTGCTTTTTTTGTAAAAAAAAAATAGGTGCCGGTACTCAGTGATGGATTGCCTAACTTTTAAAGCAGTTTCGCATTTTATATTTTAATTCTTATTGCGCGCAATTTTAAAAAAATTCAATTTTAACAAATTAATAATATAATAAATTAATAATAAACGTTAAAATACAAGAAAAGTTATATTTTTTTCCTCACATCGAAAAAGGTGCCGGTACGCCGTACCGGTGCGTACCGTCACAAAAAAGCACTGCTTAGATTAAATGTTTGTACCTACGTCTAGCGTTAACAAGTTAACAACTGCATTGGCTGTTGTATGTGCTTGTATCGCAAATTCACAAGCAATATTCGGAATTCGAAAAAAACAAACAAAAAACAACTATAAGTCGCTTCTAACAAACGTGTGTTTGCAAGGAATATAATGTTAAGGAATTATATTGTTTTGTGCTAATCAAACAAGGTTTACACATTTTCTTCAGATAAAAAGATAAATCGTGGGACCCAGTTATGAATGATTTCCTCCCGAAAGTCGGTTTTCGTTTAACATCCCTACTTCACACAGATTAATTCACAACAGTTATAACTAAATGAAAGTATCAATAAGAAGAGTAATAGATGCAACAATAGCGTAGCATTTTGAATTTTGAAAGTTAAAATAGATATTCGACTGCTGACCAAAAGTCAATATCAGTTTCAGCCAAAACTGTAAGCAAACCGAAAAATAACCTTATGGCTTTGGCCGAAACCGAAAGCTCGCTGACAAAGGGTTGTGCCTATTTTCGGCACCGAAACCGAAACCGAAACCGAATTTCGGTCAGTCTCTAAGTAAAACTATATTTAGCTTAGGCCACTTGTTGATATCTGTAAAATTAAAAGCTCTTACATGTTCCAGAAGTCTTCGTTCAAGGTGCCTGTGCCTGTGTGTGTGCTGAATCGGAAAATAGAGAACAATTTGAAATAACGATAAACAAGTCTATAAGTACACATGGAAACAGCATACTAAACTGTTTACAGAGCCATACTGCACTGGGATATTATAGCTTGATAAAACCTCGATACTTCGGTACGCCAGCCATAAACGCTGATGCCCGTACATCGTGGCCCGTGCATTTGTCAGAGAAAAGTGGGCAGATTCTCTTTCTGCCCTTTGGGTCGTTGGTGTGACGGGCAGCAACTAATTGCCTTATAACAATACATGTATCCTATCAAATGCCCTTAGAGGGCGTTCAACTGGCGTACTGAAGGTCCTGGGTTCGAATCCTGGTGCATGCTAGGATTTTTTCCCCGTGTCTGGATGGTGTTACTGAGTCTAGCCAGCTGTGATGGGTACCGGACCTTAGTTGGGGTAAAGTAGAGGAGGATGTGAATAGTGCTGGCCACACAATCACCTAGTATGCTGTGCTCGCAGAAACTTCACCAGCCCTATGAATCAATGTGCTCCGACTGGATAATTTACTTATTTCTACATTTACTGAACAAAGCTGGTATAGTGTAAACTATTGGATTCAATGCAGAGTTTACTGGTAATACAAAAACAGCAACCCAGGCGTAGACCTCGCGGTCAAACCTGTAACCGTTTAACGAGTAGAACCCCAAGATTCCAACAGGAAACCAGCAACAAAAATCGGTCAGAGCAACCATAGCCAGTTTTTTCGCCACGGTCCAATCTTTAGATCTTATTTGATTATTCGGACAAGAGCCATTAATAGCTTTCTTTATTCTGATCATGTTTAGAAATATTGTCAACTGACCAAAAGCTATCAACAAAAATAAGATGAAATTTAGAACTACGAACACAATGAAAGAAAAAAGCCATCCTTTATTTTGTTTAGAACTAAATGGTAGAGCTAGACATAGACCATTGGAGGAATATATTTCCCAATCTAAGAAGAATACTGGGAGTAATGCTAAAGCAAATCCAAGAATCCACACTACTGTCAATGATATGAATGTACCATTTGTAGAGATTCTATGTTCACCAAACGGGTAAGTGATGCTTAAGAAACGATCTAAAGTTATAAGACAAATGAAGAACGTTGAGGTTTCACTTGAAAGCGTTGAAAGAAACCCAGCAAAACGACACAGAATACTATTTCTCCAGTGAGAATCTTCCAGCATATAAACATCATTGAAATGAACATCTACACAAGCGATAATTACTAAATACATACCCATGATGAAATCTGACACTGCAAGGCCTGTAATAAAATGTCCATAGGCTTTCTTAAATATGTCTCTGTTCCAACCAATTCTATAGACCAATACAATACCATTTCCTACTATGGTCAAGGATCCAACTATCCAGATGACGATTCTCTTTAATATTTCACCTACAAGATGTTTACATGAAGATATCACATCGATAGGTGCGTGACATTTATCGACAGATATATTTGCATTTAAAATTAGTGGACAGCAAATGACAAAATCACTAGCCCAAAGCCCTGAATTAATTGTTAATCCTCTAAACAAGTCAACACCAATATTTTGAATTAAAATACCTTCTATATGCAAATTATTGAGTGTAAAGTACTCTGGAATGCCAATATCTTCAAATCTAGCGATAGATGTATAACTTAAATTAAGATATCTCAGATATATTAAGTTTTTAAAGACGGAGGCTTGCAGTGAATGTACCTTCGTACGACACAGGTCAATGACTTCTAATGAACTTGGAAATGTGAAATATTCATTTATTAAAAGATCTACATTGCCTGAAAGGTTTAACTTTTTTAATTTAGTGAAATGTTCTATAGATTTAAGTTTATCACTATGAGTTAAATTATTTCTACTGAGATCTAAAATTAAAAGTTCTGTCATGTTGCAGAATTTAAAATCTTCGTCAAAATCATTTATTCTACAATTGTGTGGGCTGAATTGGACAATAGAGAACAATTTGAAATAACGATACACTGATACAGACGGAAACAGCGAATCAAATTGTTTGTAGAGCCACACCGCACTGTGATATAATTTTAAAGTACGTTTTGTCTGATACATGTCGTTGACTTTTCTTTGTATTTGACTTGAAATACACCTGTAGTTCTTAGGACATGTATTATCACAAAGAAAGTCACTTTGGCTGTATAGCTTAACTAGTGTATCAAAACTTACCGAGTCGATGCAGATATCATTCAATACAAAGCTAAATATTAGCAGACAATAAGATGTGACGTTTTTTAAAATTTCGTCTTCGCCATAAGGACAATCGAATTGATTATTGACAAACGGGAAAACGCAATAAGAATTTGGGCATTTAACAAAAGGTTCTGGGCAAGTAAAGTTTTTACAATTTTGTAAATTTGAATTATCGTGACAATGGCCATGGACGTCTTTAATACATTTGTAAAAATATTGATTTGGATCTGTTTCACACTGAAAGTATTCAAGAGAAAAATTTAAATTCACAATTTGGGTAGAACATGTACCATTGGTTGACTGGTCCTTATTTTCATCCAAACAGTAAGTATTAAAGTGGGTGTTGGAATTTATACTTGACGTTTCGTTATGACACATGTCATAGCTGTCACATCGAGACATGTCAAGAGTGTTAAACGTAAACATAGGTTTATTCTCATTAGAAACCACAAAGATAGATCTATTCTTGTCTTTCGTTCCACTGTCACGTCTAGCAATGAAGCCATTGTTACATGCATAGCTTTCTAATGTACCATCGGTATATTTATCATCAACAATACATTCTTTCATATCATAAACCAAGCATATTTTGATAGGATCCTGACAAATTTCTGTAAATATTCTATCGCCTTTTCTATAAACAGTGAAGTTACTATATTTATCAGGATTAAGAATTCTAGAAATGATGTCCTATCCAAGGCGTACATTTTACTTTTAAAGTTAAATTGTTCTATATTTCTAAACACGTTTTCTCTGCTAGTTCGCACATCATTTAAGATATCATAGTTATTATATTCACATATTATCAGCGTTTGTGGTAGCTTTTCCTTAGAATCGATTGATTGTATCCGCTTTCCGAAATCACGTACGTTGGGTTCAAGCATTTGAATGTCTTTAGCATTGTATGTTAAATTAAGATAAAAACATGATGTGAAATCTGAATTCTTTAAATTGTTAAAATGCCAGAAAAAGAGTTCTGAATCCCAATAGAAACCGGATATTAATTTGCGTCGTTTGAGGCCAAGGTGAAAATTGATGGTTTTCGTATCCGCAGTCAGAGACAGATTGTTTATGTATTGCGATATATAAAAAGCTTCATCTACAGTCTCTATTGAAGGGAGATCACTGCCGTGTTCTTCTAAGCAATAATCGACTGCGTCTGTGTTACTTATTTCAGACACATCATCGGTAATATAATACGTTGATTTCCCATAATCGTGGTTTAAATAAGAAAAAGAAACGTCAGACTTACTCAAATCACAGATCGTAAAGAAAATGTCATCCATTTTCAATTCTTTGAACGATGTCACGCTACGAAAAAAATCCGACGAACTATTTTTATATTCATAAGATTGTACAATAAAAAATCTATATATTTCTACGCCCGAACTTTTCTCTTCTGCAACCGTTTCACTGATATACTCTTGCATACTTCCACTATCATTAATATTTCGTAGAAACACAATAGAGAGATACATACTCTTCAATTCACTATAAACAGTTTGAAATTCCTGCCATTCTCTTGATATTTTCATAGCTTCAGAAATCGGTATTGTTGTGTTACACACTTGATCATAGCAAACGTCTTCTTTCCATATTTCATTTCCGCTGACCACACACATGTGATGAGCGTCCACCGTGTCCATATTGTTGGTTTCACGCATGAAGTACGTCACGGCGTCTCGCATAAACTGTCTCTGTTCTGGAAGTTCACCCTGGCAATCCAATAGGAACAAAAGTGTCTTGTATCCGTTATTGCAGGTTCTCAAAGGGAAGAGATCGCTGATGTCTGATGATATACAAACATATTTTAAGATTAATTAGTATATTGTCAGAATATGAGGCTATACAAACATATAATTAATGATTATATTGTCAAAATCTGATGATATACAAAGATATCATAAGATTTAATGAGTATATTGCCAGAATCTGAGGCAATAAAAACATATAATTAATGATTATATAATATTGCCAAAATATGAGGCTATACAAACATATTATAAGAGTAATGATATTTTAAATAGAAGCCTTTATCTATTAAGATAATACAAAATTCTAATCAAAAGACAAGTGCAGCTATGCAACATAATATACAATACATGTATTGCTATAGAAAAAATAAACAGAAACCTTTAGTTGACATGTAAGTTGACATACTGTACTTTCAATGACGATGTGACTATGACTAATAGGTTAACAAATAACTTTTGTTTAGACCTATCCACAAATGTCACAAGAAATAAATATGTGTTTATTTCTTCTTAATTCGAGCTTTTGATTTAAACAAAAAAAATATTTTGATTTATCTTATCTTATATCTTATCTTATACATTAAAGACGCTCCTTCTATAAAGACGTATCCATATTGTGCTTTTAAAAAAAATCTTACTATTGAAAAGTTTACGCTTTTCCTATAAACCATCTTACTTATTAAATACACATTAAAATACCGAAGACTATAAAAAGATGGACTGCTTCCTTTGAAATTTCTTCTATTTGAGATCTTAAAACACTTAGTTTCGGAATTCCCAAATCGCACAAGGTCCTCTAGACTCTAGACGTGCGGTATGATTTTCTCAATGGAAATTAGGATTAAAATCAAAAATTGTATACATTGAATTGAATTGTTGTATTTCCGACCCATCAATATCGAAGGTTATATAAGGCCTTTTTGTTAACTTGTTGTCATGTTTATCTTGTATCCATTTTATTGTTCTTATATTATTGTGTTGTACAGTTGGATGTCTATAATTCAGTTTATTATATATTATTGTTATATACAGCTTGAGCCTTTAGGGAATTTTAAGAGTAATTAAAGACAGTGTTATCGTCTGCGCACGGAAAAAAAGTGTTAAGCTCTAAGAATAGAGCGAACGGCCCATCTTATTATAGTCTTTGAAAATAGAAATTACTTCATTTATATAGCGCTATTCATAACAATAATTACTATTCGAATGCGCTTTACATTTACGCTATGCTGTTAAATAAATTGAATAAGTGTTCTTTTCTTTTTTCTCCTATAAATGTCAATATTATCTGTTGTTTAATTGTGTTCGGTGTTCGGAAGTTCATTTCACCACACTTGGTGTCAGCAATATGAATTATGTACCAAAGACAAACAAGTACCATGACCCAACTATAAAACCGTGTTGTGTCTTCTGCTGTGTATAAGTTAGTAAACTATATGGGTATCATAATACACTACCACGGTTCATAAATCAACCCTTACCGAAACATAAATAAACCATTTATTGAAAGATAAATAAACCATTTATCGAAACATAAATAAACCATTTATCGAAACATAAATAAACCACTTACCGAAACATAAATAAACCATTTATTGAAACATAAATAAACCATTAATCGAAACATAAATAAACCATTTAACGAAGCATAAATAAACCATTTACCAAAACATAAATACAACCATTTACCGAAACATAAATAAACCTCTTACCGAAACATAAATAAACCAATTACCGAAACGTGATCAAAGCACTTATTGAAACATAAATAAACCATTTACGGAAATATAAATAAACCACCTACCAAAATTTAAATAAACCACTTACCGAAAAAAAAATAAACTAATAAACTGAAGAAAAACATTTTCTTAGATGCACAATGTTTAGATAAAACAAAATACCAAAAGCTTTCCTTGGAAAAAAATTCTACACAATTCTAACAGAAATTTACTTTGAATAGCTATAAAATATACTCAACTAATTAATATCTGTTATACATACATAGGTTATTTTATCACTTAAAATTTTGATAGGCTATATTCTCATGGGGAATACAAAGTCATACACAAGCATTCCCTGCTGGCGTATATATATATATATACATATATATGTATCGCAATTTAATGAACATAATATTAATTATCTAAAGTGAAAACTATCATGCCCTACGCAAATTAGTGGTTTGAGGCATGACTTTTTTTGTTTTTTTTTAAAATGAAGGTTAAGTTATTGGTTGTTAGCTGTAATAAAACTTACAACACTGTTTTAAAAATGATTTTCATTATTTTAAGGCTTACTTTAGTTACATACAATACATGCATATTCTAGTAGAAAAGCGATACCTCAGAAAAACCCAACGACGTCAGCTACGCTACGCACCCGTGCTCCCAATGCAAACGAAACTTCCAGGCGAGAATTGGCCTTATCAGCCTGTCTCCCGACCAACAAGCAACTACGACTTCGTCAGAGGATAGATTTCATCGAAACCGATGGACAAACATCATCATTATCAGTAGGAATAATAAAGTTTCTAACTAATTTAGGAAGCAGTAAAATTATATATTCTAGTTACATTTATAAAAATATATTTCTCTAATTAATATATAAAAGAAAAAATTACATTAAAATAGCTGACGATTATTTACGTATTCTTTGTTCAGTAGTTGATGTAGTTTCCTCCTATTGACAGGTCTTGATGAGGCTCGACCTTTTGGGTTCAATGCATACATGAAGTTCCGGTTTATTTCCGGCAAACAACTTAAAATAATACTTTCGACTTTTTTTCACGTATTTAGAAATATGCAAAGGCTTCTTGTTTAGTTATGAGTTATCCGTTTTATTTTTTCACTTCCGGGTCGCTGCACTGCAGGCGACCTGATTACGTTTTTCCGTTTTTCAGCTTTTCAATCCAGGATTTCAACATTTTGTATTGCTGAAGTATGTTAGTGGTTTGTATAATTGTAACTACTGTTCCTATGTTTTTATATGTGAAGAACCGTCTGTGTAAAACTATTTTACACCATTAGTGTCCATACAAAAGAACAAACCGCTATCGTGGATTAAAAGGACAACATATAAGATAGAGCATTTGCAATCACGTGACAAAAAGCCCGTCTTGTTTGTTTACTTTGTGTAGTGGTGAACGGTGGAAGCTGTATTAATACAGGTTTAAGAAGGTTTTATTTTTAAATATCCTCATTTCAACAATATGGAGTAAAAATATATAAAACACTGTCATGCGATGAAAATTAACATTTAAAGCTAAAATTTAAAACATTAATAATCAATGGAATAGGTTTGGTAAGCGTAGAATATTAAATGTATGATGTCGATTGTCGAAAGTTAGCTTAACTTACTATCTAAAAGTAAGGCATAGAGCAGGCTGTGAAATGTTTCACAATAGCTATTGAAATATAAAAATATAAAAGCCTAAAATCTTGTTTATTTCGTGGACGGACTACTAAGAACTATTATCACAGTTAAAAATCAAGATTTCTGGAAACAAATTCCTTATATTTTGGGTTGTAAGTACACATGGTAAAGAGCAATTTATTCCAACATGACACCATCATGGCTTCTATTTACATAGTTACGTCACCTAGAAATCTAAGCCACACCTATTGAAAATGCTCTATAAACATGTCTTTACACGAACAAGACGAAATAAATGTGGCCGTAGAGAAGAAATATGTTTGTGGATCTAGAAGAATTTTATCTGCTTCGCTCAGACAGACCCGTCTACAGTGACAAAATTAAAGGTGGAATAATGGCTATCTATAAACAAATAATATTAAAATATCAACTGCATTACAACAAAAATGATATGTACACCAGGCATATAATTATTGTGCGTCAGCCCCAGACCATACTATCTACCATGAGAATTCACACAAATATACGTAACAAGAAATATATCGTCAAGACTTCAGTCAGCCAAAAAAAAAATAGCTGACTATTAATGAACATTTTATTGTATGATAAATTGTGTGATAGTGTGCGTGCATGTCTATTTTTATAAGTATTTCTTTGCTTGAGTACAAATAATTATTTTACATATTGTTTAAAATATGCTGAAAGACAGAACATCAGTAATCAAGTCACATTTCCGATTGTTTGGATCAATAAAGAAATATGATCGTATCTTTTCTCTTAACATCAAAAGTGAGTATGCAATAATTAATAGTCGAGGTGTTACTCGCATTATGTTTCATGAAAATGTGTTTGTTAACAACTAGCATACAATAAACTATATATGTCAGGGGTCAATGCATACATAAACTTCCCTTTTTTCTTCCGCTTGAAAGAATTTTAAAAATATCTTACATTCAAAATAAGTGATTCTTCAAGTCTGACGTTCAAAACCAATCGTGTTCTGTTGGAAATTATCTAATCCCTTACACTTTATCTTACTCGCAAAAACCACAAGTAACGCAGCACATAGGCATGTTTTGTTAGTAAATAATTGAATAGGACCGGAAGTGCTGGAGTGCATTGACGTTTTTTGTTCACCATGCAGCATAATCGTTAAGACTTTGTCAAGACTTTCTATAGAAAGATAAAAATAACATGACGACTTATATGCTGTTGGTACTGTCACATATTGGTAGTTCCAAATACTGGAACACATTACTTATTTCTTCTATCTCTCCAACGAGAGTTTTGTGGGCGGTACTAAGAAGCCTGGACTGTTCTAAGAATCCACTCTCGTGCCGATTCCAAATTATCGAAATGGCTAGGAATAGTCTATTATTTCTCGTACAGGGGAGTTCATGTTAAAACTATTATTTTTATTATGAGTTTCGTAATGATACCATTATTTTCACCCCTCCTAGTAATAGGTCTGTTCCCCGCTCTTCTCCTCGAGTATTTAATGCTAGGGTCCGGCTATTGCAGGAGTAGTTTAGTACAGAGTTTTGTGCAGAGTTTTTATGTAGATAGTTTCTTTTGAGTCTGTTGGATGGACGCTTGTTTTGGCACTATTTTATTATCTGGACCATAAGAACTGAACATCTACAAAAAGCTGTATAATATTAAATATTCAATATGTCATTGAAACCTGGAAATGGCACCGGAAGTTCTTGATCTCTTCCATTTGAAAAGTTCAGACCCCATTAGGACCTGTCTATACATGTATTTTTTAAGATAGTCACGCACAGAGTAAATGTATTTATTTATATAATGAATGTTTAAAAGATGTATTTAAAGCTTGAACTCGTGTACAATAATAACATTCCACTTGTCTGGTCAATCATGGGGCAGGATGACTGAGCGGCAGCGCGTTCTAAATGATCTAGCAAAACATTTTCAAATACAATATAAACTATTATTACATCATGGCCACTAAAGTAAACTACCAATAACAAAAACGAATCATTGGAGAGATTAATCTAGACCAGGGGTCGGCAACCTTTTGATAACAGTGTGCCGAAGTATGGTTTCTAATTCATTCAGCGTGCCAACAACCTAAACGTGATCCTGCTGTAGCGCTAAATGTCTTGTAGAATTGACATGAATAGGCTTTTAAGACTTCTTCCACGTGCCATTAAAAATCCCTCGGCGTGCCAATTTGGCACGCGTGCAGTAGGTTGTCGACCCCGAATCTAGACTACAGTAGCTACACTGTTGGTAGGTGGTTAAGAGAATTTTTTAGTCTAAGAGAGGTAACTGAGTAAATATTCCACCAGTGTAAAAATTACTCGGTTATTTCTCTTAGACTATATATTGAACTCTTGGCGCCCCACATATTTAATTGTTATATTGCAATGCAATGCAATATTTACTCTGGGTCAGTGGCTCTCATCCATGGACACACTGATAGGAATACTTATTGCATGTAAATGAATGATGGTTGTTCTCTAAAGAAAGTTTATGCGTATACTAGTTCTTTTATATGTTATAATGTGAAAAAAAAGGAACCAATAGTAATATAGGGGCCTAATAAATAGTAATGGTTTGAATTACAGCCCACACAATCACCTAGTATGCCGTGGCCATAGAAACTGGGGACGCTGCTCACTTTAATTACATTGCTCTTAGTCTTTTCAAAAAAGGCAGGAATTAGTAGAGTAGTTCTGGAAAGTAGAAATGAAAGTAAAGTACCATACGCCGGACTGGTTCGCCAGTTTCTGTGGTCACGGCAAACAAGGGGATGTGTGGCCAGCACAATGCCCAGCCGTCTTTACTTTACGCCAACCAAAGGCAGGTGGATGGGCTCAAAGAAAACTTCGAATCCTGATAAAAAAAAACATGGCCTTCACCAGGATCCGAACTCAGGAGATTTGGTTCGGCAAACGAACGCCCTGCCGCTCAGGCACCGCGCCCCATGCCGGATAGTAGGAGGAACTCGTAAAGTTAAATATTTTTAATGGGGTAAGGGAGTACACAAAAAAAAAAAAAGTAGTGGGAACCACTACTCTATGTGCCCAAGTCATTGTAGTCTAATGGCAGAGATATAGATTAGCCGACCTGAAAGAGTCTGGTTAAAATACAAGTCTTCAAGCTAAACGTCAATTCTAATCATTTAAATAAATAAAAAAGTTTCACTTTTTCAGACTTGACTTTTTTCCGCAGTTTTATCAAATTCACGACATAAATTAGTTTCGAGCCGAAAAAAACTAAAATCAGACAAATGAAGATAATCATTAGATAGACCAGTATATGTTCTTAACATTCAATGAAAACAATTGCAAACTATTAACTTAATTTTATGTCTTAAATCGCATTTTACGAAGTGTCCTTATAAAAAGACGCCAGCTGTAAACGGGTTAAATGGACAAACAACTAATGCAGGAAATGTTTATTTACAACAGTTTAACGTGAATTAATTGTATATCTCTAATAATTAAATCTTGTAATGAGTACCATAATGCTGATTTATACAAATTAATAATAATTAATCAGTAATATTTGTTATAATATTACAAAATATTATTTGTTTGGCATTACTATTGAATTAAATTTTGAAACATTTTTTTATTAAAGGGGGATAATTAACTCGTTTTTTAATAGATAATATTTCAATTATGTTTCACTTAATTTTTTTTTATAAAAAAAGTAAATGGGCTAAGACTTCATTTTTATAATTATCTAACTGTAAAAAGGTATTGCAATTAATATAAATTTATGAATAAAGAATTTATATGCACATTTTTAAACATTTCACGAACTACCCAATTTGTATGTCCATCAAATAACGTTTCTTCTCAACGTCATTCTCTAAGACTTGTTGTAAAACATCAATGAAATAAATTTTCAGATTAACTGGTTACTGGTAACGAAATGTAATCAATATTTGAATTTGCTAGATCCTAATAATGACAACCATATTATTAGAGACCGACCGACCGAAAGCAAATTTTTATTCCGGCCGAAAATGAAAACTTACCGAATATTATACATTGACTTTCGGCCAAAACCAAAAGTTTAACTACAACTTCGGCCGAAACCGAAAAATAAACCGAAAATGCGAAACAAATGATTTCAAAAGACTGCACATTTATGTGTAATATTAACTAGTTTATGGGCACTCCATTTGAGTAAACCATTCTTTGGAGTGATTAAATAATCCGTTATTATTATCTTCATTCTTCTACTTCACATTAAGTTTCTTATAAGTTTACAGACGTTCTTTCTAGTTAGAAGATTATTAAGCCCAAAACTCCTGAAGGGCGACAGGGATCCGTCGATGGCAGGGATAGAACCCGCGACGAGTCAGTTGGTTTTTGGTTGACAGTCCGGTTAACTGACCGCTGGACCAGTGGGGATGTTAATATCTCCTTTTTTTTATCAACACCTATTTTCGGTTCTAAATATCCGATTTTGTTACCCATTTTCTTTTCCCCTCTCCCCCGGGCAAAGTAAGTTATAGTTTGGAAAAGACAAATTTGCATTGATTATACTAAAAAAAATAATACGAAGGACCATTGATCCTTAGAACGTGGTGAAATCTTTGTAAAAAAACATAGTTGATTTTGGATTAGCAGAAGCTGTAGTGTCATGAATTTAGACCTTTATAATTATAATATAAATCAGTGGAAATTAGATCTATATGTTACACACTGTTAAGGATCCATTTATGGACTTAAAGTTATTTAAACAAAAGCCATTCCCTCCTCTAAAAATCCCCCATCCCTATTAATTAGAATGTTATGATTGGGAGGATTCAGACAACAAGTCCGATAGTTGTAATGAACTGCGCCGTGGCTGTCAGTTGCTCTAGTCCACCGAACAGTTTGTCGTTGAGGGTAGCCCCAAGGGGCCAAAAGGCTGACCGGGTAGAAAGATACAGAGGGCAGGTCTGAAGGACATGCTCCACATTTTCGGGAGCTGTTTCGCAGGGGCACATTTCACTTGCTCCGATTCGTAGTTTGCGGAACATATGTTGCTTTAGCCTGTTGTGACCAGTCCTTAGTCTGAAGATGATGTTTTGAAATTGGCGGGAGAGTTTGTAGTAAGCATCAATCTTTGGGTTGTTTTGTTGCAGCTCAGACCATCTTTCGGATTCATTCCTTTTGAGTATTGCCTTTATTTCTTCGGGGTGTAGAGATGGGTCTGTCTGGTTTTGTCTGCCTCCAGCTTTAGCTAAGGTGTCGGCAGTGTCATTTCCTTCATTTTGTATATGCCCAGGGATCCATTGGAGAACCAGTTCTTTAGTTATTTTGCTCAGTTTTAAAAGTTCTGTACTGAGTGACTGGTTGATCGGGGCATTTTGTTTTTTTAGAGACAGGAGTACTGTTTTGGCGTCAGAGAAGATGACAATCCGGCTGTTGGGGGATTGAGTGTGGCTTGTTAGTATATTTGCAGCAAGCTCAATTGCTTTTCTTTCTGCTCTTTCTGTCACTTCTGTGACAGTGGCTCTTTCTAGGAGTTCTCCATTTGGCCACTCTATGAAAATGCCGGCTCCTCCATTTTTCAAATCTTTTCCAGTTGACCCGTCAGTATAGACTCTGGTCCATGCATTTTGAGGGTATTGTTCTCTAATGATGTTGTTTACTGCTTCTTTTAGTATTTCGGGCGTGTAGTCAGATTTTTTTCCTATGTTGCTTAGTTCGTCTCTGATTTTTAGAGTAGGGCTTGGGTCCCAGGGGGGGAAGTGGCTGTGGGGTTGGGTAGGTTCAATTGCAATGTTTTCTATTTTATATTTACTTTTTAGATGTTTGGCTTCTTGTATAAAATTGGATCTTTGAAGTCTTTTTGTTGAGGAGGTTTTGAGTTTTGAGTAAACGGGTTAAATGGACAAACAACTAATGCAGGAAATGTTTATTTACAACAGTTTAACGTGAATTAATTGTATATCTCTAATAATTAAATCTTGTAATGAGTACCATAATGCTGATTTATACAAATTAATAATAATTAATCAGTAATATTTGTTATAATATTACAAAATATTATTTGTTTGGCATTACTATTGAATTAAATTTTGAAACATTTTTTTATTAAAGGGGGATAATTAACTCGTTTTTTAATAGATAATATTTCAATTATGTTTCACTTAATTTTTTTTTATAAAAAAAGTAAATGGGCTAAGACTTCATTTTTATAATTATCTAACTGTAAAAAGGTATTGCAATTAATATAAATTTATGAATAAAGAATTTATATGCACATTTTTAAACATTTCACGAACTACCCAATTTGTATGTCCATCAAATAACGTTTCTTCTCAACGTCATTCTCTAAGACTTGTTGTAAAACATCAATGAAATAAATTTTCAGATTAACTGGTTACTGGTAACGAAATGTAATCAATATTTGAATTTGCTAGATCCTAATAATGACAACCATATTATTAGAGACCGACCGACCGAAAGCAAATTTTTATTCCGGCCGAAAATGAAAACTTACCGAATATTATACATTGACTTTCGGCCAAAACCAAAAGTTTAACTACAACTTCGGCCGAAACCGAAAAATAAACCGAAAATGCGAAACAAATGATTTCAAAAGACTGCACATTTATGTGTAATATTAACTAGTTTATGGGCACTCCATTTGAGTAAACCATTCTTTGGAGTGATTAAATAATCCGTTATTATTATCTTCATTCTTCTACTTCACATTAAGTTTCTTATAAGTTTACAGACGTTCTTTCTAGTTAGAAGATTATTAAGCCCAAAACTCCTGAAGGGCGACAGGGATCCGTCGATGGCAGGGATAGAACCCGCGACGAGTCAGTTGGTTTTTGGTTGACAGTCCGGTTAACTGACCGCTGGACCAGTGGGGATGTTAATATCTCCTTTTTTTTATCAACACCTATTTTCGGTTCTAAATATCCGATTTTGTTACCCATTTTCTTTTCCCCTCTCCCCCGGGCAAAGTAAGTTATAGTTTGGAAAAGACAAATTTGCATTGATTATACTAAAAAAAATAATACGAAGGACCATTGATCCTTAGAACGTGGTGAAATCTTTGTAAAAAAACATAGTTGATTTTGGATTAGCAGAAGCTGTAGTGTCATGAATTTAGACCTTTATAATTATAATATAAATCAGTGGAAATTAGATCTATATGTTACACACTGTTAAGGATCCATTTATGGACTTAAAGTTATTTAAACAAAAGCCATTCCCTCCTCTAAAAATCCCCCATCCCTATTAATTAGAATGTTATGATTGGGAGGATTCAGACAACAAGTCCGATAGTTGTAATGAACTGCGCCGTGGCTGTCAGTTGCTCTAGTCCACCGAACAGTTTGTCGTTGAGGGTAGCCCCAAGGGGCCAAAAGGCTGACCGGGTAGAAAGATACAGAGGGCAGGTCTGAAGGACATGCTCCACATTTTCGGGAGCTGTTTCGCAGGGGCACATTTCACTTGCTCCGATTCGTAGTTTGCGGAACATATGTTGCTTTAGCCTGTTGTGACCAGTCCTTAGTCTGAAGATGATGTTTTGAAATTGGCGGGAGAGTTTGTAGTAAGCATCAATCTTTGGGTTGTTTTGTTGCAGCTCAGACCATCTTTCGGATTCATTCCTTTTGAGTATTGCCTTTATTTCTTCGGGGTGTAGAGATGGGTCTGTCTGGTTTTGTCTGCCTCCAGCTTTAGCTAAGGTGTCGGCAGTGTCATTTCCTTCATTTTGTATATGCCCAGGGATCCATTGGAGAACCAGTTCTTTAGTTATTTTGCTCAGTTTTAAAAGTTCTGTACTGAGTGACTGGTTGATCGGGGCATTTTGTTTTTTTAGAGACAGGAGTACTGTTTTGGCGTCAGAGAAGATGACAATCCGGCTGTTGGGGGATTGAGTGTGGCTTGTTAGTATATTTGCAGCAAGCTCAATTGCTTTTCTTTCTGCTCTTTCTGTCACTTCTGTGACAGTGGCTCTTTCTAGGAGTTCTCCATTTGGCCACTCTATGAAAATGCCGGCTCCTCCATTTTTCAAATCTTTTCCAGTTGACCCGTCAGTATAGACTCTGGTCCATGCATTTTGAGGGTATTGTTCTCTAATGATGTTGTTTACTGCTTCTTTTAGTATTTCGGGCGTGTAGTCAGATTTTTTTCCTATGTTGCTTAGTTCGTCTCTGATTTTTAGAGTAGGGCTTGGGTCCCAGGGGGGGAAGTGGCTGTGGGGTTGGGTAGGTTCAATTGCAATGTTTTCTATTTTATATTTACTTTTTAGATGTTTGGCTTCTTGTATAAAATTGGATCTTTGAAGTCTTTTTGTTGAGGAGGTTTTGAGTAGCTTGGGTTTTAGAGGGTGATGACCTGATGCTTCTAACTTGGTGAAGTGAGTAAGGATTTTGGTTTCTCGTCTAGTTTCCATAGAGCTTAGGTTAGTTGCATCCTCCATTGCTCTGATCGGGGTAGTTTTCATTGATATATAGCTACACAACCTCGTCGATTATTTTTCTGTGAGACTGCTACTTAAAAAAGAAATAGGTGTGAACGTTTACTCCATACTCCAAGACTAACGCGCCTCACGTTTAACTCGTGACACACACATTAAAAGAATATTTGTATAATATGAATAAAATCCCAGACACATCTATCTAGGGTTGATAGACATCCGACAAGAAAATTAACAGTTTTTGAAAAGAGCCTTACATGCTCTGCAAAATAGTTTTTTTTAATTGCCCAAGTTGCTTCTCAATCTACATTAAATAAAATGTTGGGTCAGTTTTACTAATATACAATTATTGACAGCTAATGTAATAAAATAAAGATAAAGACTAAGGAGGAATGTAATAAGACTAAACTGATTGTGGATTGTGAAACACTAAATATGTCTTTTTTTTGTCTCTCTATGTCCGTTTTTGAAGTCCAAGTATCTCGCAACCTTACGTCTATCGGTATGTTTGTCTGTTAAAGGAGCGTTCAGCATTAGTGTGGTAATTCTTTTTTTCTTTGTTTTCGAATACGTAGATCAAATGTCTGTACCGACGACTAGCGTTAACATCTGCATTATCTGTTGTATGTGCTTGCATCGCAAATTCACAAGCAATATTAGGAATTCGAAAAAAAAAAAAATAAGTTGCCTCTGACAACAAACGAGTATTTGCAAGGGATCTAATGTTAAGGAAAACAGGGTTTACAAATATTTCTTCAGATAAAAAGGTAAATAAATCGTGTGACACTATTACGAATGATTTCCTCCTGTAATCCGGTTTTCGTTTAACATCCTACTTCACACAGAGTTAATTCGCAACAGTTTTAAGTAAATGAAAGTATCAATAAGTAGAGTAAGTTAGATACAACACTAGAGTAGCATTTTGAACTTTGAAAGTTAAAATAGATATTCGGCTGATGACCGAAAGTCAATATCAGTTTCGGCCGAAACCGTAAACAAACCGTAAACTAACCTTTTGTCTTCGGCCGAAACCAAATCCACTTCGAAAAAGAGTTTTTGTCTATTTTCGGCTCCGAAACCGAATATCGGTCGGTCTCTACATATAATATTGTTTAGAAATTAATTACCAAAGTGAAAGTTTAGTAATACGAAATGTATGTAATCTAGTAAAATTTCCTTTTATTTGGATCAATTAATATTAAGTAATCTTATCTTATCTTACCTTATCTTAGTCATTTTTATTTTGTATAAATGCAAATAAAAAGGTTGATAATTGTGTTATTAAATATAAAAATAAAACGCTTTAACGATTTTCTCAATAAATTTCCCTTATTTTTGGCCTTGGTATAAAATTAATATGATATATTATATACATAATATGATTATATATGATATAATATTAGCAATGCTTCGAATATAAGCAATGCTTCGGTAATTAAGGACAAAAACACTTTCAATATATATGCGCTATATAAGTCTTCTTCTTACTATTATTATTATCAATATCCCTTATGCGAAAACAATTTCATATAAGTACTTTTTCTTTCCGAGTGGCATTCGGGAATGGAAGAGGTTGCCTGAACAAACCAGGAAAATCAGTAACCTAAAATCCTTTAAAACATAGGTTCTCAACCTTTTTCGGCTCACCGCCCCCTTTTAGAATTTTTTTTCCGCTCACCCTTCCCCCCCCCCCAAACTTTCTTTTAGCGCCAACTCCCCCCCTCCTCCCGCTAATCTGGACTATAGTTTCCGCAATTTTTTTAGACTTTTTGTGTGATTAATTATCTTTAAAATAACTGAAAAGGAAACATATTGTAAGAATTAATAGATCAAAAAAGTGCCTTAACAAAAGGTTTTAATAAATCAATGTTAATGCGAATCGTTTGCCTATTGTGTTGCTAGCAATTTGTCTATTTTTGTTTCAATTTTGGTTGCTTAAGCCTTAGGTCTAATAATCAGTAATATTTGTTATATTACAAAACAGAACTTGTTCGGCATCACTATTGAATCAAATGTGGAAACATTCTTTTTGTTAAAGGGAGATAATTAGCCCGTTTTATTTGAGCTAATATTTCTGTTTTTTTTCTTATATAAAAAATAAATGGCTTACAATTTATAATTTTGAAATGATCAAGCTGTAAAAAGTATTTGAAAATTATATAAATATTATTATGACTAAAGAATTTATTTGCATATTTTCAAACATTACAATAACTACCTAGTATGTATGATTACAAGTTATCTATACCGTCTATAAGTATAATTATACTCAAAACGGTTTTAAACACATTACAGATTTGTATTTCTTTCCCTATCTTTCGTTCAATAGTTCATGCCGACTGGGGAACGGCTAAACGCTATTTGAAACATATTGGAAAAAAAAAAAAAAAAAAAATAAGGACATCTCCATTAAACTGAGATCAAAATATCATCAATAGATGTTAGGGTGACAGTGATCGGTCAGCATAGTTGACAGTCCGGTAAACCAACCACAGGACCAGCCGGCCGCACACCATATTTGCCAAAAACTGAACCCTACTTCATCGAAAAGTTACTGCGATTCCTATTTTTTATTTAATATAATAATATGTAGGCATACTGTTGTGGGATATCAGATATTTAGCAGCACTTGCGTTTACATCACATTTCATCCTCCAAAAAAACGAATCGATTTAAATAGCTGGTAGCTGAGGTGTTCAAATATAACAGGTTCGTTTGTACCGCCCACTTGCCCATCATCGCCCCCCAATCGCCCCCGGGAATGTCAGCGCCCCCCTAAAGCTTCTCACCGCCCTCCGGGGGGTGATATCGTCCCCGTTGAGAACCTATGCTTTAAAACATTAATAAAGTTGCAAGAATAGATTAGGCTTACAAATTAGCGTAGTACGCAATAATCTTTCTTATACAATATCTGTAATGTGACAGATAAGATTAATTATAGGTAATATCAAAGGCATTTAAAACTAGCTTGTACAGTGTCAACAAAAATGTTTCAGTTGTACAAAGCTCTTCTTTGTTGTGTCGACCTTCAGATTGGCCTTAATAATTATTATTATCTTATCTTATACACTAGCTTGAAAGACTTATTACTGGCACGCATTGAGCCCAACACGTGGGAATACTTGGAATATACATAGCATACTTGTTAATCTTCAATATTATTTCTTGCACACCCTTGTATTTGCCAGACATATTGGCAGCATTATCATATGACTGACCTCGACACTTACTAAAATCTTTTTTGCATTCACTTGTAAGGTAGTTGTGCACTATCTTAGCCATACTTTCTCCTGTGTGGCTACCCATCTCAAGGAAAGTTAGAAACATACTTCACAGTAACAGTGAGCTGATCAATGTGGGACCGGTCTGGAGTGGAATCTACAGATAGACTGAACTACCATGCAATTCTTAAATCATCTGTATACTTAAGCCGTTAAATGTGATTTTGCCTTAATGTAATCGAATATAAAGTCACAACGTTAATTCAGATGCATTCGCGAAAATAAATTGAAGAAATCAATTCCAATTATAATCGTTGTCATTTTGGCAATGAAAAAGTTAAATCTTGTTGAAAATATTTACGAAAAATGCTACTTTTTTAATTATTCAAAGTCATAGGCCTAAAACGAAAAGTAGTAAATTATTTAGATCTATGCCAATGGCAGCATTTAAATATAATTTTATAGGTTTGAAGGCGTTAACATCTTCGTTCTTCTTTTTAAAAAGGGGGCCATTCAGGTTAAACAAGCTAAATAGTAAAAACCAGTGCTGTATTTAAGATTGTGGGGGCCCTGTTCCCGAATTTATTAGGGAGCCCCTCGTGGACTCGCCCTGCCTTCAGAAAAGTGCCTTAAATTCATGTTACATTCTGTAAAACCATAAATTTTATGTTGCGCATAATTTGTTGGACTAGAGTGCTTAAAATTGTAGGGGAATAAATGAATTTTATTTTAAATTTTCAACGAAAGAATGGGGATGTTACTTTACAATTTCTTTTTGTGATGTGTGGGGGCCCCTTTTCTGTGGGGGCCCCTGTTCCAATGGAACATGTGGAACATGCCTAAATACGCCACTGGTAGAAACTTGGAGATGTTATGTGCTATCGATAATAGATATATCGGTATCCACGATCAAAAACAAACGCTGAATAGAAAAAAACTAAAACACATAATTTTTAAAACTGCACAATTGTATCTTATTTTAAACCTTTTTGAAAAAAATTGGGTGAAGAGCATGGAACGTTTCGGACGTGTGGCATTGGGACAAATAATGCTGCAGTCTATGTAAGTATATTTGTCTTATGACAATTGCTAACTCTGGCTACTTTTTTTTTTTTGGGGGGGGGGGCCCAAAACAGTGGGGGCCCTAAGCTATAGCTTGTCTAGCTTATAGGCCTAGGTAAATCCGGCCCTGGGCGGGATAAGCTTAGATCTCGTTTCTAAATCAAATTGACATTCCTTATTAAGCTGCACACGTTTAGTTTTTTCATGATTGTTTGTTTTATCGTTTGTAGATATTATCATTCCGTCGTAGTGTAATTAGCACAAGATTAATATTGTTAAAAGAAGGATTAAATGTGGTAATCTGTAAATTTGAGGAGTTTGTAAATGTGTATATTTTACGTAGCTTTCTGTTGTTTTTTTGTTAATCTCTTAAACCTTTACAGCCGTTAGGGGGGCTTGGTGGACTTGGCGGCACCCATCTCCTCTCCAAGTCAGATGTGGATTTTTTTATTATTATTTTGGGTCGAACGCATGATGTCGAGATTGTCATTCAAGCTCAATGTCGACTTTGCTATCCAGCAGCCGAGTTACTGATTAACTATTTAGCTACTTACACATACATGGTTGGAATAATTAAGCTCAATTTATTGTTGTAGGGATTCTTCTCTTGTTATATTTAGAGAACTGACATGGATACGACAAATAGCCTAGAGACAGAGACAAAGACAGAGAGAGAGAAAAAGAGACAGAGACACAGTGAGAGTTAGAGGGAGATACAGATAACTAAAGAGAGAGAGAATGAAAGAGACACAGAGAAAGCAGATTCAAACCACTGCAAAGAGCTTAGCAAACTTAGTTCCATATTGCTAGTGGATAATCTGTTTCAAAAGTATTGTGTGGTTAGCGCAATGTGTCTCTCGTTACTACCAAGTGATCTAGCGACAGAGTGCTCGGATTATCGGTAACGAAGGTCCTATACTTTCCAATGTAGTGTTTACACTAGGGACTTTTTCCCCAATGGTCTGGACGGTATCACTGAGTCATCCCGGAGAAAAAAATTTTTTAGTTTAACTAACACGATTTGAGCCCCCCCCCCCCCGCCACTACCCTTGCTAACAGTTAACATCTTATGCTGTTACGCTACCAGCTGCTAACTGTAATAGACTTTAAATCTAACGCAACAATAAATATCTAATCTATTGCGTTCATCAGTTTCTTGTCACGGGCGTTTAACGATAATGATTAATTCTGTGGGCATTGTTTCTCTGATATATCCGAGTCGAGAGCTCTCGCTTAGGCCTCGGAGACTAAACGCTGCAGTGTGCTTAAAGTATATTAGTGCTGCGGAAGGTGATATCATTGGAGAGAAAACAGAAAGCACCAGCTACGATGAACATAATTCTGTTTGCACTCGTGTTCCTTATCTTGTCATGCAGCACTCAAGCACAAGGTAGATACTATGCTTTAAATTACTTTAGCTGTTCTGTATACATCTCATCTGGCAGAATATCTGTTGTTTTTTTTCCTGTCTATCCACTGTCTATCTATCCAAGTGTCAAATTTAGCTATCTATTGCTCTGTCTATCCATCTGTCTTTCAGTCGTCTCTCTCTCTCTCTCTCTGTATACTTTATATATACATATATATATATATATATATATATATATATATATATATATATATATATATATATATATATATATATATATATATATACAACTTTTTCTATATGTATGTATGCTTTTAGTTATTTATGTATCTACCGAAGGTCCAGGGTGCATGTAGTCTAGGATTAATTCCTGGATATCGAGGCTCTGAGTCAACCCAGCTATGATGCTTTCTTGACATTAGTTGGGGTAAAGTAAAGGCGGCTGTGCATAGCGCTGGCCACACAATCATCACGTTTGACGTGGCCACGGGTTAATATTATATTGAGGTATATTATAAAGGATGCAAATCAATACTACATTTATATTTACACTATAACGAGGGTGAGATTGCCATAATGAAGATCCAGAATTTGATTCCAGATACAAAACAACAACAGCAGAATTTTGGTACAAGATCTAATGGATACTTGACATTAGTTTTGGGTGGAAATTTAAAGACGGCTGAACATTCAGCTGGCTACATAATCCCCATGCATGCCGTGTCTATTGAACATGATCCGACATCGATTGCCTATCAACACAAATAATTTTTTTTTTGAATTAGCATCATGTTAAAACGAGTAATACATGTAGTTAAATAACTAAACTTAGAAATACTAGAGCAGGGGTCGGCAACCTACAGACCTGGCACGCAGTGCCCTTTTCAATGGCATGTTCAAGACTTCGAAAAAGACAATTAGAGCATCTACGACAAGAAAAGATTGGGTTAACTTTTAGGCACGCTAAATCAAAAGGTTGCCGACCCCTGCACTAGAGGACAAAAAAGCAAAGAGTAAAGAAGTAATAATACATAAGGCATTAAACTCTAATTTAGAAATACAACCGAATAACAACCTGTTGCACTGCGCAGATAAACGTAAAACGAAAAACACAATTATTATCCCTTATGCGAGAACAATGCATATAAGTAACTAGCCGGTATGTGCCCGGTCCTCCGAACCGGCTAATAGTTATGCTTACATACACTCTAACTACTCAAGCAGTTATAATGAGATTGCCCGCATAAACTACACATTTTATATTTTGTATAAGACACGAATTTAAACGTGATGGAATTTTTTATTTGCCCGCTACAACATAAATTACCCATTAAAATCATTACCCATTACCCATTATAACAATTTAAAAATTGCCCGCTATAAATTACGACGCAAATTAAAACGTGAATATATTTTGTTCTATTCTTCATAAAGAACATTAGCAAACATTGAAGCAAAGTTAATTTAAAATGAATACGCAAAGTTTGATGACGTCATACAAACATTAAACATTAGCTTTGGGTGTTCGAACTTGTAGATTTGAAGAAAAAAGACATTGTAGGCTAAATAAGCATAAATATTATAGAGTGTAACCAGGACCGCTGCGTTTAAATAAGCTTAGTAAGGCGTCGGTATTACTTCCCGAAACAGAAAAAAATGCGATTGCGCATTCTGTTCAATACCTATTCTGTGGACGTATACGACACGAATTAAAACGTGAATGAAATTTTGTCACCGGCAATTGAAAAATTTCCTGCTAAAAAATTAATATAAGTTCTTTACGACACGTAGGCAATTTAAACATGAATAAAATGTGTTCCCATCATTGATAAAAAAAAATCCATGCACATAGTTTGATGACGTCAATTTAAACGAATGATAAATGTCCCTTCATTGCTAAAAAATCCATGCGCAAACTTTGATGACGTCATCCTGAAAAAAATCTCAACGCCATCCTATTTTTTTATTTTGTGAAGACAAATTATAAAAAGTTTTACTGGCGAAGTCAATGTGAATCAAAAGTTGTGTTTTATTCGCGTTTTTTGACCAAACTGACCACTGCGGTCATTTAAATTTTCTTTAAAACTTGACAGTGTTCACCGCCGTAACGCAAAGAATATTTGTAGCAAATTTCACGTTTTTATGTCCAGTATTTAAAAAGATTATGTGGTACGTACATACCCACACACCCATACACACACATATTCCTTTTGAGATTTTTTTTATATATATTTATGATGATCTTTCTTTCTGAGTAGCATCCGGGCATGGAATGGGTTACGTGAACAAACAAGGAAAACCAGTAACTTAACATCATTTAAAACACAAATAAAATGCGAGACTGGGCTAAGACCACGAAGAAGCGAAGGACGCAATAATCTTCTTTATAGAAGGAGCGTCTGTTTTATATACGATAAGATAACGGAACTCTATAGCGTTAGAATGTACTTTTTCGAAGAAGACTCCATTGGTTTTCAATGAAATAAATATATTAATTTGATTTTATTTTTGTGTCATTTCAGTTCCCAGTAACTGTCTATTGGATCGTGATGCTGGAAAATGTAGAGGGAATTACCCGAGATATTACTACAACAGGTCAAGGAATATATGTGAACGTTTCGCATACGGTGGTTGCCAAGGCAACGCCAACAGGTTCCTTACTCTCGCAGATTGTCGTGCCAAATGTATTCTGTGAAAATATGAATGCATGCTGGGAAGATATTTAAAAAATGGCCATTTAGTGTTTACTTCTCATTAAGACAATACAATTAAACATTAATGTAAAACAGTGTAAAGAGTAGATATTATTATTTAAGTATAACTTTAGAATATTGTCTTTGTAATGAAAAGCATTCTGTATGTGATGATTTTTTTCAAGCCATTAAAAATATTAATCTAGGATGAAATTTGTTTAAGCATTTGAAATTGACAAATAAACACAAAAATGCATTTGATGTTTTTGTATTTATTGACAAGTCTTAATTAGGCGTAACCTTTTCAAATGGAAGAGGTTACGTGCGTCTGTTGACATTTCCCGCCATTTTCGTAAAAAAAAAATACTTTGTTTTTGGTGATGCTTGACAATCGATTTCAAAATCGACGTCCAGTTCTGGTCTTTTCAAAATATACAACGGCTACAAGATGTGTTATGCGGAAAGCGTTTTTAACATCAAAAGTGAGTAGGCGATTATTAATACTCAAAGTGTTAGTCGCGTAAGGTTAAATTTAACTTTTTGTTTATAAAATAAATTAGTCAAGAGTTGCGTCCTTGGTAATTAAAAAACACAATGCAGATATTTATAAAAAACAACAACACAAAAATTCTTTTGCATCAAGCAATCAGGTCGGGATCATAAATAGGTGATTCTTCGAATCTGACATTCACAATCCATCGTTTTCTTTTGGTGCCATATTTTGGAAATGAAATCAAAAAATTAATTTTCTACATATTTTCGTACAAGCAGTAACGCAGCACACAGACATGTTTCGAAGTAAATGATCGAATAAGACCGGAAATGTCTTTTTTGACGACCTTTTATGCATGCATTTTTGTTAAGACTTGTCAATTGTGGACGTTTAGAACGTAATAAAACAGCTTTGTAGTTTGATTTTAAAATTTGACTATTTACACATTTATATAGACCTTTCTATTTTGGTGTAAAATATCCCGTCGGAAACTGATTGATTCACGGAGCCGGTGAAGGTTAGCGCTCACCAGTTATTGTGGCCACTGCATACTAGGGGGTTGTGTGGCCAGCACAATGCCCGTCCGCCTTTACTTTACCGCTACTAGAGTCAGGTGCCCATTAGAACTGGGTAGACTCAGGGGCACCCTACAGACTCCAGACCCGAAAACTTTAGCCTTCACCAGGATTTGAACCCCGGATCTTCTGTACACCAGCCGAACGCGATTCCACTCGACCACTGTGCCGCTGTCTATTTATGTATATAATTCCGCATGTTGTTAAAATATTTAGATAATAATTATAACTATAGATTATAGATACATATTTCAATGGGCCGTATTGCTGCTGAGAGTTAACACCCTTGCCCCTTATACAAGTCAAACTTATATGACTGACTTATAAAGATATTGATGCTGAGAGTTAATACCCTTGCCCCTTATACAAGTCAATTTTATATGATTGACTTGTAAAATGGGCAAGGGTGTTAACTCTCAGCTACAATACGGCCCATTAATACTGATGTCAAATTATACAGGGTTTTAAGATAATTAAATGACCAGTCCCATATTGTAAAAATATAATAAGTCATCTTAAACTGATTTTAAATAATTGGACGTTATATTTTTACAACATGGGACTAATCATTTAGTTATCTTAAATCACCCTATAATTTGCCATCAGTATTAACTATTTGATTGAAAATCTGACGCGCCTTTAATACTTTAGTACTTAGAATTAGCATAGACTATAATACACATGGACCGCTTGTTTTAGTATTTCTGCTATATGATGACATCAAAACACTGATTCTTTCGGAATTCCCAATTCCCTTGTGCAATGTAACTTCGTTTTATTTAATCGCTATGATTTCTCAATGACTAACTAAAATCGAAAGTAGTATACAGCGGAAACATTTAGATGAACGAATGAGCGTAGAAGTCATTTAAGTCAGCGTTATTGGATACGCACGAACAAAAAAACATAAGCTTTAAAAATAGAGCAAGCGGTCCATCTTATTATAGTGGCCATATGTTCGTTCAAGCCAAACTGACAAGGGTCACCAGGGGTCACCAAAAGAATGTGACCATCAGATGAGTTAATTAATTCTAACCTCATCCTCGTGCATCACAAGTGCAATAAGAACGAGTAGGCGAAAAAAGTTATGCTCAGCTCTTGTGCCAAATTTAAATGTAACTTCCCACACACGCGCGCAACACCTTGTATGACGTTCTCAAATTCATCCTTGCTGATTGCCAGAGTGGAGATTAGGCGCTGCATGAGCTAAGATAAAACTCATTACATTTGCATGTTTGGCCTTTGATAATTTCTCATACAAGTACGTGAAAGTAAAGTTAAGTGTGATCCCCGTCGTTTGAATATTCCTACATTGTTCCGGTGGAGCAGCGTTTCACCAGTTTGCATAGTCACGGTTTGCGAGAAAATGTATGGTCAGCACAATTCTCTAACCAACCAATGGCAGGTACCCATTAGATGTGGGTCATACTCGGGGAGAGGAGGCACGGTGGGGAAGTGCTTTCGGCTGGCATACCGAAGGTCCTGGGGTTCGAATCCTGGTGGATTTTTTCTCGAGTCTGGAGGGTGTCTCTGAGTCTACCCAGCTCTGATGAGGTACCTGACCTTAGTTGGGGTAAAGTAAAGGCGGCTGTGCATAGTGCTGGCCAC
This sequence comes from Anisus vortex, assembly GCA_949126835.1. Taxonomy (NCBI): domain Eukaryota; kingdom Metazoa; phylum Mollusca; class Gastropoda; family Planorbidae; genus Anisus; species Anisus vortex. The sequence goes on from OX421501.1 coordinate 5,301,006, forward strand.
ACAATTACATAGTATGCCGTAGAAACAGTAACTAGTGAACGCTGCTTCATCCCTATGATCAATTTGGCTACTTTACGGTCTTTCATTTTCAGGGAGACCCAAAGGAACCGAGATAAAAATAGACGAGCCATCACTAGGATTCGAACTTAGGACGTTCAATGCGCCAACCGAAAACGCGCTACCACTTTGTCACCTTGACGTAACGCAAGTTAGCGGTTAGGAACAACAAATGCCCCTTATTAGACAATTACCAAGCACCCATGCAGCTTCAAAACAATTTTTTTAGATGATAAACAAAATTTATAAAGTACAAAACAATTAATTCGATTAATTGTATCATTGTTTTAGTTTGGACGTTTCAAACTAACCCAAAGACTATACTATGAATATTGGCTTGCTCTATTTTTAGAGCTTATATGTTGTTTTTCCGGTGCGCATCCAATAACAATGTCTTAAATGACTTCTACGCTTCTACGTCTGCCTAAAAGTTTCCGCTGTAAACCACTTTTGATTTTAATTTTTCATTGAGAAAATCATAGCGATAAAATGAATCGGAAGTTTACAATACAACAGGGAATCGGGAATTCCGAAAAGAAGTCATTCGAGTCATCAAATAGCAGAAATATTGAAGAAAGCGATCCATCTTATTATAATATTTGAACTAACCAATTATTACAAACATTAGAAAATTGTCTGCTCACAGCCAAAAAATAATCCTATATGGTTAAAACTCATGCCCCTTGACACATATACAATCTCTCTATCAATCAGACTAACTCTATTTTCAACTTTATAGTCTCTGTTACTCTGTTAAACTCGGCGTTAAGCTTTAAATTGTCAGTTAAACTGTCAAACAGTTAATATGTCATAATCCTTTTTAAACTGCATATTTTTTGTTTCACTAATTCTGTCAGTTAAATTCTTGGCTAAAAAGTAAAAATCGGTATTATAAAAAATAACAAACTGATTCTCTCTGTTAAACTTTCGAACTATATGTTAAACTGTCAAACTCTTTTTAAATTATCAAGCTCTCAGTTAAACTCGAAAATTCTATGTTAAACTGCCAAACTCTCTGTTACACTGTCAAATTATCTGTTCAAGTGTCAAATTCTCTGTTAAACTCATAAACACTCTCTTAAACTCTCAAATTCATTCTCTGTTAAACTCACAAACCCTATATTAACTTGTCAAGCTCTGTTAAACTCTCAAACTCTTTGTTAAACTCTCAAACTGTCTGCTACATTTTCTACTCATCGTCGCACCATGTTTATTCAAATTTGAATAACCAACATACATTCCATTATATTATTATTTCGCCCACACATTTCTAACCCAAACTGTTCTACTTTGAACACCTACATATGTAGCTTGTCACATTCTTTATGCGTCGACAGACAGACAAACATACCTACGCATTGAGTCACTGCTATCGTCAATACCACGTGTTACAGTCTGGTCTAACTAAACACTGCCCTACTGCCCAAAAGTTATTTAAAATTACAAAGTTACATAAAGTTTAAATCAAGCATATAATATATGTTCTTATAAACAGAAAATATATAAAATTACACTTAAAAAAGAAACATATAAAAATAATATTTGTATGGCGCTGCCAAGAAACATAATGTAAACTCAGAGCGCATTTAATAACATACAACCATAGGCTATAATGTACATGGACCGCTTGCTTTAGTTTTTTTTTTGGTATTATCTTCTTTTTTTTAGCAATTCCCGATTCTAAATGAAGTAATTGCTATACAAGTTCCGTTTTATTAAATCGCATTTTTTTTCGACTTTAAATGAATACTTGTAGGCCTATGGACAAGTCTTAATGAGGCGTGAACTTTTGAACCCTAATGTTCGTAAACGTCCTGTTCTATTTTTAAACTAATAACAAAAAAAAAGCATGCTTTTGCTGGTGTTTGACAATTGATTTCAACGTCGACGGCCAGTTCTAGTCTTTTAGAATTATACAAAGGATACAATATTAGTTATGAGGAATCCGTTTTTAACATCAAAAATGAACAGGCGATTATTAATACTCAAGTGTTAGTCGCGTGACGTTAAATTTTTATTTGTTTACAAAATAAATGAGCCAAGAGTTGCGTTTTCTTGGTAATTGAAAAACAAAATGCGTAAATTCATAAAAACAAATAACAAAAATTCTTTTGCATTAAGCAATAAGTTTGATATTTTGAAAAGGTGATTATTCCCTTCTGACTTTCACAATACATTGTTTTGCTTTGTAAACATCTATTGGAAATGAAATAAATTTTAATCCCCAACAAATTTGAGTACAACCAGTAAAGTAGCACGCAGACATTGTTTCGAATAAAATGATCGAATAAGAACGGAAATGTTTTTGCACGTGACCTTTTATGCATGCATACACGTTAAGACTTGTCCATTAATCCTATTCACATTGACTATAATAAGATGGACCGCCTGCTCTATTTTTAGACCTTATATTCTTTTTCCGTGCGCACACAACACTGATCTATAAATGTTTCCGCTCTGTACAACTTTCGATTTTATTTTTTCATTGAGAAAATCATAGCGATTAAATAAAACGGAACGTGTATATCAATAGCTTTATTTCCTGTATAGCAATTACGTTTTTTAGAATCGGGAATTCCGAACATCAGTGTTTCAAGTCATCATATAGCAGAAATACTAAAGCAAGGGGTCCATGTATATTATAGTCTATGATACAACTAACAACACGTATATAATCTCTAGGCTAAGAAATATAAAACTAATTAAAAAAATTATTTATATATATATTTTCCAAAACTTCACAACAATAGTCTAGTACCCAATAAGTCAATACGACTAAAAGTAAAATATTTGCCAACAATCAAGTGCTTTAACTAGCTTATTGTTGATGTCTTTTTTTAAACATTTTAAATTTAAAACATCGAAAGAAAAACATAATACTTTATAAACCTACAAAATAGCAAAGGTTTGCTGAGAAGTTATTGCACCTAGAGACCAACCGAAACCAAATTTTAAGTTTCGGCCGAAAACGAAAACATACAAAATATTATACATTGACTTTCGGCCGAAACTGAAGCCGAAACCAAAAGTTTAACTACAACTTCGGCCATAACCGAAAAAAAACATGAAAATGCGAAACAAATGATTTCAAAAGACCGCGCGTTTATGTGTAATATTAACTAGTTTATGACACTCTATTTGAGTAAACCATTCTTTGGAGTGATTAAATAATCCGTTATTATTATCTTCAGTCTTCTACTTCACATTAGGGATGTTAATATCCTTTTTTTTTCTCAACACCTATGTTCGGTTCTAAATAACCGATTTTTACCCATTTTCTGTTCCCCCTCTCCGCCCCCGGGCAAAGTAAATTATAGTTTGGAAAAGACAGATTTGCATTGATTATACAAAAAAATAATACGAAGGACCATTGACCATTGATCCTTAGAATGTGGTGAAATCTTTGTAAAAACAAAATAGTTGATTTTGGATTAGCAAAAGTCAAAAGCTGTAGTGTCATGAATTTAGACCATTATAATTATAGTATAAATCAGTGGATGTTACATCTATATGTTACACACATTAAAATAATATTTGTAAATATAAATAAAATTTCAGACACATCTATCTAGGGTTGATAGAGGTCCGGCTAGAAAATTAACCGTTTTTTAAAAGAACCTTACATGCTCTGCAAAATAGTTTTTTTTAATTGCCCAAATTCCTTCTCAGTCTAAATTAAATAAAATGTTGGGTCAGTTTTACTAATATACAATAATAAAACTGAACTGAACTGATTGTGGATTGTGAAACACTAAAAATGTCATTCTGTTTATCTCTCTATGTCCTCCTTTTGAAGTTCAAGTATCTCGCACCTACGTCTATCGGTCTGTTTGTCTGTTCAGCATCAGTGTGGAAATTCCATTTTTGTTTGTTATCGAATACGTAGATCAAATGTCTGTACCGTCGACTATCGTTAATATCTGCATTATCTGTTGTATGCGCTTGTATCGCAAATTCACAAGCAATATTCGGAATTAAAAAAAAAACAAAAAAAAAAAAAAACTATAAGTCGCCTCTGACAAACGAGTGTTTGCAAGGAATATAATGTTAAGGAATTGTTTTGTGCTAATCAAACAGGGTTTACAAATATTTCTTCAGATAAAAAGATAAATAAATCGTGGGACACTATTATGAATGATTTCCTCCCGTAATCCAGTTTTCGTTTAACATCCCTAATTCACACAGATTAATTCAAAACAGTTTTAAGTAAATGTTTTAAGTAAGCTTAATAGATGCAACACTAGCGTAGCATTTTGAACTTTGAAAGTTAAAATAGATATTCGGCTGATGACCGAAAGTCTATGTCAGTTTCAGCCAAAACCGTAAACAAACCGAAAACTAACCTTTTGTATTCGGCCGAAACCGAATCTACGTCGAAAAATGTTTTTTGCCTATTTTCGGCGCCGAAACCTAAGTCGAAACCGAATATCGGTCGGTCTATAATTGCACCATACAGTTTTATCACAACTCTTTTTGGACATTCGCATATTTTAAATGCAATCAAACATATTACAATACTATAAGCTTTGTGTTTGCTTTTTGGCTAAAAGTGCTTCTGGAATGAGTCCTATATAATTTTGTTGCAGCCCAAATTGACGATCATAATAACTGCAAATAAGATAAATCAATATGAATGCAGAAAGCCTAGCATCCCACTAATATGTACCCGGTAAGCCATAATATGGCCCAAGGAGGCTACCTTCAATGACAAACTGTATGGTGGACTAGAGCAACTGACAGCCACGGCGCAGTTCATTGCAGCTGTTGGACTTGTGTGAATCCTCCAAATCATAACTTTTGAGAAGAAAAAAAAAGAAGATACTGATATGTACACTGAAGAAACCTATTGTTTGTAAGCTCAGTCCGTCTCCAATCTGTCACTGGAAGGCCCTTTTGGTTGCCAGCCCAGTCTGACAATAATCTGTTCTGTCCAATAATCTTACGGTTGATCCAAAATGTCTAAATCAGAATCTGACTAAAGGAGTCGTGTTTACTTTAGACCACCCGTTGCCTTCTATGAGTGTACTCATTTCAACGCTATGATATCGCTTATCAATACAGGAATAACAACTTCTTTCCTGATAGTCCTCTAAACAAATATGTTTCGCGTTAGGACTTATCGGCGTGCCGCGGGATGGCTGGCGACCGAACAGGATCTTGGTGTGGCCCCCTCTTGTTCCGCCCCAGAGCATCGTCACGCCCTTGATTTAAGGCCATTTTTTTAAAGGCAATTATAGCATTTGTTTGTTTGTTTTAGATATAAATATGGTTTATCTTAATTAGAGTTGCTAGGTCAGGGAAATATTATAAGAACTTTTGAATTTTTTGAGTGTTTAAAGACAGTTTCTCCCATCACAAGGTCATTTTGTACACAGGAGTTTGCAAATAACTCTGCGTATTCGATCGTTTCTCCAATGTCCAGTTCGTCGCATGCTGAGTTTCCTGTTTCGTTTGTTTGTCATCACTTTGGCATTAAAACCCCCCGGTGTCACCTTTATTTCCTTTCTTGATGACGAATCCAATATTTCCTGGAGTTGATGATAAAACATGGTCCTTAGTGTATTTTACAACTAGATGTTTCGGTGCAAATGTAATACGAATATAAAACTAAAATGCTATCTCACATTAGTTATGCCTATAATAGAATATGCAGGATCTGTATGGGACCCATCAACTAAAGAAAACATAAAAAAATTAGAACAAATTCAAAAAAGAGCTGCAAGGTTTATAACTAGTGAATATTCCCAATTGACAAGAGTAACACCATTAGTCAAATCACTAAACCTAGAAACACTAGAAGACAAAAGGGCAAAGAGTAAAGTAGTAATAATACATAAGGCATTAAACTCTAATTTAGAAATACAACCCAATAACAATCTGTTGCAAAGCTCAGATAAATATAAAGACAAAAACACCTTCCTTGTCCCTTATGCGAGAACAAATGCATATAAGTACTCTTTCTTCCCGAGTGGCATTCGGGCATGGAATGGGTTGCCTGAACAAACCAGGAAAACCAATAATCTAACATCATTTAAAACATTAATAAAAATGCAAGACTAGACTCGGACCACGGATGAGCGTAGGACGCAATAATCTTCTTTATAGAAGGAGCGTCTGTAATGTATAAGATAAGATGACATTGGATGATGGTCACTTTGTGAAACTTAGAATAAAATATTGCCTTCAGAATTCTTTCTTTTACTTGTTCCCACTATATTTGGCTTTTTATTGTTTGTTTTTTTCGTCATTTTGAGCGACACCACCATTTTTGTGGTCATATTATTTATAAGGTAGTCCTGAGTAGATTATGGTATGTCCACTACTTGTGTAACTTGCCCTGATGTAGTCCATATGACTTTATTCAGCTATAACATCATAACTTTTGTATATCTTCATTTTGGTTTTAAAGGTTGTTATCGCAGAGGTGGTAGTTGGGATAAGCTCCCAATTCCTATAAAATGCTCCCATTGGCATGCGTCTCAAATAGCCTCTGACAACCAAGTCCAGCTCCTGGCCTTCCCGTGTGGCTTAGCTACTAAGTTTGGCAAAACCGTTTCTATTGACAGGAGAAGGGGCATAGGCGTTCCACTGGCGCCTCAAAACCATCTTCACTGACGACGCAGCCTTGACATCACACACTGAAGACGGACTCCGGCAGGCTGTCACTTGCTTTTCCCATGCATGCAAGGAGTTCGGCCTGACTGTAAGCCTGAAAAAGACTAACGTTATGGCTCAGGGCACAGAGACCCCTTCAAACAATGTCATCGACGGACACACCTTCCACTATCTCGAGCTCGCAGTCCATCGAATCGGAGATCAATAGCAGGATCGCCAAGGCAGCCATAGTCATGGCCCAACTGAAACAGCAAGTGTGGGACAACTCCAGCATCACCGATAAGACCAGACTGCACGTCTACCACGTCCGTGTACTCAGCACTATCCTGTATGGCTGAGAGTCATGGACCACCTACGCGAGGCATGAAAGGAAGCTCAACAGCTTACACATGAGATGCCTACGGCACATACTGCAGATCCAGTGGCAGGATAGGGTCTCCAATACAGAGGTGCTGGAGCGAGCCAACCTGAGCAGCCTTCATGCTGTGCTCATCGAGAAACGCCTTAGGTGGCTCAGACATGTATGCAGGCCGCATTCGCAAAGACCTATTCTACGGAGAGCTGGTCGAAGGTGAAAGGAAGACAAGGCGCGTGAAACTGCGCTTCAAGGACCTATGCAAAAGGTATTTGATCCAGAGCTCCATCGACCTCGACACATGGGAATCTCAAGTTGCTGATTGACCAACCTGGAGGCTCGCAATTAGGCGTGGCACATCCTACGCATAAACTGGGCGTAATGAGACTGCCATTCAGAAAAGAATGAGGCGGGGCTAAATCAGCCATCCACCTTCAAATGCCTCAAGTGCGGCAGTGATTGCCACTCCTGAGTTGGTCTACACAGCCATTTTCGGCGGTGCAGTTAGATACCTCACCCATAAAGCTATACCATCGTCTCTCGAGACGGACGGATGCCGACGATATCTTCATTTCCATGGCCATCTGTGATGTTCTATCGGTTTTTGTAAAGTGTTCGAACGTCCCATCCCCATGTTCTGGTAATATACTTAAAATGTACACTAAAAGAACATAAAATATAAAGTCAACAACTATGTTAATTTGTTCACCTTGATTTATAGTCTGTGTTTGTTCAATAAATAGTAGTGACTGTTTAGAACTTTTAGTATATGACTGGACAGTCGAGGCCTAAACGTTCACTAAAGTTCCTTCTAGTGTACCAAGTAATTTGTTTTATATATTCATAAAGATTTTATGCCTGGTTGGACGTAGTGCAAAGCAAACGAATACCTAGGTAATACCATATATCTATATATATATATATAAAAAGACCGTGTTAGGCCCCCCCCCCCCCGAGGATCCCCATTGGTCAATTTGAAAACACGTGTGTCACTGACCTATCTAGGCCTAGCCCTATATACCGTCTAATAATTTTTCACATCGGACATGTGTCTTCGATAGCTCAGTGGTAAACGTAAAAAATAAGTAAAGTACCCTTCGGACCAAAGTGATCATAGGGCTGGTGAAGCAGCGTTCACCAGTTTCTGTGGCCACGGCATACTAGGGGATGTGGGCCAGCACAATGCCCAGCCGCCTTTACTTTACCCCAACTAATGTCAGGTACCCATCAGAGCTGGGTAGACTCAGGGACACCCTCAATCTAAACGTAGCGGACTTTAATACGGGTGACCCGGGTTCGATTATCCAGTTAGACTATACTTTTTTTTTTCGACAATTAATTTTTGAAACTTTTTAAAACAAAAGACATTGTAAATCTACAGGCAATTTAGAATTTGTTAAATAAAAATATTTGCCTTTTTTTTTACCCGATTACAATATTTATTTACTTTCCTAAAAGTATTCAGTAAAAAAATTATAATTTAAATATAAGATTTATAGCTTTCTTTTAACTTTTAAGTGTAGTTTATAAATTTGTTATCTGCACCTCAAACAGTCCTGTTTTTTTTTTCACCCGGGCAACGCCGGGCAATGTAGCTTGTATATATATATATATATAGAGAGAGAGATAGATAGATATAGACCATAGGTTCTCAACGGGGGCAATATCGCTCCCCGGGGGCAGTGAGAGGCTTTACGAGGGCGCTGACATTCCGGGGGGCGATTGAAGGGCAAGTGGGCGGTACAAATGTATCTGATATATTTTAACACCTCAGCTATTTGAATCGATTACTTTTTGGATGAAATGTGAGGTAAATGCTGCTAAATATCTGATATTCCCCATCAGTATGCCTACATATTATTATATTAATAAGAAATAGTAATCGCAGTGACATTGCGATGAAGTAGGGGTCTGTATTTGGCAAATATAGTGTGCGGCCGGCTGGTCTTATGGTTGGTTCACCGGACTGTCGCCCTAACATCTGCTAATATTAGTGATATTTTTATATCAGATGTCCTTCATGTGTTATATGCCTTAATGCCGTCAAGGTGGAATTAGCACTATTGTTTAGCGGGTATAGATTAGTGGTAATCATACAAACTGGGTAGTTATTGTATTGCTTAAAAATACACATATAAATTAATTAGTCATATAATATTTAGATAATTTTCAAGTATTTTTTACAGTTTAACCATTTTAAAATAATACATTTTAAGCCTTTTGTTTTTTCAAAAGAAAAAAAAACCAGAAATATTAGCTCAAATAAAACGGGCTAATTATCTCCCTTTAACAATTTTTTTTTTACATTTGATGCAATAGTGTTGCCGAACAAGTTCTGTTTTGTGATATAACAAATATTACTGATTATTAGACCTAAGGCTTTTACATCCAAAATTGAAACAAAAATAGACAAATTGCTAGCAACACACCAGGCAAGCGATTCACATTAATATTGATTAATTTAAACCTTTTGCTAAGACAATTTTTTTATCTATTAATTCTTACAATATGTTTCCTTTTCATGTCTTTTTAAAATAAAATCACACAAAAAGTCTAGTCCGCCTAAAAAAATTGCGGAAACTAAAGTCCAGAAGGGCGGAAAGGGGGGGGGGGAGTTGGCGCTAAAGAAAGTTGGGGGGGGGGGGCGGTGAGCGGAAAAAAATGTAAAAGGGGGCGGTGAGCCGAAAAAGGTTGAGAACCTATGATCTAGATAAATATAGATCGATATATAGAGATGGATAGATTGATATAGATAAATATATATTGATAGATATAGATATATCGATAGATATATAGATCTAAAGATAGGTAGATAGATACATAGATAGAGAGGGAGAAAGATAGAGAGCATGTATGTCTGTGTGCGTGTGTTGGGGTGTTAATGCTATGTGCGTTCACATTCTTTGCATATATTATTATGCTAACTAAGGCTACGTGTCAATTTTTTTCTAGTTTGACAGCTGTATCGAATCGTCCATGGCTTCAAAAAATTTGCTAATTAAATAATCATACAGGTGTTGCATGTTTAATATTCTATTTCGTGTATATAAGAAGTCATCAAACTATTGGGATTTTCAAACCATTCTACATTTTGACAAGTTTCAAGTCTTTGCAAAAGGTACGTCAGTTTCTGTATGTTTTTTTTTGTGTATTTAAGAAATGATCCATCTATTACAGTTCCAATTATACTCTTCTTATTGACAACTTAATAAGTGTTTGTATAAGTTATATGTGTTTCAGCTTCTTATATTATTTTTTTTTCTTATAGACTATGTCGCGAAGTGTAAAAATAAAACTTCATTCTTATGACAAATTTTTTTTTTACATGCTGGAAATGTGGTAGACATATATTTTCATATTTTAAACTAACGACATAACTTCTATTCTAATTATATTATATATGTTCAATCTATTTGTTTAAATCACTTCTTATCTTCTGATACCTTTTGTTACCATTGATGATGTTCTAAAGAAAAAAACTTACTAAGCCTGAAATTTTGTATATACAATTTTAATTTTACAGATATTTTCCAAAAGTCAATGTTTCAAATCTTAGTAAAGCGTTTTCAATACTAACTTTACATCAACCTTTATTTAAAAGTAACATCTGATCTTCTTACAATATGCAGAACCATACAATCATGAACAAACTCAGTCTGATTGCAATTTGCATTAGCATCCTGGTCATACAGTCTGCTTACTGCGAAGGTAAGGGTCAGTGTAATTGTTAAATTTACTACAAAGTAAACACTGTATGGGAATGGGCAGCACAAATTCCAATTGAACAACAAATACAAATAAGAAAATGCAGATGGATAGGCTACACATTGAGAAAACCGACTACAAATTTGACTAGACAAGCTCTTGCAAGGAACCCACAGGCTGCAAGATGAAGAGGTAGACCCAAGAAAACCTGGCAGAGAGAATTAGAAAAGGATGTGCAGCTGATCGGGAAAAGCTGTAAAAAGTTAGAGAAGATAGCCAGAGATAGGCAGACATGGAAAGAATAGTTAATTGCATATGCTCCACTAGGAGTTGATAATGGCGAAGAAGAAGAAGAAAGGCTATGATTACAAGCAAATACAAAATAAATGCATACGAAATTAATTACAAAAATTCAAATTTAATGTGCTAAGTTATTTCGCATTTCTTTCAATTGCATACAATCAGAATTGCTGAATCTAGTGTTAATTTGTTCTGTGTTTGATGCAAATGCAACTCTAAATCTAATCTTCTATATCCATGGTTAGTAACTCTATTGATTTAGTTTTCTTTTTCGTTCAGTCTATTATTCGCCTGAGAGTATAATAGAAATCTACATGTTTTTTTACATTCCACATTTAAGCATTAACTATTAGACCTAATCTTATATAAATGATTTTTATTTCATTTTAGTTGTGTTTTTTTATACTAAGATCTCAATGGTGTATGCTATACTTTGTATATTTTTGTTTCAGATGACGATGCCACCAGCATTGATAAAAGGTACATGTATTTTGTATACTGTTTTTATAGTGTGAAATAATGTAAGGCAGCGTTTACAAGTTGGCAATTCTTATCCACCTGTATGTTTCTCCAACTAATGCAAGACACCCATCACAGCTAGGAGGACTCACATGGCTTTAGCCGCTAGATTTCCATAAAAACAAAACTAAAAATATAATCCCCATACATATCAAAATATTGAACACGGTGGCCCGCTCGGCTGGTGTACCGACTGTTCTGGGTTCGAATCCCTGTGAAGGCTAGGATTGTTTTTCCAAGCGTGTGGAAGTGTACTTCTTAGTCTGCCCATCTCTGATCTGAACCTGACATTAGTTGGGGTAAAGTAAAGGTTCCTGGTCATTGTCCTGGCCACACAATCTCCTAGCATGCCGTGGCCACAGATACTCGTGAAAACTGCTTCTCCGAAGGATACTTTACTTACCAAAGTATCCTGGAAATGTCTAAGTTACAAGTATGGCAAATCTTTTCATATACATCTAGACTCTAGACTAATATTATACAAATGAAACTTCTCAATTCATAAATAAAACGGGTTTCAGTTTGAATAAAATTAATGTTCGTCTCTTAATAGACAATCGTGTGCTAAATTAGGAGAAGAGTGTATGCCACTACCTTGTTGTGGGGAGTTTCCCGGCGCTCGTTGCACGTGAGTTTCAACAGGAAAACTTTGTTTTCTTTATAGTTTTCTTTGTTATTATCTTCGATAAATACATATAATATATATAAATGATCCATTTCTACATGTTACACAAACTAACTAGACTAAGTGATTGAGGCCAGCAACAAAAAAAGCATGAAGTGCAAGGGACGTTATCGTTTCATTGATCAACTAATACTGGTCAGCTCTGACATAAAACGGATGTTGTTGTTTTTTTTTATGAGACTAGGAGGATGTGGTACAGACGACTATAAAAAGCTATTTTCACGCGGGTTTTTGACCAAGTGATTTTTTTTTAAAGTTCTTGATTGAAATAAATAAAAGTTCATTGTTCCCGCGCCTTCCCGCTTCCACTCGAATAAAGATGACATCGTCCGAATGACATTTTATGGACTAGACCAACCTTTATATATAGTGTACCTAGACTTGTAATACTGGACTTATTGATAAATAGATTGAACGAATGCATAGATACATATATAATAGATAGATTAATGCACCGATAAATAATTATATATTATTGGTAATTTGTGTTTCTTTCTTTTAATAGGAAAATGCCTTATAGAACTGTTAGCATATGTGATACTCCATGGTAACTGAGAAAACCCCGAAAACCCTGCAAATTTAAAACATATAATTAGATGAAATATTATAGTTATTATTTTTAATATTTCTATAGATTTGTTCACATATTTAAACGTATTTATATTAAAATTAGTTATCAATATAAAATTGATCCAAAAAGAACCAACTTTATTTTAAAACGTAGTTTTAAATATGTTTCTCTTTTTAATTACACCCTAATAAGAGTTTAAAAACAATAGGTATGCCATTCTTTTAAATAATACTCATTAATGTTATTTTTATTAACACAAAATTCAATTAAAGAAACAAGGACAATTGGTTTGTTTTGTTGTTTTTTTAACTTCCTTCTCTACTAATTATGCTCATATTGACAAGTCTTAAATATTATGTATGCATAAAGGGTCGAAATGGAAAACATTTCCGGTCCCATTTGTTCATTTGATTCAAGGACCACTTGAATAGATTTGCATTGAAACTGGACATATCTTGCCGTGAAATCAACTTCAAAACATTTAACTACAAGTACCTCCATACATTAAGGTATATATTAAGATATATAGTTGGGCTTCTTTTCAGAAGTACATTGAAGCACTCAAAGTTTTCTAATCATTGGCAAGACTTTCAAATTGATGGATTCATTTTTTTCATATCACATAATCCTAACTGGTTTGATATTACTACAACCTTCTTAGATGTAGATCATTATTTTTTAAGTGGAAGGATGTTGAAATTTAAAATTAATGTTAAAAAACATCGAAATATGCAAATTTGGAAAAATATATTGAAGGAAGCTGCTTAAGGGTAGGGACGGCAGTGAAATTGATCTAAATGCCAGAAAATTCAATATTTAAGTTTTTGCCTAAGTTGTATACTTTAACTATTCCTGGATCTAAAACATATAGTTCGGAAATTTTAGTAACATTATTTAAATGTATAAATTGCATTTGTAATAGGTATAAATCAGAAGTTTATTTTTTTTTTTAAACATATTTACACTACAGTAATATAAAAAATAAGTTTAATTATTTATTAATAGACATGAAATTAAAGGTTAACATTTTGTCTTTGTGGGGGAAAAATCTTACAACAAACAATTAAGAAATAGATGAAAAAATTGCATTTATCAATTTTACTCCCAAATTATTTTTTTCCCTAAAATTGTCAGTTTTTCCGGTTTTTCTCAAAATACTACATTTTTTTCTTCTTTTTGTATTAACTTCCTTATTTATGAACCAATCTTTATGAAATTTTTTACATACATTTATTACATGTTAATAATCATAGTTACAGGATGAATTTTTGATATCAGTTATAGTTTTCCTTAAATTAAATTTTAATTTAAAAAAAATTATAATTACATTTTTTTTTCATATGTCCTACAAAAAAATTCATATAAATTTTATTTATCAATTTAACCAAATTTCATCCACAAAATTTATAAAAATATAGTTTATAAATATTTCCGCCAAATTGCAATACATTATCTTGATAAATAATCAAGTTGATACATTTTGTATTGCGTGGTAAATCGTTAATTAAAAAATCCGAAATGGCCGCTATTTCCATCACAACCATCAGAAATTATTTTTTTAAAATATGCTAACTCGGACCTGTTTATACTATCTATATACCAAAAATGGTCACGATGCGTGCACAAATAAAAAAAAGAGCTATCTACTGGCTCCCCTACCCTTAAGTAAGCCATCTGCTATTCTCAACTGCTAGGCATTCACTCTTTTACCTTCAGCTTTTGGTTCAACTTATACTTGTGAATAGATTTAAACGCACATGAATGCTGTTTTAGCATCTAAAGACTAAAGAATTTATATGTATATTTATAAACATTACATTAACTACTTAGTTTATATGATTACTACGTATCTCTTCTGTCGATTGTTAGTAACTGGCTGAGACCGTAAGTAAAATGATACAGTAATAAGACTTCTCAGTTTAACTAAGATCGGAATGTAATTCACATATTTAGGTGTTAGATCCTCATCTTGACTAACAAATAATACAGTTTAGAGTTTAGACAATACTTACCATAAATTTGAAAGCTTAGTAATAACATATCGTATTTCATATACATGAAAATTAATTTTGTATTAAATATTTAACGCTTTAAGCGATTTTCTCTATATATAATCTCCTTTGCTTTTGACCGGAGTTAAACTATTAATTGACATATAAAAATAATTTTATAAAAGTATAATAGAGCAGGGTAACCTTAAGTCTGTTGGCACGCTGAATGTCTTAGAAATCCTAGTTTGGCAAACTGTTAGCAAACGGTTGCCGACCCCTGCACTAGAGGACAGAACGGCAAAAAAAGGTAGTAATAATACATAAGGCATTAAACTATAATTTAGAAATACAAAACAATAACAACATGTAGCAAAGCTCAGATAAACATAAGGACAAAAACACTTTACTTATCCGTATGCGAGAACAAATGCATATAAGTATGGCATCCGGACAATAAATAGGTTGCCTGAACCAACCGGAAAAACCAGTAACTTAGCATCATTTAAAATACTAATATAAATGCAGGACTAGACTCAATCCACGGATATGCCTAGGACGCAATAATCGTCTTTATAGAAGGATCGTCTCTAATGAATAAGATAAGATATAACATATTATATAATAAAGATATTGATTGCTGTGATAAGATTGATGGTCTACAAGTATCTGCTTTAGCCATTGGGCCTCAAAGCTGGACCAGTAAGCTAAACACTGGAACATGTTAGGGGTCAACTGGTAAAACGGACACAACGATCATTTCACTGGCACCTGCAGCGCACTGATACTTGTTAGGAGGAAGGAACGGAGCAAACAATACACGTCTCGCCAAGCCCGGTGTAAGACGAAAGCTAGCCCGACCGTGCTCGCCTAACTGAGGTACATGTTCGTTCAGAGCCTAGTCCTAGTCTGTACGAAGCCAGGCAACATGGCAGGAATACAAGATGATAACCCTCCTTTTAATGATCCAAATCCATAGTGGGTTAAAATGGAGTATCGTAGAAATACGCGTCCACAAAGGGCCTACTACTTAGTGCTGCTCGGGGAATTTATCGCTATGAGAAATCTGTTCCCCCCCCCCCCCTCAGTGCCTCGGAAAATAAAAATCCTGCATAAATATCTCCGAAACTGAACATTATCATGCGGTTTAGTCGGTGGAACACACTGGACCAGGCTTCCATCACTGCCCCTTCTGTGCCGGCTTTCAAATCTTCACTGAAGGGCTGGTCGAAATACCTCAAGTGAAACTCTGTTATCTGTTTGTAATTGTTGTTTGTGATGTTTTAAAATTAGTTCAATTGTGGACTTTTCCCTCGATTATAAAGGGGTCTCCACAGTAATATGAAGAAGAAGAAGAAAAACCGTCGTTAAACATTTTCTTACCCTATTGACTTAACCCTTACAGTCCCGGGCGCGTATATAGCGGAACTGAAGGCAGAATAGATAGAAGTAGGTCGGTACGGTAAGGGTTAATCTTATATTAAGTCTGTTAGTGCTACATTTATTTTGCTTTGTCCAATGTCTGTAATGTTATTATTATTTTTTAGCCTAGAGAATAAGACTATATCTGTGTTTTTAGTTGTTTGTTGCTCAATATTAAGATTAAAGGCGCTCTGAGCTTCCATTATGTGTGTTGGCAGCGCTATATAAATAGAATTATCATTATTAAAATGCGAAACATAAAGTGTAATAAATCTGTAAAGACTGATCTGTGTTTGTTGGGGTAAGGGGCAGTAACGCTGCCAGGTTTTGACACTAGGAGGAGCGAACTCTTAGGAAAAGATGCCCTACTTACTAAAAAAACGAATTTGATTAAATTAAATTCATAATTATTATCCGAATCTATTTGGTGGGAATATTTTACGCTTAACTCTCAACAGGTGACAAAATACAATGTTTTATATGTATTGTTTAAGCCAGGGCTCCTCAACCATTTCGATTTTTAATTCACACATCGCGCCAACAGCCTTCAATTCAACCTGCGCCAATAATATTTTTCTTGTAGAAGAGATTTGAATTGCATTTTTAAGAGGGGGGGGGGGGAAACGTCCACGTGCCATGAACTATCGCTCTGCGTGCCAAGGCGTGACACGCCGTCCCCTTATGGTAGCAACTAGAATTGTTTTTCTTAAAAAAACATTTCGCGAAAGCCTTTGTGCAATCCAATTTAAAACCAAGATACAACCGTCAATGACATCAAACCAGAAGAAACACAATTATATATATATATATATATATATATATATATATATATATATATATATATATATATATATATATTGTCATATATATTGTTTTTCCAAGAATTGGAACACGCAATGTTTATTCTTCTTCCCCCTCTTTTTCTCATTAAAACAGGATTTTGTGGGCGGGGCTTAGGCTTCCGATCGCCTGAAGCTTAGTGGGAAGACAAAAGATTCTACTTAATGTTGGGATTCTGTGTTGATCTCAAATTCTCAGGGTCTGGGAACGACTCATTATTTAATAGGGGAAGTTCCTATCGTTTTGTTAAGAGTTTTGTAATGATACCATGATTTTCACCCCTACTGGTAGTTGGTCTGTCCCTTGCACCACTAGGATGGTATTTAATGATTTGTTTTGTCTGATAGAGAGTGAGTTTCAAAATATGTTCCTTTGAGAACGTTTGTGTTTGCACTATTTTATTCTAACTGTACATAATAAATATATTGTATATATTGAACATATCACCTGAAATAAACTATCAACAACAGTTACACTGAAGCTTCCTTGTCAAGTTACTATTCTATTGTGTTGTATACATTACTATAAGATTTATCTACTACTCTAATGTCCAAGAAAGGAAATGTTGGAACACAAATACTGAGTTTGTGCCCAGGACTATAAGAAGAGTTCGTGTAATACTGAAACATAAATAATAATAATTAAAGTCTCCCCTAGGACTAACGAGAATTATCAGCAAGATCTACACAGCTCTGGCCACAAGGGGATTGTGGACGTAACAATATATATATATATATATATATATATATATATATATAAACATATATATAAAGTATATTATGTGAATTAGTTAATTTAAAGACACGTGACCTAATTGTCTCATATTATAGTTTTGCGATTTCACTTCGCACTTGTGTCTTCGCTAGCTAAGTGGTTAACGTATCGGACTTCCCCGCGGCGACCCGGGTTCGAGTCTACACTTAGACTTAAAATACCCTATTTGTTCATATACTTTTCTTTTCAATTAATATTACTTTTAAAAAAAGAAAGATTGTATATCTACAAGCATGACCGGACAATTTAGATTTTTCTGAGAATACAAATAATTGCAAATGTTTTTAACCCGATTACAAAATGTATTTTAAATTACATTCCTAAACAGAAAAAATTTTATTTAGTTGTATTTCTGTCTGTTCATTGTAGATTATAAAGTTTTGATCTGTAGCAAATACAGGCCTGTTTTATTTTCACCTGGGCATCGCCGGGCAATTTAGCTTGTTATTATTATAGAAACCAAAAAAGGTATAGGCGCCTAGTCTAGCAATACATCTGTACAACATATTTCTAGTTATGCCCGCTCTCAACGGTTCTGTTAGTTTCTCACAACAGCTGAGATAGAATACATTATCTCATCGATTTTCAATATGTTTACAGTTTATCGAGACCATTAACCCAAACACTAGCGTAACGCGCAAATAACCCATTGACAGATTTTGGATCTAATTAATGATGTTATTACACCGTGACGGCAAGGAGATTTAATCAGCTGCACAATGTGTTTCTACTGAATGGAATGTATGTCAATATTAAAAATGCAGTTAAGTACGTTGCTCTAGATAATGGCACGTTGGCGTAAGCGTTGGAACAAATCGAATGGCCCATTCCATAGGTCTTCTTCTTCTTCTGTTAAGCCAGTCTGCAGAGCTGTTTGCTGTCTTGCAGTCAATGAAACATATTTAAATGTCTTTCTCAAGTTCTACTATATTGTTATTTAGTGTTATGGTAATGGTAGGTTGAGGGGGGAGCAGCGTGTATCTGAGGTTGGTTAGCTCAGGGCATTCAAGCAGGAAGTGGTCCACAGTTTCTTGTGAGCAAGGGCCAATTCTTCAGTTCGGTGGGTGAGTTGGGTTTATTCTCTTTAGGTGTGAGTTGAGTGCTATGTGTCCTGTTCTCAACTGGAATATAGTGCAGTGTTCTTTGTAGGGGAGGAACTTTAAGTTGTCTTGGTTTTCCATAGGCATCGAACACACACAATTCTGTACCGAGGGTTCTCAAAGCTTGCGAAGTGTGCAAACCACCTACAGGCCCACTGGGTACACTGGGTTATCTTATATATCTAATATATTACCGACGTTCATTCTATTAAGGAGATTATTGCGTCATACACTCATCCAGGGTCTAAGTCTAGCCATCCAATTTGATTAGAGTATTAAATCATTTTAAGTTACTGGTTTTCCAGGTTTGCTCAGGCAACCCATTTTATGCCCGGATGCCACTCTGGGAGAAGGAATACTTACATGCATTTTTTTCTCGCATGTATCCCGACAGACCGATTAATAAAAGATCAACAACTGGAAGGCATATGGTATTCTCACCTGCGTCATTTGACCTCCTCTCAGCTTCGTAAAAAGAGTTTACAACTGTAAAAGCTGTTTTAAGCCTACAAAGAGCTCGCTCACACTTGATCATCCAGGTGCGACTAAATATGTACCTGAGATTGAACAACTAGCGCAATGCACTCAAGAACAAGGAGCACATTAAGTGATACACGGAGCACATATATTATTATTTTTAGAACAAATTCATTTGCTTCATTACTTTAATACATACAGGATACATCTAGGAGGCTAAAATACTAGCATTATATTTTGTAATTGTTATAAATTTAAATATTTTAAACGTGAACTCTTTAATTCGTTTTTTACAATGAGGGAAAAGTTAAGTTTCAACTGTTTAACATAAAATAATTGTATACCACTCAATACATCTTAAAAGAAAAAAAAATGTAATACTGGATTTGTATCACTGATCTATAAAAAGAATGGATTGCGACTTCTTAATAAACTGGTTTGAGCAAAGTGAAGAAAAGCACTGATCTTTTAGAAGAAAGGAAAAACTAAAAATTTCAACTGCACTTACCGATATAAACAAAATTGTGTCTAAAACTTACTGTGCCACTGATCTATAAATAGATCGGAACAGAATCTATGTTGCTGCCATTTTACACAATATGCATATGAATTGTTGCTGTCAAACTTCCCACTTATAATTAAATATATAAAACTAACAATAATACGATCAAAAGAAAACAAATACCAAACAATAAAAAAAGTTAATAGTAAATAAAGTAGACAGCAATATTTCGCAGTACGGGAAAACCCGGTCCCGAAACACAAAATTTGAACGCATTTCAAATGAACATCATTTGGAAACTGCGCGCATTGTATAACCTTAACATACGGTGATTAGTGTTAGGTATAAGTTTATTTTAACAAATAAATTAACGAATCAAGCAATATTGTTGAAAAAATAAAACTTGTTTTTTTTGGAGGACGTTTCCGATTTATACATTTAACTTTTAACCCGATTAGTCAAACGGCTCAAGAGAATTTAGAGCAGAAACAAACATCTAAATAAATAAACAAACTCACGGTAAATATATATATATATTAATCAGTGCAGTGGAAACAAAATGTCGGAAATTTCTTCAAAAATTGTACTTCCATGCCCTATCCATTCTTTTTATAGATCAGTGATTTGTCTACAGAAATATTAATTAATACATAATAGTTAGGCCAGGGTTCGGCTATCTGTGGCACGCGTGACAGACTTGGCACGCTTAGTGTTTTTCAATGACACGCGGAATAGCACAAAAAGAAGTAATTTAAGTCTCCTCGACATGAAAAGAGCAGGGTGACTTTTAAGCTGCTGTCACACTGAATGATTTAGAAGTGCTACTTTGGGAACTCTATTATCAAAAGGTTGCCGACCCTGAGTAAGGCTATATTACAAAACATAACCCGTTTTAAATCACTAAAATTAATTTTATCTTTCACGTAGACACTAATTGTCGAAATAAAAAAAATCCTTTGACTTCCTGCCAATTTTAAATTAACCTATTAGATTCACCTTTTTTTACATAGACACCCAAAAAATGGCCGATAAAAACATTTCAAATTGTTCTATAATTCAGGATTGACTGTTATGATTTTATATTAATTTTAATGCCATTTAAATCAAACAATATAATTGTTTTGAAAGAGATGGATCGAAAAATTTGGATCTTACAAATGGAATCGGTTTCCGAATTCTGGACAACATCCGAGTTAGGCCTACCCACACTTCCCATTCCCGGTTCTAGAAGCCTTACGTGAAAGTATTTTTTTTTAATTATTGAAAATCTAACATTTTGTAACGAGTCTTGGTACAGCTACGGCGCATTATAAATTGTCTTATAAATATTTTTTGTAAACATGGTAGAGCAAGAATACTTTTAGGCTGTTGGCAATGCTGAATGAATGGAAAAGCCTACTTTAGTACTCTATTATCCAATGGTTGCCAATCAACCCTTGTGATATACTGCAATTCTGTGCATCAAAACGGAGAAGTGTGTACACCACCGGTACGCTTGCATCAAGGGCGCACCGGTGGGCTAACAACTCCTAGCTGCGCGTGGTGGGTAGAAAGAAATGGAATGCATCGTATCCGCCTTAACCCCGCCCTGGTGCCTGGATGCCCATAACTATAATATGGGATGGGCTCTACCGGGCGATATTGCAGGTATACGGGCGAGCTAACACGAGAATGATCGGAGGGAAATTTCGCAGTGGGAAAAAATAATGCATGTGGCTGCGGAAACTGTGCCCGGACAGAACCATGTTGGGCCTCCCCCCCCCCCACTACCCTGGTTCACACATGAACATCGTCACAACCTGGCTCGTCCGATTTTTTTTTTAGGCAATTATACTATAGTCTAGACCAGGGGTCGCAACCGAATGATACTATTGTACCAAAGTGGGATTTCAAACTCATTCAGCATGCCAACAGCCTAAAAGATATCGCACTTAATATCTTGTAGAAGAGACGTGAATTGCTTTTTTTTTTCTGTCTTCCGCGTACCATTGAAAAAACGCTCTGCGTGCCAAGATTGGCACGCTTGCCTTAGGCTGACGATCCCTGGTCTAGAATGCTAATGGTAATGGTATGGTAATGGTAATGGTAATTTATGTAGCGCTTCTATCCATGCTATTTTAGCATGCTCAGTGCGCTCTAGAAGACTATTAATCTGTGAGAGGTTTCACTGCTGCCGGTTAAGCGCATGTGATAACAACTCAATATTAACGTCATCTAGTCCCAAAACTCCTGTAGGGCGACAGGGATCTGCCGCTGGCGGGGCTCGAACCCGCGACGTATCAAGTGGTTTTTTTGCTACAACTTGAGAACACCATGAACCTGGAATCTGCGGCTAACCATTTTTCCAATCTACCGCATAACTCGATACGCCACATTAGCTTCAAATTCTAATTTTCTGTCTGTAACTAACTAACATTAGAACATAAAAAGTGTGTTGAACACTTAATGCCTTGATCAAACGGTAAAACCTGAACTGTTAATCGATAATTGAGACTGCTGTTGAATACCAATGATGTGGATACATGGAGTCGTATAAACATGACCGCCCGATAAGCGATACATTATTTATTACGTTCATAGCGATCTTGAGAAGGTGTTTAAATAGTTTTGCTCTGCGGGAAATAAATGACAATGAAAACATTACCTGTCATACTGGTAGTCATTGGACTTTTGGTCACTATGTCTCTGGCAAGTAAGTAAAGGCTACCTTTTGTTTTACTAATTGAATATGTATCTGTACATGCCCTTGTATGTATAGTTTTCGCCTTATGATAGCTCTATTCATTGTGCCGATGAAACTCATTTCGATGGATTAATTAAAAAAAAATTGTATGCACAAATCAATTCAGCCAGAAATGTCTATCAATTTTTGTGGTGTGTGGGGTAGGGAGGGAAGGGGGCTCGGTGACTGAGCCGGCTGCGCGTTTGGCTGGCGTACCAAAGGTCCTGGGCTCGAATCCTGTTCCCGGGTCTGCAAGGTGGAAATTACGTTGGCCAAATCAATCCCTTAGTATCTCGCGGCCACAGAAACTGGTGGAACTCTGCTTCGCTCTGGCACCCTTGGATCAATTTGTTCTGAAGGGGAGACTTTACTTTACTATGGAATTGGTTGAAGTCACGTCGTTACAACGTGAATCTCTTTACGTTGGAGCAATTCCTTTTGGGCCATATTTATGTTTAACCAGAAAGCTCTCGTGCAATTTAGTGCGAATTAAGAAGTGGATTTGTTGCCCTGCTATATGTTGCCCTGCTATATGTTGCCCTGCTATATGTTGCCCTGCTATATGTTGCCCTGCTATATGTTGCCCTGCTATATGTTGCCCTGCTATATGTTGCCCTGCTATATGTTGCCCTGCTATATGTTGCCCTGCTATATGTGGCATTTCTTTTTCTTCTCCACAATAGCAATGTAACTAACTAATATCAGTAAAAAAAAATGTATAGCGTTTTTTAAGCTTGTAGGAATATGTAAAAAAAAAATTTATTCAATTTTTTGATTATGATTAAAGAATTTTTGGTTATGCACCGAATAAGAAAAAAACAACTGAACGGTATTTGTAAAGTTGGCTACGGAAAGAGTGTATTTCTCTCTGAAATTGTTTTCTTGCAGCTCAAAAATTATGATATTGTTACCCTGCTGACCCGCGACCTTTGAAGAAATGTTTAATTGTATTTCTGAAATAGTTTTGCTTCTACCCGCCTGACCCGGTATCTTGCAAGGAATGTAAAGTTTTTTTCTATGAACTATGTTTGCAGCACCAAAATCTTGCTATTACCCAGTTGACCCGGGACCTTGCAAGCAATCCATCCGAAGGTACTTCTACAACAGTTCGACAAAGAGCTGCCACATCTTCTATTTCGGCGGGTGTGCAGGAAACACGAACAACTTCGAGACGGTTCAGAAGTGCAATGAAGTCTGCGAACGTTAAAAGGATAATCATAAAAAACAGAAACATTGACCAATTTAAATTGATCTCTATATTAGACAAACTCTTCGCTTCTTTTTTACAGTTCTTCTCCGTTATTCAGCGGTAAATTTCTTGGTTAGAACAATAAAATCTGTATAGCTTAAACGTTTCTTCAATTCTATTAGTTTAAAACAAAGACTATAATAAGAAGGACCACTTGCTCTATTTTTAGAGCTAATATGTTATTTTTTCAATGCGCAGCCAATTACGCTGTCATAAATGACTCTTACGGCTGCCTATAGGTTTACGCTGCATACAACTTTCAATTTTAATTTTCCATTGACAAAATAATAGTGATTAAATAAAACGGAAGTGTACAATACAAAAGAAAATCGGGAATTCCGAAAAGAAGTCATTCGAGTCGTCCAATACCAGAAATATTAAAGCACTCGGATATATCTTTTTATAGTCTTTGGATATAAGTTTACCTTTGTCAGTATGATTAATATTCTATAAACGTCTTTGATAAATTTATTTTCTATGTATTTATACCAGAAATGTTACCTGCTACATTGTTAACTAAACATTAAGTGTTTTTTTTTTTTTTTTAAACTAAAGTGTTTACTATTCTAATGATTAGAGATTTGCATTTAAATGTTTGAACCTTGAGAATTTTCTCTTTTTGATCTGTTTTGTTTAGAAATTAGATTCACTTTTAAATAATTCATTCGAAAATAAAAATCATTGTTTATTGATCAATTTAGTTTGAGTCATTTTGAATAATTTAATTTTTATCTGACTTTTTAATAAATAAAAATGGGAACAAATACTGTAAGAACTTATTTAACCCTTACAGTCCCGGGCGCGTATATAGCGGAACTGAAGGCAGCATAGATAGAAGTAGGTCGGTACGGGAAGGGTTAATTAAAAACTATAATAAGATGAACCTCTTGCTCTATTTTTAAAACGAATATGTTGTTTTTTTGTGCGCAACCAATACGGCTGTCTTGAATGATTTCTACACACCTACGATTGCATTAAATGTTTCCGCTGTATACAACTTTCGATTTTAATCTTGATTTTCCATTGAGAAAATCATAGCGAAATACTAAACCGTAAGTCTAGAGGACTTAGTGCGATCGAAAAATCCGAAACTAAGTGTTTCAAGCAGTACCCTCACATAGGGGAGGGCAGATGGGGGCATATGCCCTGGGGCTGCACTTTCAAGGGGGGCGGCAAATGTAGTCTAAATATAGCAATTATAGCACTAAACAAGCAGTTACAGTATGCAAGGGGGCGGCACTGAAACTTTTGCCCTGGGGCGCTACATAAGCTTGTAAAGGCTCTGGCTTCAAGTTATCGAATAGAAGAACTATCAAAGCAAGCGGTCCATCTTATTATAGTCTTTGATTCAATAAAATATTTCCTTGCCAGTTGAAAAAAACGGATGTGCGTAAAATATAAATTGTTGATGCTATAATTATTCGTCTTTATTCTTTTTTTGATTATTTATAAAGCTTTAAATATGCCTCATTAGTCTACATTTTCCTACAATTTGTTTCTTTTTTCATTTTCGTTTAAAAAACAAAAATTGAGACTGGCCTAGACCAAATATCTATAAACATATTTTATATCTTTATTTAACGTTACATATTTTAAATAATCTTACTGAAGATAAAAGGCATAATGGGCCTGTTATCAAATCACAAAAATGAAAAGGTCAAGGAACGCAAGTGCTGAGCTCTATTATAAATATTGGTAAAATAAACTAAACTCCATTTTGTGTGTGTGTGTTATATTGATGAATCTATCATTATAATTAACTTACAAAAACTAGCTTTGGCGACTTAGCTAATTATTGATTTTAAAAAGAACGAGAAAGTAATTTTGAAAATAATGACATTAATTTCTATGTTGATAGACGACTGTCTTTAAGACCTACATTTAAACACCTGTTGAATTAAAAAGTGCTAGCATGCTGCTTTCGTTAAGATCAATTAAACGCGGTGTAGGAATATTATTAGTCAACGATTTCTTGTATTAATTATTTTAAAAAATTACAACTAAAAAAAACAACATTGTCTAGACTTAATAATACCTTTCTGATGCATACGTTTTATCATATTATTAATTTTTTGTCTTATTAGTACATTGTATAATTAAATATGGATTTCTATTAGTCGTCGTGTGTGCATAGTATAATATGGAATAGATAATTATTACTTAAGAGAATAAGTCAGTGTTAAAAGTAGGACAAGAATCTTCTGTATAGAGCGAGCGCCTGTAGCATGTAAAGAATGCCAACAGACTTTGCAATAATCTTCATACAGCGTTGATCATGGAGAGGGACTGGATTGACGAATCGAGGGTGTGGTACATATCTGACGAGGTCCTGGAGTACCTGAATGTGTCTCTGTCCATCTCATTCCACGGAGTCCTGGCCGTCTTCGGCGTTGTGTCCAACGCAGTGAGCATGGTCGTCTTTGTCCAGCTTCGACTTCGGTCCAGCATGAGCGTTGGGCTTTTCGCCTTATCCTTGACGGATTTCTTGGTCACGGTATTTCAGCTGGCCAGTTGCTGCTCCTACCTCATTGATGTTGTCTATCCCGATTGTCCTGTGGATCCGTGGACGTTGGGTGGCTACATTTTCAGTTGGGCGCACTACGAGGCGTATCTAATATCGTGTTGGATAACTACGTATCTATCGGTTGAAAGGTGTTACTGCGTGGTCTCCCCTTTCACTGTCCGTCAAACTTTCACCAGAACCCGGTGTATCTGGTTTATCATAGTGATCTACTCAATCCATATCGGTATCCATATACCGATCTTCGTGTATGCCGAGCTGAAATGGACATCCGTGGCCAGTAGTGTTAACTCCACTTTGTCCGAAATATATATACTAAGAATAATATTGAATGATAACTCAGCCAGATGGGAAACATTATCTGACATAGTCGCCGGCATAAGTTTCTTGCTTACATCACAAGTGATACTAATTGTTTGCACTTTGTTCATGATAGCTTCTCTGAAAATTTCATCGATGATACGCCAAAACTCCGAAGACTTTGGGAAAATCTCTGAAAACCTCGGGAATAGTTCTTCAAATGTAACGGATCTTTTGTCTCCCAGAGAAAAAAGAATGGCCAAAACAGTTCTCTGTCTGGCTGTAATAGTGACCGCTTGTAACATCCCAAGATTTATGACAACTGCTGTGCATCACATAGTGCCTGGGATGAATGTGGGTGCAATGCAGAACTTGCAGATATTTTTGTGGGATGTCTCATACATGTTTGGCACAGTCTGCTGCAGCTGTAACATATTTGTGTATTTAAAGCTTAATTCTAACTATAGGGGAGCTCTTGTGCGCTTCTTTAAATAACCTTTTAACTGTAAAAGGGCATATTTTAGCAACCGACGTGATATTACTGGTAGGTTATGATATCTAAATTATAAAATAAGCGTAGTTAATGTTTTTGTTTATGAAGATAACTTTTTATCCAAGTAATAAGGTTTATCAATATTACTCTAACTTAATTAAAATCATTAATCAAGTATTTTAAAATGTGAAATTAATCTTATATGTGTATGCATGTGTACTGTACATGTTACAATAACACTAACATTGAGTTTTTTTCAAAAAACATAACGTACATTTTTGTAATACTAAACTACAAATGTCAATATTTATGGCATAATATTTTATCATAAAATTGTTGATAAATAAATATCAATATCTCTTTTAAAATCTTCTTTCTGAGAAGTTTGTTCTAGATAATTTTTTTTTTCTCTTTCAAATGTTACTAATTTGAAAAGTATTTTTTCTAGATTTACATATTCTCTTCTCTTAGATATTTTTTTTCTTTTTAGAGATATATGTATGACATTATCAAACAAATAAAATATGCATGGCTTAACGCAATATGGCATCATAATATATAGATATAAAATAATTAATATGGTATTTAATTAAAGATAATTCTTATAAATTTAAGAATAAATTTGTCAAATTATCAGTTAAAATTCCTTCACCAAGAATAAACTTAGATTCTTACACAAATGAAATTGTATTTTATAAAAATATTCCAAATATAATGTGATAATGCAACTAAGGTAATTAATATCTATAGTGTTGTTATTTTAATGACAAAATGAAAGTATTATATTTACATAGCTAGTTTCATAGTCTAATTTTTAGTTATATTTACAACGTATAATAATGTATCATTTCATAGTATTTAATTTAGACTACTGGTTCAGGGAGAGATAATGTATTTGCCACTATTATCTTACTTAGTTACAGGAACTATTTTCAGAGTATATGATTGTAAAAACAAACTCCATCTCAAAATTCTTTGATTTTGCCTAATTTAATCTTTGATAAGCACACTAATGGATTATGGTCTGTATATATTTCAATAGGAACATGAGAACCATGTATGTAATAATCAAAATGCTTCAAAGAAATGATAAGGCTTAGCAGTGCTTGTTCTATGGAACTGTAATTAACCTCATATGAAAGAAATTTCTTAGAACAATAACTAATGGGATGTTCCAGAGAATCATCTCCTACCTGTGAAAACACAGCCCCCATTCCTTTATTACATGAATCCACCATTATTCTAAAAGGTTTTGTTATAGTTGGGTTGTCACTATATCATTAGATATTACAGAAGTTACGCATGTGGCTAGATGAGGAATAAGAAAGGTGTGCATGTTATTATTATGTACGAGATTGCACTATGGTATGAAATGGAAGTGCAGAGAGTATGAATGATATAGCAACGCTGAATTCTAAAGACACTACAGTTGGGATTCTGTCTGGACATGAACAAGACGTATATGAAATCAGTCTTCGTCCAAGTTGGTAATCGTACAGACTACTAAAGCCTAAGCCACACTATATTCAAGAATCAGTGATTCGCTGCGATTCAATTCAAAAATCACGATGATTCACCCCGTTTCAAATGTGGCATAGCGCGAAACTGATTCAACACAATCAGTTTCAGCAGTGATTCGCAATGTTTCACAGAGTTAGAACATGTTCTAAAATTTGGCAACATGATTCTTGATTCAAGCAGTGTCAGCCAATGGGAAGCGCTAAAATATCATGTGATTATTAACCTAGTTAAAAAAAGACAACAAAAATGGCTGCTACTAAATCGACAGGCGTTCTGATCAACTTACAGAGAAAACAATTATTTTTATTGAGATCTACGAAATACATTAATGTATTTGGAATATTAAATTATCTAGCTATCGAAATGTCATAATGAAGAAAGCTGTCTGGTCAATTAGTGTTAGAATAAATGTCACTTAACAGACTGGGATCGAGTGCACCGGTAAGTAGGCCTACTTTCGTTTTTTATTCACTGTAATGTAAATGTAAACGTGTAGTGTAGGCTGTAACATAGTAATTATTACTATTACTAGTGTATAATAATAATATTATAGTGTTATGAATATGATCATGATGATGTAGCCTACTGCCTAGCTAGATGTACTAAAATACTAATATAATAATAGGAATAGGCCTACACGTCCTACTAGTCCTAGACCCTAGGCCTAGACTAGAAGCCTAGAGTCCTAGAGCCTAGACTAGAAGCAGTAGACCGCTACAAGTGTCATCATCCACTCATAAATTATTCATAAATAAAAAAATTTGATATACTGCTGGACCAGTATAGGCCTGTACCATGCTTTATGTATTTAGTAGGCTACTCCCAATGGTCTACGCAACTATTGAACTACAATGCAGTAAATAGTAAATAATGAGTAAAGCTACTTATGATGAGTATCATGCTTTATAGGCTATACAGTACTAAAGTACTGGGTCTTGAATATGAAGTGTCCACTCCTGTATTGGTCTTGGACACCATATATTTTTGTATTTATAGTTTTTTTTTAGGTAGGACATTCAAGGAGCATGACTATAATAATTATTGATGAAAAATATTATAATTGCACTTGATATAAGCAGGGACGGATTTACCTATAGGCCTAAGCTAAACAAGCTATAGCTTAAAGGCCTCCACTATATTGTTCGAGTTAGCAATTGACATATATATATAAATGTACTGCAGCATTACAATAATTGATAGTTATGATGGAATAAATGATGCATTGCATCAGCATATTGTTACTACTTAAATTATGAAAATAACAAATCAAGCCATAAAAATTTAGGAAAAAATATAGGAGTTTGAAATTATGATGTTAATTATATTAGTTAACTAGTTCCTTTCTGGATGAATTTCACAAGACTAGTAAATCACTGCAATACTCTCAAATTAGTCAATATGTATGTAGGAAACTGTATTCTTCACTTTAGGATTTTGTTAAAGATTTCAGTGATATGTTTGTTCATTATGAAGAAAAATAAAATAAATAATATCTTGATGTTGATTACAAGAACAAAAGTTATGGATGAAGGCATATTAATTAAAATAATTACTGAATACTTATAAAATGTTTCAGAGATTAGATAATGGTCCTTTGTAAATTTTGCATGATAAAAATAAAAGAACTTTTTCTTCTTTTTATCATAACTTGTCTTTTTAAGTTTCTTATGAATAAAATGATTTTAAAGTAAAGAATTATTATTTATCTATCTATATACTTCTTTATTGCATTTAGCTTTAACTCTCAATTTAGCACTGATATATAATATATTGACTTATAAAGGGCCCCATATATCAAAAAGGTTAGGGTATTATAAAGTCTAAATCTGTCCCTGCAGAAAAATAGAGACTTATGATATCATTATGCCTTGATTATTATGGGGGCATAAACTAAAATCATAAACGATCTACATATTAAGAATAAGAAAATTTGTAATAAACATAAGCTTCAAATAAGACAAAAATCACATGTATAAATTTCAACTGTTTATTTTTTTTTTTCAGATGAAAACATTAAAAAAATGCATTCTCTGGGGAATAATTATACCAGGGAGCTGCGCATTTGCCTATCTACTAAAAAGAGTGATGCTGGAACTGCAGGTGTAAGGATCAGCAAATGGCTTTTTTTTTTAATGCCATGACTTTTCTAAGAGGATTGAGTAATATCAGCACAGGGACTATATCAAATATGGTAATTTAAATTTTCAAAGTTAAACAAATTAAATTAAATATTTTTTTCAAATAAATATATAACTCAGTGGGTCATTGTAGCAAACTACTGCCAATCATTTGCACCATGTTGCTAAATGCCAAATTAATTCTGTTATGTTCTCATGGCTGTGCTTGCCTCCCATATAAATGTTGCCACTTAAAAGGCACTTAACCTTCGTTCCAGAAGTACTCCTTCAGTTCTTTCCTCAATTGTCTGGCTTTATTAGTGCTGTTGCCAGTGGAAAATTTTAAAGTGTGGAAACTGCCACTTTGTGTTGTAGTCATCAGCTACATTTTTCCATTCATCAGCAGTTTTGGGAAGCTAAAATAGAATAGTATTTCAATTTAATATGCTGTTTTCACTCATAATAATACATAATGTATGGTCTATAGCAGGCACCTGCAAAGAGCCTTAATATTACTGATTACGTTTTTTTTACTGTTAATATACAATGTGTATGTATTGTCTTTTGCAGGCACCTGCTACAAGCAGCAATGCAGAGGATGCTGACACTGCCATGTCTCAGCAAAGCACTTCTTCATTTGACAGTCATGAGCCAAGCCAGCCAGCAGAAGATGAACCAGCAGAAACAATTTCCTTACCACAAACAGCAACCCTTTCTAGACCAGTAGCAGCAACCCCTTCCAGACCATTCAAGAGAAAACAGACAGAAGATTCCCTGCCCTCTGTTTATTTTGTGTCTGATATATTGGTTATAATGTGTATGTTATATGTACACAGCACAGTCATCTCAATCGGTGTATCCAATACACCAGAAGTAGCTGTGGCAATGTGTAATTAATGTTTTTAGCATATAAGTAAACTTGATGTGAATACTTTTTTTATCTTCATTGAGTTCTCAATTAGTTGGTTTAAAAAAAAAGGAAATAAATGTTTGTATACTTTTGCTCTATTGTACTTTGTAGTTTTGTTATTTCTATTTTCTTTTTATATGTTTTTCTTTGATAGACTGAACATTTTGTAGGATCTATGCTTAGCATTCATATTGCTGAAACCAGATTTAATTAACACAGATATTTTGTATATAACAATGCAAATGAGTACAGTTGTATATATTAAATTAAAGCAAACAAACAACAAGTTACTCTTCCACTTTCATCTCCATTGTTTCCATAGTGCTTATTGGTGGTATTTAGTATAATCAAAACGTGAATCTTGAATATAGTGTGGCTTTAGCTTATCAAGTTAATATCTGAAGGAAACCTACCACCATGTATTTGTCTTTAAGAACACTTGTGATAGGACTACATGACTCTGGGATCATTTCTCCAATTGTAGATTTTCCTATTCTATACAGGAAATGCATAGATTTTGTAATAAAGAATTTATGACAATTAAAAATAATTCATGAAATGTCATATTATATTTAGAAGCAGAGTTTGCAATTATAGGTAACTGGTATATAGGTAATTGGTATATAGGTATAGGTAAACTTAGACGTAGGGTAAGGGTTAGAATCATTCATTTATTCCAATCATTTCAGTGCAGACATGAGGTGGTGGGCACTGGGTTGTAATTTGAACTTATTAACAACTTGGTTTAAAACTTAGATTAGATCACTTCTGGTTTTCAGTAAGAGAAAATAAAAATTTTATGAAAGATAAAAGAACCAACCTGAAGCCAAAAATGGAAGTGAGAGTGTAAGTATTTCTCTTGTTGAGATCGCCTCTGGCAACATTTTTGACTGTATGCAAGAAGATAGGCGCAATCATGGCATGTATTCAAAAAGTTTTTAAAAAAAATTGGCGCTGGCGCGTCAAGAATAGTCACTCTCAAAACTTTCAGTAACTCGTGATTTTATGTGAATCGTGTTTTACGTGTGGAATGGGTGATTGTGAAACATGTATTTCTGATTCGCTCTGCAACAAGATTCTAGTGATTCGCTGAATCATGATTCCAGTCAAAACGTGAATCTTGAATATAGTGTGGCTTTAGCTTAACTCAAGAATGTTTGTTGAGTAATAGCTGATTCAATTGTTACAGACTTAGTTCATAAAAATATTGAGATAGATAAGTAAGAAATATAAATAGCATTAGTTTTAGTCTAGTCTCGCATTTTGATAGCCTACGGTTGTTAAATGGCGTTTAATATATATTGTTCCTACTAGACCGGGTAGCCCATTCAATGCCAGTCTGCCACTAAGAAGTAAAGAACATGTACAAGAAAAAAAAAATTCGCGTGGAATACGTTATCTATTTTGTTTTCTTTAAGTTTAGCAGATAATTATATTACACTTGTATGTTGAATTTTGAAAAACTAAAAACATAAAGCGAATGAAGGATAAAGAGCATACATGTATTAGTAAAAAGACCAGAGAGCAATGTATTCTAATTAACATTTAACATGCTTTAGAAACTTACTATCTTACTTATGGGTTGGGTCGGTTAATGTTATATTTATTTGTTTCGGCTTTTTTTAATCATCAATTTAGCTCTGTCACCTGGCCTAGGGTAATATCCGTATTCTTAGTTGTATGTTAAACGAGCTCTGAGCTTACATTATGTTTGTTGGCAGCGCTATACAAATACTATTATTATTATTATTATTATCTATAAATACTATACGATATTCTATTGAAATACACAGAAACACACTTAAGCAAAAACAAACGCTTATAAATTATATTACTTTCCGAGGGGCATACGGGCGTGCAATGAGTCACCTTTACACATCAGAAAACACCAACTTAATTAACATTGATTAAAACCCTAATTACAAAGACAGGTTAGACTCAAAACATGAACAAAAATTAAGTAGAAGGCACATACCTCCTGTATACAAGGAGTAAAAAATAAAATAGAAGGCACATACCTACTGTATACAAGGAGTAAAAAAATAAAGTACCTTTTACACCAAACTGATCATAGGGCGGGTGAAGCAGCATTCACCAGTTTCTGTGGCCCCGGCATACTAGTGGGTGTGTGGCCAGCACAATGCCCAGCAGCCTTTTTTTTACCACAACAAATGTCAGGTACCCATCAGAGCTGGGTAGACTCAGAGACACCCTCAAGTCACGTGAAAAAAATCCTAGCCTCCAACAAGATTCGAACCCACCCTGCCCCATACAAAGGGTGCCTTTTCTTATATGCGAAATATAAGATAAGAAACGAAAAGTAGTCTTAACTATTGGCCTTTATGTTTTTAGAAAGAAAAAACAACAAGACATTTTAAGCTTTGATAAAAAAAAATAATACGTATGTCAGTGTTTTAAATTCTTGTTCAATGGGCCGTATTGCTGGCTATTTTACAATTCAGTCATATAAGATTGACTTGTATAAGGGGCAAGGGTGTTAACTCGCAGCAATATCTTTACAAGTCAGTCATATAAGTTTGACTTGTATAAGGGGCAAGGGTGTTAACTCTCAGCAGCAATATCTTTACAAGTCAGTCATATAAGTTTGACTTGTATAAGGGGCAAGGGTGTTAACTCTCAGCAGCAATATCTTTACAAGTCAGTCATATAAGTTTTACTTGTATAAGGATCAAGGGTGTTAACTCTCATCAGCAATACGGCCCATTTCATAAGGTCCTTTTTCTAAAAAATAGTTTCACCGATTTAAAACACACTTATTGTACATTATACGTTTTCTAAAAGAAAATAACATAGACCAAAAACATTGACATGAAACGTTTACATACAATGATTGATTTAAAACAATAGTTAACTTTTGTTTATGGTATATATTTATAAGTACACGATATAGAAAGCCTTCCACTACAGATGTAATTATAGATTTTCAACCGTATTTATAAACGATCAACGTTTGAATAGTATTTAATGCAGTTTATGGTTTTACTTGAAACTCACTAAACAGTAATTAGGCTACTATTCAATCAATAATGATACGGCTAAATGCTGCTCTATAGACTCAACTTTATAAAGTTATACTCATAAAACATATCATTACTCCGTAGACTCATAAAAGTAAATGAATACACTGTACAGGATACTTGTATACCATTCACTGGACGATTAAACACAGTTAATGATCTTTTAATTTACTGTAAAATATAGGCTACTGTGTTTCAACGTTCTTTTTAGCTGACTTTAATTTATATCTCTCGCTGAACAACAAAGATTAAAAATATCCAGTATTTTCTTCTCCGCATGAGTCAAGAATCATTCAACAGTAACATTTGTTTACCGTAATGTAACATTAATGCCAAACACAAAGATTATAGATTCACTAAAAGTAAAAACAACTACTGTGTAATAAAAGACACGGAATAGATAAGACACGAAAACAATATTATTCTAGATGCGAAAAGCACCCGCCAGTGTTATAATGCTTTCACTTATCTATAAAGTTTATTTTCAAAACACTGATTTGTAAATACCTTTCAAGTAACTATGACATCCATTTTATCGTATGTGTATGTTTTATTCCTATTAGTCGATTTATAAGAATAATTAATTGTGCTGTGTAGGAAATGAGAATTGTAGATTTATCTTGCATTTATATATTAAAACCAAATTTATTAAGAAAAGTCCATCCATACTTTTTGTAGATCATTGAAAAATTTATAGGCCTAACTTGAATGTTAAAATCCTTTATCCTGCTTCGATAATATATTACACGTATTCGTTGCGAAACACATATTTGGTATAACCAAAGACTATTAAGTGATGGAGCGCATGCTCAATTTTTAGAGCTTAAGTGTTAGATATTGTCATATGGCAAAAAGATGAATGAACAATGTTTAATGAGGAAAATAAAATAACTTCTGGTGTACTTATTCGGTTACAGAATTTGATAAGCAATTAACGTAAAAGTCTAAGGGATGGGTCAATTGGTGTCCGACGATGACCTCTCAGTCGAGCTTCTAAACACACTGAGAGTTTCTCTAGTCTTTCCCATCAACATCACAGTCACTGCCATCGGGCTACTGGCCAATATCGTCAACATGGTCGTGCTGACCACTCTGGGCGTCGCCAACTCCATGAGCGTCGGCGTGTTGGCCCTCTCCTTCACGGACCTGCTGGTCAGCTTCCTGCAGCTGGTCATGTATGTTCTCTACGTTCTGAACAAAGCGTACCCAGGACAGAAGGTGGACCTGGCAGCGCTGGGGTCGTTCGGCGTCGGCTGGATGCGGTACGCGTGCTTCTTCGTCTCCAGCTGGATCACCACGATGATCTCCGTGGAAAAGTGCGTATGCGTGGTGTGGCCCTTCATGGTGAGACGGGTATTCACCAAACACCGCAGCCTCCTCGCCGTGGTCTTCATCTACTTTGTCCACATCGCCCTCATCGCGCCGATCTACTTTGTCCAGGAGTTGCGGTGGACGATTCTGCCGCCGCAGGGCAACGACACCGCCCCGGGTAGACCCATTTTCACGTTCGTCTACTCCGAGGAATTCGTCAACGTGGAGACAATCGTGAACAATGTCTACGCCGTCGGGCTCGCAGTGACATCACAGGTGATACTGCTCGTGTGCACTCTGTGGATGATATACTCTCTGAAGTCCTCGTCTAGAATCAGGCAGAGCACAAACCACGAGACATTCGTCCCCAACGAGAAAACAGAAAATGCTCTGTCGTCCAGGGCGTCCGCTTTATCTGTCCGAGAGAGGAAGTTGGTGAAAGTGGCCCTTGGGTTGGGCGTCGTCCTCACGGCCTCCAACATACCGAGATACGCCGTTGTTGCGACGTATTACGGAATTCCAGGGATGAGCAGTGGAGCTTATAAAAATCTCTCAGACTTTCTCTGGGACACTACAGATTTTTTCAGCATCATCAACTGTTCGAGTAACTTTTTGGTCTACTGGATGCTGAATACAAACTTTAGGAAGTCATTTTATGAGATTTTCTGTGGCAGTAGCTGAAAAGTTAAGTGAAATCTATAATGTGAAATATTTATCTGACGTTTTAATGACAAAACAGGCGGCACTTCAAAAAAACGAAAAACTCCAGTTTGACTTTTTGGCAGATGCCTGTATAGTAGTTCTTGTTTTTATATTACATAGATCGTCAGATCCAAAACAACCTATAATAGATTTGTTTATCCGTTTAGTATATGTGGGTTGGATGCTGAATGCAGAGGCCTAGAGAAGAATTTATGCCTTTGAGAACAAATGAATATGTCTTGCTCCAGGTCCATAATCTGGCGGGAAACAGGAGGCACTGCTTTCAACCGTTTTATTATTAGATCGATAGCTATCCGTTCATTGTAGTTTATAAAATTGTTATTTGTAGCTTATACATGCATGCGTTATTTTCCCCTGGGCAACGCCGGGGAATTTAGCTTGTAATAATTAAAATGTTCAGTGTAAAATGGTATACCGTACAAATTCGTGTTTTCATAGTTTTTTGAAATAAGATCGACATTGAAATGTCAACAGTGATTGAATAGGCTAGAACATGTTATTTGTCATTTTGTATCTCTCAATTTATAAAACCAAAATTTTTACTTAAAATATCTGGTGCATACATATCACAGATTGCTTTAAGTGTCTGTGTATCAGATATCTTCATAGGGTGGAAAAAGTGCTTAACGCTTGAGTAGATTCTGAAGGGATTTTTGCGATCCGCATTCCATAGACTTTGGCCTCGAATCAAGAACACACTGGTCTTTTGTTCCAGTCCTCGCACAACCGTTGCTACAGTAATTGACAGAAAAGCGCGATTCTGGTAGAACTTTTTCAAGTACCAGATCGCTTCTCTTTGTTTACATGCAGGAATGTAGTACAGGTCACTGGTCGAAACCTCAATCAAATCCTTACTTCCTGTAAAATTTGTCAAGTTGTCAAAGAAATTTGTTGCGTTTATGTACCCTGGAACATGACGAGAATTCTTTATATCACTCATGGTTTTGTAAAACGCCTGTTTTCCAACAGGGACCTGCCACCAGTACCAGGATTGTACAGATTGGGTAACGTTGACTCGATCAATATCTTCTGTAATCCAAAAGTGATCTTTGCTTGTGTTTAGAAATTCCCAATGTTTGAACATGACATCGTCTCCAAGGATGAGGTAACCTTTGACATTAAGGTTCATCTCCATTGCTTTGATGGCACAGAGGTACCCGACATATCCTTTCTCAAGGCTGGCCTCGATAAAACTAACCTGCTTCCCCATGCGCTTGGTTGCCGCTAAGAAGTTGTTGGCATTGTCTCCACAGTAGAAGAGGTTTGGAAATACTTTGCTGTACAAAGCGTCAAGATAAATTACATTGTCGTAATGCCCGGGAAAATTAAAAACAACTATCACTAAGATATCATTGTAATAGTTTAAGACGGTAGCACGACCCAATGACCAATTTATATTGGTAATATTCGGACATATTTTAGATATCCTCTCTGTAGCTTCCTGTGAAATCGATTTAGAAAAGTTGGCTTTGTTAATCATTTGTAATTCTTGCTCAGCTGGTAGAAATATTACTTTGGTCAAACTTGTTTTGTCTTTATATATGTCATCATGGAGTTCGTTAAATTTTTCCAGCGGAAGTGTTTCATTGTTGCTTAATATTGCAATTTCTCTTACTCGACTAGGCTCGGTATATCCTACATCTAATAAATCTTCCAGCCATAGACGAGTTAGCTCAATTTCTTCTTGTCTCCAGAACTTTTGATCCACCATTGATGTGGTCAGCTCAAGAACACACCCAAAGAATGATACTCTTGCTGGACATGTCCAGTTGGTCAAAAAACTGATCAGAGATTCGGTTTGGAAGTACATATCCTTTTCATCTTTGGCATCGTCTAAGTAAGAATGAGGACTTCGGTTCTGATAGGCGTTAGCTGGAAAGAAAGCCAGTCTGTCTCCAATCTCCCACATGAGTCTCTGTGCCCAGTACCCACGCCAAATGTCACACATTCTGAAAGTGGTGCCAGTTGGGATAAGCAAAGCCCAGAAAGCTCTTTCGTGAAACAAAGTGTTTTGGGAGTTGAAAGGGCAGAAAACGCCTTGCGGGAGGATGACAGGGGGCGCGCGAGGGTCGAAGGTCACGTTGATTGGTGCTGTGACAGATTTCCTGGTCAGTCTAAAGATGGCGTCAACATCTGGATCTCCGTTGACAATACCTTGTTGTATAGTAGGCGTAGTCCAATGGCTGGATAACCTGTGATGATAGAATGTCGTTATTAATAATTCGATATAAACAATATTCTATATGCCGTTTTATTTTATAATAGCTCTTTAGCATTTGAACTTTACAATTATTTTCTCGATATGAAATACAAAAAAAAGTATTTCTTTTTGTCACGTATAAAAAAAATAATTTTTGTTTACTGCAAGTGTAAGATAAAGAGTAGGCTATAGCCTAATATGATAGTAATACAAATATACTACGTTAATGTTAACAAAGAAATAATATCTTATCTTATACATTACAGACCCTCCTATGAGGAATATAATTGCGTCCTACGCACAATTGTGGTAAGCATATTCCGAGGTATGAAAGTAAATATTTTTTTGGGGAACAAAAATACATTATTGAAACTAATTTAGAAAACAGCAATAAATAATCATGGGTTTAAAGAAGTAGTAGAAATTGGAGGCGAATGATCTATTACAGAACAAAAGCTGTTCGTTGGCAAGAGCGCCATTAGCATGTACCAATGCGAAAGATGCCATAAGCATTCCGGGTCCATACTTCAAAACAATGACTAGAGTGTGAGGACAGTTTGTAAATGTTCGTGTATCGGTGTTTCGCGCGCGCGTGTGTGTGTGTGTGTGTGTAGGTCAGTTGTTGTTTAACGTGGACAGAGAGCGTGCAAATGAGGTGATGAAATGAAGCGTGAAATTATCTATCGAGGCAGTGTGGGTGTGTAATGTGTTTGGACGGGAACTGTGTGCGATGACCGCTTGAAGTGTGGCTGGGGCTGTTGCTTTTTGCTGGTATTGTCAAAGTTACTGGTTAGTTATTTCGTTCTTGTTATTTGGTTATTTTATGATTTGATGTATTGAATTTGGTTTCATTGATACGAAGACTTGAGATGGTGTCTCTAATAAACTGCACGACCCAACAGTCACCACACAGAGACAAGTTCTGTCCAACAGTCTCTTTGCTAGATACAAACCTTGACTGGAACTTCAAGAAAGTTCTGACCAGTCTTACAGAAATTATGACTTTGCTTTTTCTTTATTTTACAGAGATCATAAAAGTAAATCATTGAGACCGAAAGTAAAATACAGTATACCCGTCGGACCAAATTGATATCTCAGGCCGGTGAAGCAGAGCTCACCACTTTAAATGCTCACGGCAATAGTAGGCGAATGAATTTGTGTTAAGCATAATGTCATAGCGTCTCTACTTCACCATGACTGATTAATACTTTTTATAGCTGGGTAGACTCAAGAACACCTTTCCAGAACCAGAAAAA
Source organism: Anisus vortex (assembly GCA_949126835.1). Classification (NCBI taxonomy): domain Eukaryota; kingdom Metazoa; phylum Mollusca; class Gastropoda; family Planorbidae; genus Anisus; species Anisus vortex. The sequence continues at coordinate 5,341,277 of OX421501.1, forward strand.
AAATATAGCTTACGACAGGATTCGAACATTATGTCCTCCAACCACGCCGGTCGATCGCGTCCCCCATTTGAAAACTATAAAGTGAAAAACAATATTATTTCAAAAACTGACACCACTCTTTTTGTGTGACTTATAAGTTTACAGAAGTTCTTTCTACATAGAACAATATTACTTCCACTCAGCCCAAAACTCCTTTTCAGGACGGCAGCGATTGGTCACGGCAGGTCTAGAACCCGAGACGTTTTATTGACAGTCTGGTAAACTAACCGCAGGACCAGCCTCCCTCACCAAATAAAAGTGACATTTTAATATTTTTACAAGTTCACTTTCTTTCTATGGGATTTAACCAAAATATTCAACAAGATAACGAAAGTTCTTCTTTCTTAGCTTCACGTTAACTGTAAAATGAAACACAAAAAAGGTCCGAGATTATTAAACATTCCGAACGCCTTTTTTTTCTCAAAATGAGTAATTAATTTTAGCTAAAAAGATTGGTCCCTAGTGTACATTATCAATGAGTTGATATGTCATATCATCATTCATATGATAACTTAAAATGCAGAATCAAATAAACTTATATTATAAATAACAGTCTTTTTTTAATAACATTTCAAAAACAGCTCTTATCGAAACAAAAATATTTGGCTTTTCAAATTTTATTTTAAAAAATAATTAAACTTTTAAAAGAGATTTTATATTTTAACTTATAAACCCATGACATCCATCTAACTGCAGGCAATCCCCCTGCTCACAATAAAATGTCGACCTCTTCCTGTTTGAATGCCCTGAGCATTCCTACCTCAGATACAATCAGCTCCCCCCTCAACCTATCATTACCAACACACTATATAGCAATATGGAAAAACTGAAAAAAAACATGTAAATATGTTTGTCTGATATTGACTTCAAGAGAGCAAAAAAGCTCTGTAGACTGGCTAAAAGAAGAAGAAGAATAGTTTAACTTAAGCCATGTTGATTAATGGTACTAAATACTAAATATGTACCAGTAGGTTCTGTTTGAGACATCTCCAATTTTAGATAACGGATAACCTCTTGGCCACAGTGTGGATTGACCGAAATGATGGTACGGGTTAAAGAGATGTTTGCCACCAAACATAAGTCCTGAGGTTTCTTCAGTGTAGATAAATCCATCCAGGTTGACGATTGGTCTGGAAATGTAGTGAGGAACAAAAAATCTATCAAAATAGCAAGTATACTTGAGTGCTTATAAATACACAGTGGTTGGACGGTAGCACGATCTGATTGGTACCTAAAAGTACTTCTAGAAAACTAAAGCCACCTGTCCATTGTGCTGTGTTCAAGAGTAGCACCATTAGTTAAATCACTAAACCTAGAAACACAAGAGGACAAAAGGGCAAAGAGTAACGTGGTAATAATAAATAAGATTTAAACTCTAATTTAGAAATACAACCCAATAACAGCCTGTTGCAATGCTCAGATAAAAATAAAGACAAAACCACTTTCCTTGTCCCCTATGCGAGAACAAATGCATATAAGTACTATTTCTTCCCCAGTAGCATTCGGGCATGGAATGGGTTCCCTGAAAAAAAACAATAAACGCAATAAAATTCTTTATAGAAGGACAGTCTGTAATGTATAAGATAAGATACGATATCATATTCATTGACTATACTTTCAAGAGTCAGTCATGCATTTAATGTGTTGCCTGAAAACGAAGAAGGTAAAAAAAAACCAGATACTTATTAACTTATTATATAGTAGTAAAGTAAGGTACTCTTTGTACCAAACTGATCATATGGCCGGTGAAGCTGCATTCACAAGTTTATGTGACCACGACATACTAAGGGATGTCTGGCCAGCACAAAGCCCAGCCGCCGTTACTTTACGCCAACTAATGTCAGGTACCCAACATATCTGGGTAGACTCAGGGACAGCCTCAAGTCCAGGGAAACAATCCTATTAGCCTCCACCAGGATTCGAACCCAGAACCTTCGGATCGCCAATCGAACGCGCTGCCGATCGACCACCGTGTTTTAAACAATGTTGTAACAGGCGAGTATGGGCCAGGAAGTAAACTTATTTTATTTGTTGCTGGCAAAAAGCAAATTTATATCCAAGTTGTGTGAACAATTTTTTTCAGAAAAGAACATCTATATTTAGTGTGCATTTAGTGTTAATTTAACTAGGCCTTTAAAATGTATGAGAGTCTGGCTAGGTACCCACGTATTGTCGTCATCCGTTTCATAGATAAACTTGGCCCCGTGTGATATTGCATAAAGAAAGCCGATATTCTTGCGGGCGTAACTCTTGTAAGGAAGAGAACTTGTGACTTTAAAGTTGAGCAATTTCTGGTTGGCGATACTTAAGAAGTCACAATTTGGGAAACTGAAAGAGAAGATTGTAGAGTTTACGATGGTAAAATTGTAATCATGTTTAAATAGCTCATGTTCTACGAATTCTACAATTCAATTTCATTAGAAGAATATAAAATCATTGAACAAAAAAAAAGACAAAATCTCTAGTCGGGAAATAATCTCTGCAACCAGTTTCTGTTGCCACGGCATACTAGGGAGACTGTGTGGCCAGCACAATGCCCAGCCGCCTTTACTTTACCCCAACTAAAGTCAGATACCCATCAGAGCTGGGTAGACTCAGGGGACACCCTCCAGACCCAGGAACAAAATTCCTAGCCTTCACTCGAATTCGAACTCATGACCTTTGGAACGCCAGTCAAACGGGCTGCTGCTACAACAAAACCCACTAATGCTAATAATCGTGTTCAAGTCTTCGGTTGTTTTATTTTTTTATTTTTTTTTTAAATTTTTAAGTAAATCTATATAATTTTTAAAACAAAACGCCAATTACTAGAGGAAAAAGATTAGAATTTCTAAACACACTATAATAAGGTGGACCGCGTGCTCTATTTTTAGGGCTTAAATGTTCTTTTTTTTCGTGCGCATCCAATGACGCTGTCTTAAATTACTTCTACGCTCCTACGTTTGCCTAAATGTGTAAAAGATTCGATTTTAATTTTAATTTTTCGTTGAGAAAATCCTAGCGATTAAATAAAACGGAAGAGTAGAGTACAAACGCAAAAGGGAATCGGGAATTCCAAAACGAAGTCATTCTAGTCATCAAATAGCAGACATAATATAGCAATCAGTCCATCTTATTATAGTCGTTGGCATTTTCAAGATATTCCTCTCGAAACAAAACTGTACATGGATAGTAAGCAAAATTTATTATTAAAATATATAAGTCTTAATTATGGCGAAAACAGATTTTTTTTTAAAATGTTCTCTATTACGCGTTATCACTAGGTCTAGATCTAGGAAGCAAATGTTAGAATACAACTTAAAAACAACATTTTAAAAACAGAAGGGAGATAATTAGCAATTTTAAAGCCCTTCTATATCCAGTTCAGTAAAATGAGTATGGTCATAAAAATTGTTCAGGTAAAGTCATAAACAAGTTCGGTAAAGTTAGTAGAGTCATAAATCAACCGAGTACAGACAGTCAATGTATTCACAAACCAAGAAGTTTATTACGTCATAAAAAATAATTAGTCAATAAAATTGATACCTTACCTCCAGTTGTCCGGGCTCTTGACGTCGCCCACGACCACAACTCTCCAGCCTTGTAATTGGGCCAGAAATTTGACGCTCTCTGTTGGTGGGTTTATGGTTGTCATGACGATCCATTTCTCAAACGGAACTTTGGCGCTGGAATTTCTATATGAAATAGCATTCATTACATGTTTAAACTAAACTTCATGAACTGCATTTATTTCTTTATGTTTTTTTTATGGCATGAACTGGATTCTCCCTCTAAAGGGCAATGCCCAAATAATGGATAGGCATGGAGGAGTTCTCAAATCTACATTCTTCCCAGTGACAATGTTAGCGAATCTTCGAATTTTTTATTTATTTTTTAAATAATAAACGTCTTTAAAATTGAATTGAATACATTTTGTAACCTTGATAAAACACCAGTATTTGATTTACTATTCATTCAGAAACAAATAAGTTCAAGTTTTTTGTTGCTTAGATGGCGACAACGTTTCAAATTTCAATAGCATCATGAAACAAATAAATTTTTAGAATAATTTGCGTGCCGCACGATACGGTCTAATGGGCTTTGCGAATAAGATCCCTGGTTTTGTTGTAATAAGTTGTTGCATTGGGTTGTTGCATTAGGCTGTTGTATTGCGTTTGTTGTTGACGCCTATACGGTTTACTCTAATATCATTGGAAGAAAAAAACACCTTGTTATAATTTTATTATTTTAGTCTATTGTGTGTCTTATAAGGATAATGAGCTATTCACTATAGAATAACATTCACACAACTACATTTTAAAACCATTAAAACGCCGTACATTAATTGTTTCTCTCTCTTTCCAAACAAAACAAACGCATACACCAGAACACAAAAAAATACACACACACAGACACATACACAAAACACATACACAAAACACATATACACACACAAACACATACACAAACACACATTTACACTCACTCTATGTATCCTTTTCCGAGTTTAACACAGTTGCGGGAATAATTTAAAGAATATCAAGATCTCTATTATCTATACACAAGAGAAATGAAGCACCATCAAATGATAGGGGTCTATCACGTGTAATCTAATTAGACATGTTTTTACGCAACCGGCTAGCTTGCTTGCTTTTGCATACCAGTTATGTGTCACGAAAACCATTACTAATTGACAAGTCTTATTGAGGCCTGATATTTTCAAACACAAGAGATCATGAACTTCCGGTACCATTTCCATAAAAAAAAGGCATGCTTTTGCTGATGTTTGATTTCAACCTCGACGGCCAGTTCTGGCCATTTAAAAGTATATACTAAAGCTACAAGATTAGATATGAGGAATCCGTTTTTAACATTAAAAGTGAGTAGGCGATATTTAATACTCAAAGTGTTGGTCGCGTTAAGTTAAATTTAACTTTAATTATAAAATAAATAAGTCAAGAGTTGCGTTTCTTGGTTATTAAAAACAAAAACAATGCGTAGATTTATAAAAATAAAAATCGAAAAACGAAAATTCTTTTGCATCAAGCAATAAGTTAGGGATTATAAATAGGTGATTCTTCACGTCTGACATTTACAATATTTCGTTTTCGTTTGGCAACATCTTTTGGGAATAAAGTAAAATTTAATTTCCTACATATTTTCGTACAACAGCAACGCAGCACAGTGACATGTTTTGAATCAAATGAACGAATGCGACAGGAAATTGTGTACACGTTCAACCTTTATGAACGCATAATGTTTAAGACTTGTGAATGGTCCTGATATAAAGCTATAAAAAAATGTACCTCCTTAGCTTGTCCATTTTGAACAAGTTATCAGACCCACTTGGTCCCCAATTTGTTGAGATATAGAAAGTGTAGTAGATGGTACAGACTGTAGCTGTGATAATGAGACCTGATAGAATATTCCGGTAGAATTTCACGAAGTCCTTGAATCGACTTGCATGCATCATTCTAATTTTGACACAGAGAAATAAATGTCGTTATTGTATATTCTTTTCAGTACTTTTGTTTCGTTAGTTTGTAAAATGTGATTGTCTTTATCCGTATCGCCATATTTTGTCTTCTTAGTAAATCCCGCATCTTATTACAGACTTTGTTTGTTTATATTCAATCAATATTAATCTACCCGCCCAGAACCTGCCTTGACATGGTGACGCAGCATACTGGCCAGTGGGCCAGGCTAACCGGTTCACAGCCTACATGCATGTTTTTAGGTTTCTGCGTAGGACTAGCAACCCACCAGTGTAAAAAAACAACAACTACCTTGCTACAAAATCATCAACAAAATCAATTGCACGTCTGCAATTATCAGAGAAGGGAGGCCCTGTTAAAAAGATTATGAAGCAGGTCAGCCAATCCCGTAAGGAAGCTGATAGGCAGTTTACCTCCCTCCTCTCTGAGAAGATTTATTAAGGTTGGCAACTGAAATGTGAGAACAATGTGTGAGATGGGGAAGACCCACCAAGTTGCTTCAGAATTGAAAAAAATATAATATAAGTATACTTGAAGTGAGCAAAGCAAGATGCATACGATCAGGAAAAGCAAAACTACGTAGAAAAGGATGTGCAGCTCATCGGGAAAAGCTGGAAAGAGTTAGAGAAGATTGCCAGAGACAGGAAGACATGGAACGAAATTGTTAATGGCCTATGCTCCACTAAAAGTTGATAATGGCGAAGAAGAAGAATATTAATTTGCCTAAATGTGTAATTCTACACATTTTGTATAAGGTCCCAAATTATGCTTTGTTTATTTAAGTGCATAGCGATTAAGTTTTTTATATATCAGATGGCGTTCAATAGTAGCATTTAAATAGGTCTCTACCTAAGCGTGTGTGGAAGAAATTTATAGATCATAACCCTTTATGTATGTATGGCTCACACTAACACACACAAACATACCAACACATCTATGCAAGATTAAAACAAAATATACTTTTTAATAATTAAAAAAAGTTGTTGTTTTTTTAAATATCTATTAGTATAATCGGTAGAGCTCGATCTATAACTCCATACCTTTTATATGTTATTCTTTTCTTTATCAATTTATAAAATAAAAATAAAAACTTGGCCTATATTATTAATTACATGTAGGTCTTTTTATGGTCAATTTATACTTTTTCCGTTCACTTATTCTTATTTCCGTAAATTTTGACTTCCTTCCTTGGAATTTTGGTTCAGAAATTAAAATCTTAAACATGTAAGATTTCTTTTTTTTTATAACTTACAAAAGTAATTAGAAGATGTAATATAAAATTATACTTCAGTATAATAATTAAAACGCGAGCACAATTTCAGAAACTTTCGCACTTTATAACTGTCTTTAGAACAATCAGCATATTGTCCGTATGCCTTCACCCCAACAAGGAACACAAATTGATGTTGAAAAAAGGGCTTATGAAGGAATAATAAAGAAAACACACCAGTATAAGATCAATAAATATTTTTGCTTATAGACACAATTTAGCTAATATATGTAAGGCATGCCCCCATACCATTTCCCGGTTTCTATAGTTACAAAGTCTGGCATCACAAAAGTAGTAGTCAAGTATCCCGGTTTGACCAATTTGATCCATAGGTACCGTAAAGCATTGTTCACAAGTTCCTGTGGCCACGGCATACTAGGAGAATGCATGGCCATCACAAGACCTACAATTCCCAGCCGACTTTACTTTTTTTTACCTAACGAATTTCTTTACCCATCAGAGCTGGGTAAGCTCAGAGACAAAAAGTCCTAAGCGTGTAGAAAATAAACAACTCAACAGACAACTACTGCATGGTGAAGAAGTTGTTATACGCAATAGACAACTTCTGCATGGTGAAGAAGTTGTTATACTCTACAGACAACTACCTGCATGGTGAAGAAGTTATTACACTCAATATTTATTTTAAGGAAACGTTTCATCTTTGAATCTATTACAGTGAAAAATGGCAGTTCAAGAAAATTATGTTTATGTCTTAGTTATCTCGGTAATTCTATAACACTTTAAATATCACTAAATAGAATCGTCATTTCTTAAATTTTAAACCATGTCCTAGGTCTAGCCTACTGTATTTTCAGCTCATGTTTCCTGACTTTAGAAAAAAGCATACCAAATATATAAATGCAATTCTAAAAATAACAAAAACACATATAAATAAATTCTTAATCCCCGTGGTATTCCGCGGGCTATTTCTAGTAATAGTAATAATAATAATTTAAATAATAATAATCGTAATAATAATAAGAGTAACAATAATTGAAATAATAGTAATAATATTCTTATTGATCGGCACAGTTTTATTTTTAAATAGTTTCTTAAACACAATACAGGAAAAAAAAATAATATTAAAAAGTATACATACTTGTTAAATATGTTCTAGAAGAAAAAGCACTGAAACTAAAAACTAACATAATGCACGGAATATAAAAGAAATACGGATAACTGTCACTGGAGTTTATAAGGAATTGAAGTTAAGACCTCGGTGGAACTGCACACTGTGTGTTTTCAAACACTATTTCATCTTGACAGTTTTCAAAACAGTGATTTCGTTTTTAAGGCGTGGTAAAGATTTTGTAGCCCTATTTCGTCGCAAATGACAACCACAAGGGGGCGCGCCTGGAGATTAATTGGTGTTTACCCACCCGGTAAGACACAACACCCCGCTCCCCCTCCCCCCTCCCCAAACGCCATTATCGAGCTTAAAAAAAAAGGAATGAAGGGGACAATAGATATACCAAATTAATTGTTTGTGTTGTTAACTTAAAAAGTAATGGCCACGACATGGCAGAGACAAGTGGAATGTTTATAATATGCCCCTAGTTACAGTGGTGTAGTAAGATGGGGGGCTGGGGGAGGGGGCTACAGCCCCCGTTGCGGAACTATCTATTAGGGGCATCTTTTTGAGGGGCACATTCAAGATTTTTTTTTTTTAAAGAAGAAAAACAGTTAAAAAGGGCGAAAAAATAGAGAAAAAAAATTAAATTATGACCAGAACAAAAGCATACAGAAATGTTGAACTGTCTGGGCCTACCAAATATAGTCTTTATAATATAATACAACTGTTGATACTAGGATGTTTAAAAAGTAATTTGCTACCAAGGAATAATTGGAATGACTTTCCTTCCTGTTTCTATTGGCAGAGAATGTGAGACAGAAATCGCCATCAAACATATGAATATATCTTCAGAACAGAATAAACAATAATAATTTGGTTACTGTGTTAATGCGAAGCAGGTGTAATGAAAGTAATGTAACTGTATTCTATTTTATTAAGTTATCTTTTATTATATTTTTCTTCTATAAATTATATTATAAGTTTAGTTATCCCCCTCGAAATAGTTTCCTTTTCGGATAACCTTAATTAATTAATTATTATTTTCATTACTAGTATTAATTTTTAAATTACTATTATTGTTCAATATATTATTAACAGATGATATACATTTCTGGTTACGCCTTTGACTCAGCTTTTATTGTAACTATGTAGTATGTGGCAAATAACATATTGTTCATTGTACATTCTTGTCCACTAAACTCAATACATCAGGCGAGTAACCTTCCATCGCTGAATACCAATATCTTCTAACTCTCAACTCCATCTCTAATTTCTGTTGCCATTCAGTATCTATGCCTTAACAAGCCGTCCTTCCCTCTTATCGTGTTATTGTTATCATCGTCTGTAATTGTTGAGCGCATAGAACTGATTGCGGGATATGCGCTATATAAGCTTCATTTATTATTATTATTATCGTGAAGGTACTACAAAGTACTACAAAAACAGGTAGGGCACAACTCGGTGGGGTACAGCGCGTTCGGCTGGCGTACAGAAGGACCTGGGTGAAGGCTGGGATTTGTTTCCCGAGTCTGGAGGGTGTCCCTGAGTCTACCCAGCTCTGGTGGGTACCTGACCTTAATTGGGGTAAAGTTAAGGCGGCTGGGCATTGTCCTGGCCATACAATCTCCTCGTATGTCGTGGTCATAAAAACCAGAGAAAGCTGCTTCACCGGCCCCTTGGATCGATTGGGTCCGACGAGGCACTTTACTTTTTTTTCACAACTCAGTGTGGTTAACCCTTACAGTCCCGGGCACGTATATAGCGGAACTGAAGGCAGCATAGATAGAAGTAGGTCGGTACGGGAAGGGTTAAGATATGTCAACAAGACTTTTAGTCTGATTCCATCCAGAATAACTCCGTGACACTAACACTTTAACTCTACACAACTGATATTGGCTTTTAATTTTTCTTTACAATGCTCCCATAAAACTTTAACTATACACAACTGATATTGGCTTTTAAATTTTCTTTCAAATACTCCCATAAAACTTTAACTATACACAACTGATATTGGCTTTTAAATTTTCTTTCAAATACTCCCATAAAACTTTAACTATACACAACTGATATTGGCTTTTAAATTTTCTTTCAAATACTCCCATAAAACTTTAACTATACACAACTGATATTGGCTTTTAAATTTTCTTTCAAATACTCCCATAAAACTTTAACTATACACAACTGATATTGGCTTTTAAATTTTCTTTCAAATACTCCCATAAAACTTTAACTATACACAACTGATATTGGCTTTTAAATTTTCTTTCAAATACTCCCATAAAACTTTAACTATACACAACTGATATTGGCTTTTAAATTTTCTTTCAAATACTCCCATAAAACTTTAACTATACACAACTGATATTGGCTTTTAAATTTTCTTTCAAATACTCCCATAAAACTTTAACTATACACAACTGATATTGGCTTTTAAATTTTCTTTCAAATACTCCCATAAAACTTTAACTATACACAACTGATATTGGCTTTTAAATTTTCTTTCAAATACTCCCATAAAACTTTAACTATACACAACTGATATTGGCTTTTAAATTTTCTTTCAAATACTCCCATAAAACTTTAACTATACACAACTGATATTGGCTTTTAAATTTTCTTTCAAATACTCCCATAAAACTTTAACTATACACAACTGATATTGGCTTTTAAATTTTCTTTACAATGCTCCCATAAAACTTTAACTATACACAACTGATATTGGCTTTTAAATTTTCTTTACAATGCTCCCATAATGCCACCTCTTGGCTTGCTTTACAGTCCGCATGTGGACCTCGTAGGAATTAGAGTTTGATAACCTTTGGTTTTAGTCAATATCTACTCAATATCTTTTAACCAGTGAAAACAGTAGAAATATAATAAAAAATAATTTCCGTTTGATAATTGTAAATGTTGTTTAAAGTTAATATATACGAAATTCCTGGAACATCATGTTTAAACGACGTCACCCATTCATAGCCGAAGGATATTGAAACCTAAGTTTGGAATAACATTGAGCGTTCTATTTAATATACTCTTTAAAAATAAATTCACACATTTTAGCAGATGCTCAAATATGAGTCTTATCTTGACCACCAAAAGTTCGATCAATCATTAAATTTTAGGACCTAAGTTGTTTTATATTAAAAATAGCATGAACGGAGAGCAGAAAAAAATATAAAGCGTGTTGAATAGTAAAGTAAGAAATATACCGAATAAAGTAAAGTAGACATTGCATATAATATATATTTATATTATAAGTAATCGTTCTTTTCATTGCAAACGAATTGGTTCGGGTCAAATTATTGTTATTGCATTTTAAGTGTCTGTGGACAATAAAAAAGAAGAAGGATTAGGTTGGGCAAGCATATAAAAGCATACGTTTAGAATTTTATTCTTATAGAGCTGTCATTGCAGTTTCCACAAGTAAACTAATGATGATTAATTTTGATCTCTAAACTTATGGAAACTCCACCAGTTGGCAGTGGCGTATTTAGGCATGCTCCACATGTTCTATTGGAACGAAAGAGGCCCCCCCCCCACACACCTCCCAGAACGAAATTTGTTTAGTGACATCCCCATTCTTTCGTTGAAAATGTAAAATAAAAGTCATGTATTTCCCTTACAATTTTGAGCGCTCCAGTCCAACCAAGATAAGGGTAACCGAAAATTTATTTATGATGTAACAGAATGGAAAATGAATTGGCGTCACTTTTCTGTGGTATGTGAAAGGCAGGGCGTGGCCACGAGGGGCCCCATGCATAAATTAATTGGGAACAGGGCCCCCACAATCCTAAATACGGCCCTGCTAAGAGGTATTATAATGTTTGTAGTGCCCGAGAATAAACGGATATTTTTCCAATGTAGGTCTACCGCTATACCGTATAGATTCTCACTTATTATTAAGTAATAGTGAACTCATAATAAGAAAGATAAATGAAGTAATAAATTTGTATATTACTTACAAAACATTTTATGAAGTTGTGAAAAAATATAGAGTGATTATTTTATTATTCAAATATGTGTACAGGTCCGAATAAAATTTCAACTACTTAAGGAAGAAATACGTTAATTTGTGTATAACGGCAATGGGAGACTGAACATGTGGACTAAAACACTTTCCTAATCCTTTTACGAGAACATTTGCATATAAGTAATATTTCTTCCCGAGTGGCATCCAGGCATGGGATGGGTTGACTGAACAAACCAGGTATACCAATAGACTCAAACCACGAATGTGCGTAGGACGCAATAACATTCTTTATAGATGGAGCGTCTGTAATGCATAAGATATAAGATATGAGACTGAAATAATTATTTTTAATAGATCTTCAATATCATCACAACAATTATTTATGGAGGCCGTGACGATAAAATATATAGGCCTATAAGTTTTTATGGTCGATCCTTCTAGCTAGAAGATTATTACGTCCACTAGGCCCAAAACTGCAGAGCAACAGGAATCGGTCGGCGACAGGCATGGGACCCTCGACTTGTCGGTTGACAGTCCGGTGAACTAACTGCAGGACCAGCAGGCATAACAAGTGTTAGTGTTAGAACAGGATAACTATTCAGTTGTTGGCACGCTGAATATATTTGTGATCCCGCTTTCGGCACACGAATATCGACATGTTGCTGACCCTCTAATTTAGAGGATAATTTACATTTAGACTGTCATTCAGACGGTAACATTGAATAAGCCGGCGAAATCAGTAGTATTTCTAACACAACTGTAGTTGCTCGAAAAAGGGGTGTAAGCCTGTAATTGGGTAAAACGTGTGTGAGGCAATGAAACAGCATATTATTCTGTCTGGGAGTTGCTTGAGTGATTATTATTGAGTAGCAAATAGGCTGTCACATTTTAACAAAAGACGATGTTTTCCTTGCAGCGACGATGAATATTTTAATAGTTTTTTTCCTGACATTGATGGAATACATAATAAAAGAGACCAAGTGTTATGCGACAATGTCAAAAGATAACAACGTTTTAGGATTTAGAGACCCCATAGTTTGAAACGTTGAATAGCATGAGACATGGAAGAGCTATATAAAATTTCTTGGTGTAAATCAGCGGTTTCCAACCGGTGGGTCATGACCACTTTGGGGGACGCCTAAGACAATAATATATTTTCGATGGTCTTAGGAATCGAGACACCGCTCATCTATCCTTCTTCAGGAGGCGCGCCCACATACCGACACATCCACACATGAGTACCCGGCGTGATGACATCGTTGCGCCACCCCCATCAAATACTCCCCGTACAAATACAAGTGTGTGTGACATAGATGTCGCCATGATGTATGCACGCGACCAGTCACACAAGTGTAGAGAGCTGCTGTGTTATAAGCATCTTCTCTATTGAAAGCAGCTACTGTGTTGAAAGCAGCAGTAGTTGCTGTAAAATAATGAAACAATGAAAAAACACTCTGCATATAAGATTCACATTACACTTCATAACAGTAGCAATTTTGTTTTACAATTTTAAGGTAGCGACAAAACTACTTTAATGGTTGGGGGTCGCTGCAACGTGAGAAGCTGCATTAAAAGGGCTCGGCGATAGTAAGGTTGGGAACCACTGGTTTTAAATTGTAAATATATAAACAGGCCTGTTCCTTTACCCTTTGGATAACCGGTTATTTGATAAAAGAGACTCTGAGTTCGCAGTTGTTACGTTGCAACGAGCTTTTTTTAAAGTGAGATATGCATAATTACATACGTTAATGACTACTTAGCGCATGCCAGATAGTGAGTTTGTGGATTGCCAGCTCTCTACTATCTCAGTCTCTTTAAAACAGATGTTAAATTGTCTATTAACTCTCGTAGGGGCAGCCACGGCATGGGGAGGGGGGCATGGGAGCAACTTGTACACGGTTTCCAACATAATATATAACTTTTTTTACGATCATATGATTTTAACAGTTATTTTATTTTTTTACTCTTGTTTTCCTTTCTTTAAAAAAAATAAATGTTTAATGAATCTCATTTTACGCTTCACTATTTTTCTTCAAAGTTTATTAGTTGGCCCAACTCCACTAGGAAAGTTAAGTGTATTATGTGACAAGACTTTATCTATATTTTTATTTACTTAGGGCCTTTATCTAGCCTAACGTCTAATAGTCATACAATATAGACTACAATAACAAATTAAAAAACGGCGACAATATTATCTAAACAACGAATTGTGTGTGTGTGTGTTAAATAGAGGCAAAAATAAATATATAGGCCATAGTCCTATCCGATACTAAGAGTAATTTAGGTCCATGCGCCATGCGCCACGGCTGTGTACCTATATACCAGTGATGTCGAACCTTTTTTGAGACCGCGTGTTCAAAACAATGCAATATCAACGTATTTCTTTCAACGTGCCAACACAGCTAAATACTGAGGTATCACTTTAGAAAAAAACATCTCATACAGTTGTCCGAACTAATTAACATCTTTTGTCCAAAAAGGAATAACACATTGTCAGATCTTTGAATGATACAAACAGTCTTTTATATACAAAAAACACGAACTGTAGCAAATGGAAGAAATATTAATTTATTACAATTACACAATTACTGTTAACAATATGCATTTGTGATTTTTGCTGTTGTGTGCCTGTGAATAATTTGTCAAGCCTTGGCTATACTCCGTAACGACATGCAGCACTCGGGTCATCTGCCAATCTGTTTCTTGTATCAGATTTGATATTATTTAAAGTTTAAAACAGCTGCTCACTAGCATAAGATGATCTAAACCATAGGTTCTCAACGGGGGGAGGGCGGTGAGAGGCTTTAGGGGGGCGCTGACATTCCCGGGGGCGATTGGGGGGCGGTGGGGGGCAAGTGGGAGGTACAAGCGTACTTGATATATTTTAACACCTCAGCTATATGAATCGATTAGTTTTTGGAGGATGGAATGTTATGTAAACGCAAGTACTGCTAAATATCTAATATCCCCCAACAATATGCCAAAATATTATTATATTTATAAGAAATAGGAATCGCAGTGACATTTCGATGAAACAGGGGTCTGTATTTGGCAAATATAGTGTGCGGCCTGTGGTTGGTTCGCCGGACTGTCAACCCTGCTGACTGCTGACAGACCACTATCGCTCTAACATCTGCTAATATTAATGATATTTTGATCTTAGTTTAACCGAGATATTCTTAATGTATTTTGCCATGATTACATCAAATGTATCCATTATTAAGCGGTCTAGATTAAGTAGTAATCATACCCATTGGGTAGTTATTGTAGTGTTTGAAAATATACATATAATTTCTTTAGTCATATAATGTTTATATAATTTTCAAAAACTTTTTACTGTTTGATCATTTCAAACTTATAAATTGTAAGCCATTTATTTTTTATACAAGAAAAAAAAAAGAAATATTAGCTCAAATAAAACGGGCTAATTATCTCCCTTTAACAAAAAGAATGTTTCCACATTTGATTCAATAATGATGCCGAACAAGTTCTGTTTTGTAATATAACAAATATTACTGATTATTTGACCTAAGGCTTTGGCAACCAAAATTGATACAAAAATAGACAAATTGCTAGCAACACACCAGGCAAACGGTTCGCAATGATTTATTTCAACCTTTTGTTGAGGCAAATTTTCTGATCTATTAATTCTTACAAAATTTTTCCTTTTCAGTTGTTTTAAAGAGAATTATTCACACAAAAAGTTTAGTCCGCCTACAAAAATTGCGGAAACTATAGTCCATATGGGCAGAAGGGGCGGCGGAGTGGGAGCTAAAAGAAAGTTGGGGGGGGGGGTGGTGAGCGGAAAAAATTGTAAAAGGGGGCGGTGAGCCGAAAAAGGTTGAAAACCTATGATCTAAACAATGTAAGAAGTTCAATTCCAAGTCCCAAGTGCCTTCATCGACATGAAATTAGTTGGCAGATAATTCCAACTTTAAGGATTTCATCATCAGAGCTACCAACTGTGCTGTCCTTTGCTTTCCTTGACACTCTATCTTCTCAAGTGTTTCACGATAAAGTAGAGATTTCTTGAAATTCCAATAGCTCCACTTCCAGGAAAAAATAAGTTTTTCAAGTTTGGCTTTATTTTATCTGGGGAAGTAAGAAAACAGGGGTTTGCCTCCCTCAGAAGGAAATGTACATAATATAGTCTTTTTCTTTCTTCGTCTTCGTTCTCAATATTAATTAATGGAGCGGTTCAAACAACAAGACCTATAGCCCTTGACGGGCATAACTACTAGTTAGCACTGAATTGGACAGGTGAACTAGTGACTAGCAAACTGCTCAAGGAGGAAGTCTAAACAAGGGGTTCTAAAATGTTGATATCTAGATATACGGGGTTCTAAAATGAGGATATGTAGAGATAGGGGGTTCTAAAATGAGGATATCTAGAGATACGGGGTTCTAAAATGTTGATATCTAGAGATACGGGGTTCTAAAATGTTGATATCTAGAGATACGGGGTTCTAAAATGAGGATATCTAGAGATACGGGGTTCTAAAATGAGGATATCTAGAGATACGGGGTTCTAAAATGAGGATATGTAGAGATACGGGGTTCTAAAATGAGGATATGTAGAGATACGGGGTTCTAAAATGTTGATATCTAGAGATACGGGGTTCTAAAATGTTGATATCTAGAGATACGGGGTTCTAAAATGAGGATATCTAGAGATACGGGGTTCTAAAATGAGGATATGTAGAGATACGGGGTTCTAAAATGAGGATATGTAGAGATACGGGGTTCTAAAATGTTGATATCTAGAGATACGGGGTTCTAAAATGAGGATATCTAGAGATACGGGGTTCTAAAATGAGGATATCTAGAGATACGGGGTTCTAAAATGTTGATATCTAGAGATACGGGGTTCTAAAATGTTGATATCTAGAGATACGGGGTTCTAAAATGAGGATATGTAGAGATACGGGGTTCTAAAATGAGGATATGTAGAGATACGGGGTTCTAAAATGTTGATATCTAGAGATACGGGGTTCTAAAATGTTGATATCTAGAGATACGGGGTTCTAAAATGAGGATATGTAGAGATACGGGGTTCTAAAATGTTGATATCTAGAGATACGGGGTTCTAAAATGTTGATATCTAGAGATACGGGGTTCTAAAATGAGGATATGTAGAGATACGGGGTTCTAAAATGTTGATATCTAGAGATACGGGGTTCTAAAATGTTGATATCTAGAGATACGGGGTTCTAAAATGAGGATATCTAGAGATACGGGGTTCTAAAATGAGGATATGTAGAGATAGGGGGTTCTAAAAATAAAATGGTGATTTCTGTCTGCTTTGAAACACAATTATATAAAAGTTAACGACCCCTGCGTCACTAGTCAATCAAGTTTCCACTATCTGTCTAATACTTAAGCCGGTCAACTGAATTAGGCCTACGATTTGCCAGGAATGTTTTTGAAGCATATTCCAAAATAATTGTTTTCTATGAGTTTGAATTAGTTAACCCTCCATGTCAAAATGAAAGGGCGGGTGAGAACAGAAAATTAGTTAATAAATAAAGTCCAGGTGCTAAAGTCGTATAAATTTAAATTTATTTCTATAACAATATGATATTACAAGATATATTAATAATAATAAGGTCATTTTTATAGCGCCTCACTCCATGCTAATGCAAAGCAAGCTCAGCGCGCTAATAAATGCGAAACGACAATAACTTTGTATGCCATTTCGACTGCAGTGTGGACAAAGCAGAAGCCAGTAGAACAAGTGACCCTCCAATGACGATGGCTTAACTTGGGGGGAAGTCTGATAGAGACTGGCCCGCCCAGGATAGAGAATGCCTGGAGGACCCTTATTGGCTGCCTAAGTGTCCTAGGAAGGCCCACAGACGTCAATGAAAATAGGCAGCTGTTTCACGAGGACCAAATGGCAAGAGATGATATAACAACCTTAAAAACCAAGTGAAGAGCTTTAATCGAAATTTAGTTAAATGTTTATTTTGATAGTAATTAGGGTAATTAATTGTTTAAAAAAATCATTTATAAAAAATATTAAACATAACTTTCAAGTAATTAGTTTAATATAAGCATTTAAATGTGTGTTATTCTTGTAGGACAAATCCAAATCTCGTAGCCATTTGATATGGCAACAAATGGAAGTGACGTCATTGAAGGAAACGCGAATATCGTCACGGGTTTTGAATCTATTTCCACGTGTTTTGAATCTTCGCCCGGTTCTTATTTTTAACAAAATGGTTAAATATAGATTTAGTGAGCCGTATTTTGTTTATTTCTTTGCCTTCTATTACGTCACTTCCGTATGAGGCTTTTACAAATCTCGTCCCTTCGAGAAAAACATCTTCACTTTGTCTTTAAAGACTAATTTTGGTATATTATAAGTTTACATTTTTGTTAAGCTTTCGCTTCATTTATTCTTTTCGTGTTCTTTTTTTATTCCGCGCTACTTTTTTTTTCTCTCTTTCCGTTTTGTTATCTTGTATGTTGCCCTAAAGGGAAAAAAAACAACAAAAACGCTTTTTTGTGTGGGAGTGTAAATGTCATGTTCCATCAAGGCTTGGTTGCAGTTATACGAAGAAACGGGGCCACCAAACTAACAACTACACCATTAATATATTCATTAATGTTTACAATCTGATAAGGTTAAAAAAAATGTTCCTTGCATGTGATTGTGCACCCATAGGGTGCAGCCGAACTAGAGTTTTAATACAAGTACTTCTTGACATAAATAGTATACTAACAAAAACTTAAAATATATTTTCTGTTCATATTTGTTTGTTGGTTCAGTTATTTTCTTAAAAAATATTTTACAAGTAAGTATTATCTATTAACTATTTTTCTATTATGTATTTAAAAATGTAATTTTTTAAAACTATGATCACTCGATAGGCATAATAATAATAATAAACGAAAAACAATACCTCTCTAAATTATTTTTTATCTTTTCTTTTTCTGAATAGTGTTTAAGAAATTATATAAATATATATATTGTCGATTTATAAGAAAATTATTATTAGGCCAATGTTTATTACTGTTTTTATTATTATTATTACTATTATTATTATTACTATTCTTGCTACTATTAGTATTATTACCATTATTATAATCCTTATTATTTAAAGAAGAAGATGAAGATAAAATAGTGCTATAAATATCATTTTTAAAACTAATGACTAAAATAACTAAAATAACTTTATCTATTTCTTTGATCCCAACCAAAGACTAGAATAAGATGGACCGTTTTCTATATTTTAATAGCTTTTATATTCATTTTTTTCCGAGCGAAACCAAAAAGACTGTTTTGAATGATTTCTACGTTCCTAAGATTGCATTAACGGTTTCCGATGCATGCAACTTTCGATTTAAATCTTAATTTTCCATTGTGAAAATCAAAGCGAATTACTAAACCGGATATCCGTTGGACTTAGTGCGATCGAAATTGCGAAACTTAAATGTTTTAGGTTATCAAATAGCAGAAATATTAAAGCAAGCGGTCCATCTTATTAGAGTCTTTATTCAAACTTAGAATGCTGTATCCAAGTCGATGCAAGGACTTGGTGAAATTCTACCGAAATATTTTATCTGGCCTGATTATCACAGGTGCAGTCTGTACCATCTACTACACTTCTTATATTTCAACGAATTGGGGAATAAGTAGGTCTAGTAGCTTGTCAGGAAAGTATTTCATAAAGAGGTAAAGGTTTCTGTAGTTTCCATTAGAATTTTATAAATGCCGGTTCCGACTCACAAAACTAGAACAAAAAAATCAATATATATAATATATATAATTACCGTGAGTTTGTTTATATGTTATATATATTTGTCTTCTATAGGCTAAGCTGTTTGACTATATAGTGGAATCGTCCTCCGAAACGAATTTGTATTATACATTGCTTATTTTGGTTAATTTAAAAAAAACAAAAAAACTTAAACCTATTTATAATCACCGTATAATAAAGTTCTAAACTGAGCGCCATTTCAGAATGATCTCCCTTTGAAATGCTTTCAATAAAAACAAAACAAAAACAAAATACCGAACGATACGTTCTCACTACATTTTTTATTGTAAAAGTGTTAGTTATTTTTCTTTCTCTTTTAAAATATAATAATAATATAATAATGAGCACTTTTATAGCGCAACTATCCATGCTATAATAGCATGCTCAGTGCGCTGTCATGACATAGATACAAGAGCACAAATTAGACAATGATTACTTAAACATATAGGACTTTAGGTTCTTTTTAAAAGACTTTGCTTCAGTTTGCCTTAGTGAAATAGGCAAATTGTTCCATAATACGGGCGCCACCGCCTCAAAGGCGCGCACATTGTAAAAGACACATTGTAATTTTTAATAATTCTTTTCTCCGTCATTTTGACGGGAATAACCACTAGTATATAAATAAAGTCTAGGTCACTGTGAAATAATACACTCAAACTACACGGTGAACTTGCAAAGAAGAATTTAATGTTTGCACTTTTTTTTTAACCATAACTGCATTAAAATACACTGATCGATCATGAGTATCTTCCTTAGCACTTTGCGAAACCACACAAACCGCCGCACTACACCTCTGTGTGCCTTAAAAAGGTTTTAATTCATAAAATGCTACAAAAAATTTTCTCAGAAGTTTTCAGAATGCAACAAAATAATAATAAAGCAATGCGAATTAGAAATATCCTAATAATAACCACAATAACTTGAACTTATTTATTGACAGAACTTAATAATATCATTACTTCCATGTTGCAGGTTACCTTTTTATAAATAAATTTAAACATACAACTCAATGTGATCATCAAGCACGAATTAAGACAGTCTCATTGTACCCTAGGGTCAGTTTGAATTATTTAGTGATCCTTATAGTAATTTTAATGCTGAATTCAGTGGTTAGAACCGTTTATAAATCTGAGAAATAGTCTTATAGTTATAGGGATTTTACTGTACCCATTGTCTGAAACCAAGTGTTCAGAAATTGTAATGTTACTATTTTGCTTTACAAATGAAACAATACAGGGTGCTACATTTAAAATATTTTTAAAGCATTTATAATTAGACTCTATGTTTAGAACAAAAACTTACAAAAGAAATGTGCAAAAATAAATTCATAATTTGAAACTATCAAAATCCGATAAGCCAAATTTTTGGCTGTAGGTAAAAAACGACGCACAAAGCTACGCAGTTCGTTGCAATTATTCACAAATGTATTAACTGTTATGATTTTAAATTTAATTTTACCCGATGGTATTCTTACTGTGGTTCTTGGAAGAATTTAAGTGTCATGAGCTACCTTCATTTTCATTTTTTTCGGGCATCATATTTCTATAATATATAACAAAAACATCGATGTATGCAGAATAAAAACCAGAAGATTAGATATAGATAGTTCCGAAATTAAAAATGTAAAAAAAAAAATGCTCATTCGTATAGAAATTCCACATTACAAGTTCAAGTTCCGTTTGAGAAATGGATTGTCATGACCTCCATAAACCCACCAACAGAGAGCGTCAAATTTTTGGCCCAATTACCAGACTGGAGGGTTGTCGTCGTGGGCGACATAAAAAGCCCGGACAACTGGAGGTAAGGTTTTAATCTTCATTGAGATTGTCGTGACGCTCAATATTGTCCAAATTCGTGGATTATGACTCGACTTACTTTAATTATAACTATACCGACGCAAGCCTACTCAGCTTATTAATATATATATATATACTGACTAGACTCATCTACATAAAATAACATAATAAAAGCTCTAAAAATAGAGCAAGCGGTCCATCTTATTATAGTCTTTGATTTTAGTTATGTCTGTCTCTTTTATCAAATTTGCTTGCCAATTAAAAAAAAATTTTTTTTTTCAACTATCCCATATAAACAAAGTAATACTGTACATTGAACTTATTTTAGCCACAACACATAATTGTGCTATTTAATTTGTAAAATTTTAGAAACATTTTAGTTTAATGCATAGGTCCTACTTATACCGATTGCACCGTTTATTATCCGAGTTAAAGTTTTATCGTTTCTTATTACTTGAACAACTCTTACCTACATATATTTCTTTTCTTCTACTAATAAAGCCCATAAAGTGTTGTTGTTGTTTTTTTACTCCCTTTCTATTAACTCACACTGTCTGTCTGTCAGCTTGTCCTGTTGGTTGTTAGCAAAACTTTGCATCGATTTTTCGGTCGCTTCCCGTCGTCCAATCAAGCTGAAACTTGCGCAGCAGAGTTGTCTCGACTAACAATACATTCTCTCAAATTTTCAGCATCATAGCCATTGGAATAGTCACGAATTCCTTCGACCAATTTGCGAATCGAAGAAATCATTTTACGTAAATTATGGCTGCCTCTACCGGAAGAGACGGAAGTAAATAAACTTTTCGGATATGTTCGTTTTTACGAAATTAATAGAATGAAAACGACACAATGTATCTTTTTATGGCTTTTGCAGACCAAAGCTATAAAAAAAAAAGGATGCGCAAAATTTTAGTTTAGAAATTCATAAGGTATCATATCACTTATATTTATTATAATCTATCAAAATATGAATTAAATATAAACTTAGTTTACAAAGAAAGGAAGTATAATAAAAACTTAGTTTTTTATAGGTTAGTTTATTTCCTTCTAAACACCTAACGAAGAATGGATCATAAAGAGTTGAATTAAATTACCAGTTAACTTTAATTGCAGTACCAAAACTAAATACAATTTGGATATTTCAAAACAAAAATTATATTATTTAAAAAAAAAACTGGCTTGAAGACGTTCTTCTGTATAGATTAGTTAACCATTCAGACTTGGTTAAAAAGATAGTATGATTTAAACGGCGTTGTTGCGTAATGCAACTTTTTTCAAACCCATTTATATTTATTCATCCCGCGACCCTGTAATAGGCTATATTTCCTTTTCGTTTACCCACTAACATTTTTTTTTTGCCATTATCCTTGACTATAAATGAAGATAAGAATCTGTAGCTGGTGACGTGAAATGAGTGCCGACTCTACTTTAGCTAGCAAAGGGCCTCCAATATCACAAAATACCCGCATGGGGCGAAAAATAATTTATGGTCCGTTGCTAGTCGAGGGGGGCATAATTATGTCGGGACAACTTGAGTTAAGGTTTCAATTTTAATTAATAATTAAATTAATAATTTAATTAATAACGCACCGCTTTTTTTGATGGTTTAGTCAGGTTTTTATAAAAATAAAATGTATCATTCTTTGATTTTATTTTTCTCAAATGTTTTGGTAAATTCAATTATAACAATTGTTAACAAAAATTAACAATGTTATAGAGTAAATGCAGTATAATATTTTTAACATTACAATTGATAATTACGCAAATCGGTAACAAAAGAGTTTAAAATAAAAGGTGTGTGTGCTTGCACACGCTTTTCGAGTATTTTATCTTCGAATTTTTCATTTCAAGACTTACTTAGCATTTTTAAAATTATATGAATTCTGATTTCTGATACTATAAACAAAAAACAACAACATTCACTTAAATTATTTTAGACGACTGGAAGAAATTTAATCATTAGATCATTAGAGGATTTTTTTCGGTGAGATTATGTGCATGTCAATGTTGACAAAAGACCATGAAATCATTAAAAAAAATTTATTTTTTTTGCTTGTTTTTTACTTTAAAAAATATATAATATCAGAGCAGAAGCAATTTAAACAAGGATTCAATATCAACTATATATAAAACAATCCTTTACAATCTTCTGTTTCAGCTTTCCAAACTGTGACTTTCTAAACATTACCAGCCAGAAATTTCTCAACTTTAAAGTCACAAGTTCGCTCCCTTACAAGAGTTACGCCCGCAAAAATATCGGTTTTCTTTATGCCATCTTAAACGGTGCCAAGTTTATATATGAAACGGATGA
This sequence comes from Anisus vortex, assembly GCA_949126835.1. Taxonomy (NCBI): domain Eukaryota; kingdom Metazoa; phylum Mollusca; class Gastropoda; family Planorbidae; genus Anisus; species Anisus vortex. The sequence continues at coordinate 5,364,972 of OX421501.1, forward strand.
CGACAATAGGTGGGTGTCTATCGATAAACTTATTATGTGTAAAAGATACAATTATTGAACAAACCCTAGATACAAACGAAATTCAAAATATTTCATATATACCATTTATATAGGATACGTCTTTTATATGAATTAACCTTTTGAAAGAGGTTGCCCTTGCCAGTTCACAAAAAAGACTTTGCAACAGAGCTAACCTACCTCAGATACACTCTTCTTCCCCCCCCCCCCATCAACCTACCATTACCGACACACTATATAGCAAAATGGAACAAGTTAAAACGACATGTAAATATGTTTGTCTGGCATTGACTGCAAGAGAGCAAACAAACTGGCTAATATAATAATAAGAAGAGGAAGAATGTCTTGCCAAGTGGGTAATGTACCTTTTTCAGGCATTCTAATCCATGGCTGAATGCTTTTTAAAATAAATAATAATAATATAAAATAATTAGCCATAGTAAGCAAAAAGCCCAGGTTCATTTTTTTTAAAAGATAATTGAAGGTAACAATAAGAGCGATTTACCTCTCAACAACTGTGTAACAATGTCTTTAAATATTATATTCTTTTTTTTTTCAACATAATGTCCAAGACCTATCGACAACCTGGATGGATTTATCTACAGGGAAGAAACATCAGGACTTATGTTTGGTGGCAAACATCTCTTTAACCCGTACCATCATTTCGGTCAATCCACACTGTGGCCAAGAGGTTATCCATCATCTAAAATTGGAGATGTCTCAAACAGAACCTACTGGTAATTAATTAGTACACTGAATCAAATAGGAAAAACACGTTAAAATATTTCCTAAAACTTTCGTAATATTTTTTCGAAACTTTTCTAGGTGCCCTTTGAGAATAGCGTTTAGTGGTCTTGAAGTCTAAAGCACAGTGGGCATTAAATCGTTGGATTGGAATTGCAAAAATTAAATAGCTTCAATATAATATTCCTTTTTATAAATGAGCAATATAGTCTAGTTATGCTTTTATGGGCAATATATAGACACATGATGATGGATAATTTAAACAATCTTCTGGTCTTATTTGTCACTGGGAAATAATTAATTGCATTATTTGTGTTTTAATAGTTGTTAAGGTTTACATTTATGTACACTACTGTGAGCTTCCCAATGCTACAATATTTAAAAAATGAATATTGTTTTATCCTACAATAAAATCGTATATCTATTTAAAAAGGTTATCCAACCATTGGACTACGCCTACCATACAACAAGGTATTGTCAACGGAGATCCAGATGTTGACGCGATATTTAGACTGACCAGGAAATCTGTCACAGCACCAATCAACGTGACCTTCGACCCTCACGCGACACCTATCATTCTCCCTCAAGGCGTGTTCTGCCCTTTCAACTCCCAAAACACTTTGTTTCACGAAAGAGCTTTCTGGGCTTTGCTTATCCCAACTGGCACCACTTTCAGAATGTGTGACATTTGGCGTGGGTACTGGGCACAGAGACTCATGTGGGAGATTGGAGACCGACTGGCTTTTTTTCCAGCTAACGCCTATCAAAACCGAAGTCCTCATTCCTACTTGGACGATGCAAAGGATGAAAAGGATATGTACTTCCAAACAGAATCTCTGATCAGTTTTTTGACCAACTGGACATGTCAAGCCAAATTGTCCTTTTTTGAATGTGTCCTTGAGCTGACCACAGCAATGGTGGATCATAAATTCTGGAGACAAGAAGAAATTGAGTTAACTCGTCTATGGCTGGAAGATTTATTAGATCTAGGATATACCGAGCCTAGTCGAGTAAGAGAAATTACAACGTTAAACAACACAGAAACATTAGCACTAGAACAATTGCATGAACTTCATGATGACATATATAAGAACAAACATAGTTTGTCCAAAGTAGTATTTCTACCAGCGGAACAGGAAGTGCAGTTGATAAACAAAGTCAACTTTTCTAAATCGATTTCACAGGAAGCTATAGAAAGTATATCTAAAATATGTCCCAATATTACCAATATATATTGGGCTTTTGCCCTAACACCCTACTTAAACTATTACAATGATATTCTAGTGGTTGTCGTTTTTAATTTGCCCGGGCATTACGCCAATGTGATTTATCTTGACGCTTTGTACAGCAAAGTCTTTCCAAAACTAATCTACTGTGGAGACGATGCCACCAACTTCTTAGAGGCAACCAAACCCATGGGGAAGCAGGTTAGTTTTATCGAGGCCAGTCTTGAAAATGGAGGAGTCGCGTACCTTTGTTCTATCAAAGCAATGGAGATGAACCTTAGGGTCAAAGGTTACCTCATCCTAGGTGACGACATCATGCTCAAACATTGGGCACTTTCAAATTCTAGCAAAGATCACTTCTGGGTAACGGAAGGCAGTACCCGATTGAACGTGACTTTGACATCAAGCTGGTGGTATTGGTGGAAATTTCCTGTTGGTAGACAGGCGTTGGTCAATACAATGAGTGATATAAAGAATTCGTTGGATGTCCCAGATGATGTAAATACAACAGATTTTATTTATTCTTTGACAAAATTTACCGGCAGGCCGGATAATGTTGAGCTAGCATCCAGTGATCTCTACTACATCCCTTCAGTAAGACAAAGTGAAACAATCTGGTACTTGAAAAAGTTCTACCAGCACCGTTCATTTCTGGAGATCGCTGTTGCAGCAGTTGTTCGGGTCTAGAGAATAAGAAAGATGTTGTCTGGATCAAAGGTCAAAGTTTATGGCATGGGGATTGCAAAGATCCCTTTAGGATCTACTCTAATGTTCAGCACTACTTCCACCCTATGAAGATATCTGATAAACAAACTCTTCAAGGAATCTGTAATATGTTTGCACCAGATATTTTAAGTGAAAATTTTGGTTTTAAGTCTTCAAGTTCAACATAACTTGTTCTTATAAGTTTTACACATGTTCCTTCTATATAGAAGATTATTACGTTACTAGGTCCAAAACTCCTGCAGGGCGGCAGGGATTGGTTGAAGCAGGGATATAACCCACGACGTGTCGGTTGACTGTCCGGTGAGCTAACCACATAACCAGCCTATTCAATCAGTGTTGACGTTTCCACATGCTTATGTGGTACATATTTATTTTTTACCTACCTAAAAATAAAAATATTATTACTTGCACAATATTTATTTTATCTTATTTTATATTTTACAGACGCTCCTACCATAAAGGATACCTCTGGGTATTCTTGGTTTAAGTCAAGTCTTGCATTTTTATTTTTAAGATATTGGTTTTCCTTGTTGTTCAGGCAGCCTAATCCATGCCCGGATACTGATCGGGAAGATTTATAACTAATATTGTGTTTTATGAATATTGAATTAGAAAAGTGTTTTTTAGCCGTATGTTTATCTTAGTATGTTATTAGATTTGTGTGTGTGAGTTGTATTTTCAAAGTTATATATTAATGCTTTATGTATTATTACTAATTCACTCTTTGCCCTTATGTCCTCTAGTGTTTCTAGGTTTAGTGATTTAATGCGTCGTTTCACTCATCATTTTTTGAATATTGACTAGTAATGAACCTTGCAGCTCTGCAACCTTTGTTATAGCTTTTTAACGTTTAAGGTTTCTTTTTGATTATTGAATTAATTGACCATCATGTGGATTTAGTGACAATTTGTAATGTATTATCTGATACAGAAACACTTCGAGGAGTCTGTGACATCTTTGCACCAGATATTTTAAGTCAAAATGTTGGTTTTAAATCTTTAAATTCAACATAACTTGTAAAATCCTATGCAATCATTGATGACGTTTTTAAATCCATATGTTGTACATATTTATTTTTTAACCTTCTTATAATAAATATACTATTCATTGTACAATATATATTCTATATTATTTTATATCTTACAGAGGCTCTTATTATAAATAAAAGTATTGCGTCGTAAGAGTATTCGTGGTTTATGTATTGTCTTGCATTTTTGTCACTGTTAATTTTTTTTTTTTTAAAGATATTGGTTTTCTTTGTTGCTCGGGCAAACCCATTTCCTGCCCGGATACTGGTTGGGAAGAATTATAACTATTTTTTTTTTATACTTATGGAATTAGAAAGAGGATTTTATCCGTATGTATATCTGATTATGTTATTAGATATGTGTGTGTGTTGTATTTTCTAAGTTATAATTTAATGCCTTATGTAATAATAATAATAATAATAATGAGCAATTTTATAGCGCAACTATCCATGCTATAATAGCATGCTCAGTGCGCTGTCATGAGATAGATACAAGAGCACAAATTAGACAATGATTACTTAAACATATAGGACTTTAGGTTCTTTTTAAAAGACTTTGCTTCAGCTTGCCTTAGTGAAATAGGCAAATTGTTCCATAATACGGGCGCCACCGCCTCAAAGGCGCGCACTCCAAAGGTTTTCTTTCTATGTCCAATAAGACTGGGAGTCCTAAGTAATGACTTTTCACTTGAACGGAGATCTCTTGCTGGAACATATGTTGTAAGAATGTTTTGAAGATAGCTAGGTGCAGTGCCATCCAAGCAGCTGAATGCCAGGGAAAGAAGCTTAAATTCAATTCGCTTTTGCACGGGGAGCCAGTGGAGATCCCTAAGTATAGGGGTGATGTGAGCGGACCTCTCGACCAGAGATACTATGCGTGCAGCATTGTTCTGCACCTTCTGGAGTCTCTCAATCTGCTTTTTTGGAATCCCTCACAAGCAGCTGTTGCAGTAATCAAGTCTTGAGAGAATAAGAGAGACGGCAACAGCATTTGCTGTTTTCTTGTTTAGATGAGGTCGCAATTGACATAAGGCTCGTAATTGCATAGAGCATGCCCGGACGACAGAGCTGACATGGGTAGTCATTGAAAGTTTACTGTCAATAAACAAGCCAAGATCTTTTACATAGTCAGATAAGGTAATTTCAGCAGTGCCAACTTTTATTGCTTCTAGCTTAGAGGTTTTAAGTTTAGCATGAGACCCACACAATATTGCCACTGTTTTATCATCATTTAGCTTTAGCCTATTTTCCACCATCCACGATTTCACTGACAGGCAGCAGTCTTCAAGAGATTTTACAGCCGCAGCACAGGAAGCAGGATCAGGATTGAAACTAATGTATAATTCCGTGTCGTCAGCAAATAACTTATATGTACTTTAATCTTTGCCTCTCTGTCCTCTAGTATTTCTAGGTTTAGTGTTTCACTCATCCGATTGTGAATATTTACTAGTATAATAGTACCTAGCAGCTTTTGTCTGGATTTATTATAGCTTTTTAATGTTGTCATTAGTAAATGCATACAGAAGATACATTTTCTAGTAATGTTATTTCTGTTAGGTAACAGTTTATCTCTATTTTCTCATTGCATTTGTAAAAAAAAAAATACATTGATATAAAGGCTACGTTGTTTTGTGTTGTTGAGTTTTAATTCATTCACCAACATCTGGATTTCATGATAATTTGTAATGCATCATTACTAAAACAAAATACTTCGTATTTTTTTTTATTTGAAATGTTTTCCATAATTGAAATTAGAAATATTCCTTTGTTTCGTATTGTTATATATCAGTTATACATGTGTGGTCTTTACTTTACCCCAACTAATGTCAGGTTCTCATCAAATCTATATATATATAAATTGTAACGTTGTAGCAACGATTTGGCAGCGTTCATCTAGTCTAGGTATGAATCCCAACGAGGTCTCCAGGGCCAATGCCTCTGACTCCTTCAGTATGGCTTAAATATGTCAATTCAACCAACTTGTACAAATCAGTAAGAAACACGATGTCCGTATGTTATTAAAGATGAAGTTTTATTTGATTTCAAAGAAGCAACAAGTTTGTAATGCAGTAAAATGAAGAAAACAATTACAATGTGTAGGAGACAGTATCATACGTCCTTTCACCTCAAGGGATGCTCCACCAGGATCCAGACCCATTGTTATAAAAGTTTAGCTCGTCCCATCCTGGAGTACGCATCGTCAGTATGGGATCCTCATCAACAACACCTGATATCTAAGCTGGCGATTACCCAACGTCGAGCGGCACGTCGTATCTTACAGGACTACGGCCTTAAAACTTGCGCCTCAGCTTTGTTGGCCCAACTCCAACTGGAGCCCCTACAACACCGCAGAGCGATAGACAAGGTCACAACTATTTACAAGATCGTGAACCGCCACGTGGAAATGTCCACTCAGTCAGGCCGAATCCAAAAGGTGTCCCGCTCTACCCGAGGCCATCAGCTCGAGCTGCATGTCCCAAATGCACACACCGACGTCTACAAACATTCTTTTTTTCCGTCAGCCATTAGGCTGTGGAACACCCTGGACCAGGCCTCCATCACTGCCCCTACAGTTCAGGCTTTTAAATCGTCACTTAAGTGCTGGTCTAAAAACCTAAAGTGACACTCTGTCATTTGTTTATAATTGTTGTTTGTGATGCTTTTTGTTTTATGTGTATTTAAATTGTGGACTCTTTCCTCGGTTCTAACGGGGTCTCCACAGTATAATAAAGAAGAAGAAGTCTTAACAGAACTCATATTGCCGGCTTGTCGGCAAGAAAAGGAGGGGCTAGTTAGCATACAACGCAGCTTACTTGTGCCGCTCCCAATAATTTAATTGCTTTTCCCCACGAAAGCCTTTTTAGCCCAACCATTGGTTAATACAGTAGCGAGCGGTCTAGAATTCCTACCCAGTTTAAACTGGCTTAACAAGTGTCGATAGTAATCTATTATAGCCTTGTACTTGTTTATTTTTAAAAGGAGAAAATTAGCAGTAGTGACCTAAATAGTATTAAATCACAATTTAGAGGGAAAAAATGGGGTTTTAACAGTAGTTATATTAACTTATATACATAATAACATAATATAAATATATATATATATATATATATATATATATATATATATATATATATATATATATAGGTCTTAGGCTTTACTAAGAGTAGTTTTAAGTCCATGCGCCATGCGCTCCGGCGGTGAACACTTATACTATTGTACACAGACTACATAAAATTGTCACTTACTTATACACTGAAGTAAAATATTAATAATATATGCTCGAATATACGGCTTACTACAACTATAGTGTTAACATATAATCACGTGCGCGTCGGCAGTAACAACAGAAAAATGTGCGGCAGGGATCGGTCGGCGGCAGAGATAGAACCCACGACATGTAGGTCGACAGTCCGGTGAACTAACCCAAAGGACCAGCCGGCCTTTTATTAATTAAATATAGAATTTTAAAGCAAAACTTGCATTGGAATACGATCTCCTTTTCTTGCACAAGTTTTAGCACAGTTTTGCTAAAATTCTTATAGAAGCTGAATTAAATGCATCGCTCCTAAAGTTGTTCATAAAATCAAAGTTTTTTATCTTTCTATACCTGACTTGACCGTGGCGCCTTCTATCGGCCTTTTTTTCAGAAATACGGCCCATTACCGGAAACAATAAACAAGAACAAACACTAAATACCGAAAGAAACGTTATCACCACAGTTTTTATTGCAATATTTTTTTTTCTTCTTTGTTTTATCTTTTTGATTGCTTTTATATTTGCCATTCCCTTGACGAGCATAACAACTAGTTATCACTAAATTGGACAGGTGAATTAGTGACTAACAAACTGTTCAAGGAGGAAGTCAAGATTAAGGGTTCTAAAATGGGGATATGTAGAGACAAGGGGTTCTAAAATGGTGAAATCTAGAGATAAGGGGTTCTAAAATGTTGATAGTGGTTCTAAAATGGCGATATCTAGTGATAAAAAGTTCTCTAGAGATAATGGGTTCTTAAGTGGTGATATCTAGCTGCAACTATACCTATGAAAACCGTTCACACGTCAAGCATACAATGAAAATTATTATTAAGTCAAGTACAAAATGGTATCGGTTTGTAAGATCCCATAAGTCATCGGAACTTATTATAAAATTTAATTCTTCGTAACGAAGACCTCGCCACAAATACTACAATAAGTAATTAAAGGCGTCATAAGTTGTGTTAATTTTGTAAAGGCGAACACTTAAGTCACCAACCCAATGTTTAAGCAATTGTGAAACGAGCTGGTTGTGCTGAAAAAAAAATTCATATCATACTGAAATGAGCAGCTTGTGGAGAGGAAACGTTTGAAAAATATTATGTTTATTTATGGTGAACTCAAAAAACTTTTTTTCATTACTTCAGAAAGCAAGCCAGCATATTGATTTTAAAGTTTTATCAATATGATTTCAATATGTTCGATCTGTAACAATAATATATAGGATATTTACATAACAATTCATAACTGTAGCAAATTACAGTTGTAAGGTAGCAACGAAAATTATTTTATTGTTGGGAAGTCGCCACAACGTGGGAAGCTGTCTTAATGGTCGCGGCATTACGAAGATTGGTAACCACTGCTCTAAGACGAACGAAACGGATACAGGGAAGAATTAAAGATTAATGGGAAAAAAAAAACTTTTTGGTTGCATTTTCCATGAGTTGTTTCATGGTAGAGACGGCTTCTGATCATTTCTTCAACTGCAATATTTACAGCATCTGCTTGACTTGTCCAGAAATCGGCAACCTACGGTACGCGTGTCAGACTTGACACGCAGAGAGGTTTTAAATGGCACATGTAAAGATCTTCAACGTGTAGAGATCAGAATGACGTGAGGACTGTTGGCACGCTGAATTATTAAGATAGGCTGCTTTGGCATACTATTATATAACGGATGCCGACCCTTGGGTCACCAGTCAATCAAGTTTCCACTTCCTAATTGATACAACCCAATAACAGCCCGTTGCAATGATCAGATAAACATAAGGACAAAAACACTTTCCTTATCCTTTATACGAGAACAAATGCATGTAATCTTTCTACCCGAGTGGCTTTCGGGCATGGAATGGGTTGCCTGAAAAAAAACAGGAAAACCAGTAACTTAACATCATTTAAAACATTAATAAAGATGCAAGACTAGACTCGGATCACAAATGAGCGTAGGACGCAATATTCTTCTTTATAGAAGGAGCATCAGTAATACATAAGATAGGATTTGCCAGGAATGTTATAAAAACATATTCTAATTGTTTTATTTCACTTCGTAGTTAACCCTCCGTGTCAAAATGAAAGGGTGGGGGGGGGGGGAGGGGGTAGAAAATGAGTTAATAAAAAAGGTCTTAACGCTAAAGTCGTACATTTTTTTAATTTACTTCAATATCAGTATGATATTACAAGATATATTGGATACCATTTCGACTGCAAGTGTGGACAAAGCAGAAGCCAGCAGAGCAAGGAACCCTCCAAAGACGAAGGCTTAACTTTAGGGGAGAGGGAAGCCTAAGAGACTGGCCCAGAATAGAGATGACTGGTAGACCCTGATTGGTGGCCTGTATAATAGAAGGATTACAGCCGTCGATGAAAATTGTCTGCTGTTCCACGAGGACTAGAAGGCAAGAGATGATATTACAACCTTAAAGACTTATTTTGGTATATAAATTATAATTTTTGTCACCTTTATTTTTTATGTATTCTTTTCATGTTCTTTTTTTCTCTCTCCTTTTTTTTATATCTTTTTTTTTTTTTTTATCTTGTATGTTGCTTTAAAGAAAAAGATAAACGCCTGGTTGTGTGGGTTTGTAAAGGTCATGTTCCAACAAGGCGAGGCTACAGATCTACGAAGAAATGGGGGCCACCAAACTCACTACTACACTATTAAAATTTACATTAATGTTTACAAACTGATAAGATTAAAATGATTTGCACAGCCTGTGATTGTACTCCCATAGCGTGCAGATGAACTAGGGTCTTAACTCATATACTTGCTGACATAAATAAAACAGTAACAAAAACTTATAATAATTATTTCTGTGCATATTGTTTTTTCTAGAACATATTTTACAGGTAAGTATTATCTATTAACTTTTTTCTGCAAATTATTTGTAAAAAAATATTTTTTTTTAATAAATGGTCATTCGATTGGCATAATATAAATAATTATAAAAGAAGAATATTGCCTCTCTAAAATAATTGTTATCTTTTTTTTCTGTATAGCGTTTAAGAAATACTATAAAATATCTATATTGACCATTTATAAGAATATTATTCATAGGCCTATTATTATTACTATTTGTATTATTTTTTTTTACTATTACTATTGTTACTACTATATTATTTTACAATTATTAGAATCCTCATTATTAAAAGAAGAAGAAGATGAAATAGTGCTAGAATGACTAATAAGAACAAAAAAACAACACAAAAAAATAAATTTAAAATAACGTTATTTATTTCTTTGGTTCAAACTTAGAATGTTGCATCCGACTCAATTCAAGGACTTCGTGAAATTCTATCGAAATATGTTATTTGGACTAGTTATCACAGCTACAGTCTGTACCATCTACTACACTTTCTATATTTCAATGGATTGGGGACCAAATGTGCCCAGTAGCTTTTCGGAAAAGTATTCCATAAAGAGGTAACGTTTTCTTTAAATTCCATTAATATTTTATAAATGCCGGTCCCGACTCGTTACTAGACCACAAAAGTAAAAAATATAAATAAATAAATGTATATCCATTTATAAAAAATATAAATAAATAAATGTATATAAATAAAGTATGGTTCACTGTGAAATAATACACTAAAACCACTCGGTGAACTTTAAAAAAAGAATTTAATGTTTGAATTTTTTTGTTACAATAATTACATTAAAATACACTTGTGGATCATAAGTACATTCCTTAACATTTAACAGAACCACAACAAACGCCGCAATGCATCTCTGTATGCCTTATACAGGTTTTGATGCAAAAAATGCTACAATACATTTTCTCTGAAGTTTCCAAAATGCAAAAAAGAATAAAAGCAAAGCGAACTAGAAATAACCTAAAAATAACCACAAAGACTTAAACTTATTTATCGAATGAACCTAATATTATTGTTACATCTATGTTGTGGGTTCCTTTTTTAGAAAAAAAAATTAATTATACAACTCAAATGTGACCCTTCATCACGAATTGAGTCGCATTGTGCCCTATCGTTATTTTGAATTATTTAGTGATCCTTAAAGTAATTTGAGTGCTGAATTCAATGGTAAACCTTTTAACATCGGAGAAATAAACGTATAGTTGTATGGCTTTTACTGTAACCACGGGTAACCACTATCTGAAACCTAATTTTAAGAAATTTAAATTTTACTATTTTGCTTTTTTAAATGAAATTATACAAAGTGTTATATATAAACTATTTTTTGAATAATGTATAATTATTTTTAAAACAAAAACTTACCACATTTGGTGCAGAAACAAAGAAATAATTTGAAATTTTCAGAATCCGAAAATACATATTTTTGGCTGTATCTCAAAATAGCTTGAGGCACAAAATGACTCAATTCGTGGTGCAGGGTTACAAATGTATTAACTGATACAATGTTAAATTTGTCTCGATGGCTTGTGATCCTTGGAAGAGTTTAAGTGTGATGACCCCGTTTCACTTTCCTTTTTTTTGAACAATATGTTTCTATGTATTAAGAAATTTGGTTTATGCAGAATAAAAACCAGAAAATTAAATTAATTCCGAAATTTAACATTTGAAAAAAAAAAAATGATGTTTCGTATAGAAATTTCCCATCACAAGTTCATGATCTGTTTGAGAAATGGATCGTCATGACCTCCATAAACCCACCAACAGAGAGCGTCAAATTTTTGGCCCAGTTACCAGGCTGGAGAGTTGTGATCGTGGGCGACGTCAAGAGTCCGGACAATTGGAGGTAAGGTTTTGTGTTCATTGAGATTTTCGTGACGCTTAATGTTATCCAGTTCGTGGATTATGACTCGACTCACCGACTTTACCGACTATATCAACGTTAGAACTACTTATTCATAGATATTCTGACTAGACTCATCTTTTATATAATTTATACAATTCAATTTGTATTAAAACTGGCTTGAAGAAAACCTCCTGTATAAAATGCTTAAACATTCACATTTGGGAAAAAATAAATATTTTAATTTAAATCCAAATATACTAGTTACGGCGTTGTTGCGTAGTGCTGCTTTTTTAATACCTATATATTCTTCCCGCGACACTGTAATAGGTTATATTTCCATTTCTTTTGCCAACTAACATTTTTATAGCCTTTTCTTTACTATAAATAAAGATAGGAATCTGTAAGTAGGTGTAGTGAATGAGTGCCAATTCTACTGTACTACATTGGGCCTCAAATACCACAAAATAGCCGCCTGGGGCGAAAAATATTTTATGATCCATAACTAGTCCAGTAGGACAAAAAGAGTCCAGTCAACTGGATGTAAGGTTCCCCCAAGTCTAATTAACGTTTCGATAACGCTCTATTTTCGCTTTCTGGCGAGGCCGTATCCAGGTTTTGTAAAAATAAAATGTTTCCTTCTTTGATTTTATTTTGCTCAAATTTTTCAGGTTAATTGAATTATAACAATTATAAACAAAATACAACAATATAATAGAGACAATGCAATATTTTTTAACATTACAAATGTTAATTACGCAATTCCGAAACGAAATCAAGTTTGTATATGCTTAAACACTTTTTTTTTAGTATTTAATCTTTGAATTTTTAATTTCTAGCATCACGTTTTTTTTCTAAATTATATAAATATATTATGTTACAAAAAACATAAAAATAATATTTCACCTATTTTCGACAACTAGAAGAATTTTGAACATTTGAGTTTTTTTTTTTTGTTGTTGTTGTTTGTTTTGTTGTTGTTGTTTTTTTTTTTTTGGGGGGGGGAGATTATTTGCATGCCAATGTTGACAAAAGAGCACCAAAGGGTTGATCAAATCTCAGAGCAAAAGCAATTTAAACATGGCTTTAACTCACCTAGGTAAACTTTACAATCTTCAATTTCAGTTTCCCAAACTGTGACTTTTTAAATATCGCCAGCCAGAAATTTCTCAACTTTAAAGTCACAAGTTCTCTCCCTTACAAGAGTTACGCCCGCAAGAATATCGGCTTTCTTTATGCAATCTCACACGGGGCCAAGTTTATCTATGAAACGGATGACGACAATAGGTGGGTGTCTATCAATAAACTTATTATGTGTAAAAGATACAATTTTTGAACAACCCTAGAGTCAAACGAAATTTAAAGATTTCACATAATATCATATTATGATACCATTTATATGAATTAACCTTTTGAAAGAGGTTGCCCTTGCCAGTTCATGAATAAAGACTTTGCAACAGAGCTAACCTACCTCGGATACACTCTGATCTCCCGCCCCCCCCCCCTTAGCCTAGCAATAGACCAACTATACAGCCACTGAAAAAGACATGTAAATATGTTTGTGTGGCATTGACTGCAAGAGAGCAAACAGCTCTGCAGGCTGGCTAATAGAAGAAGAATATCTTGCTAAGTGGGTAGTGTACCTTTTTTCAGAATCCTTATCCGTGGTTGAATGCCTCTTGAAATAAATAATAATAATATATAAGAATTAGACATAGATTAAGCAGAAAGTTCACCTTATTTTTGTGTTCTAAAGGTAACTGCAGGTAACAATAAGAGCGATCTACCTCTAAACAACTGTGTAACAATGCCTTTACATATTATGTTCTTTTTTATTTTGAACATAATGTCCAGACCTATCGACAACCTGGATGGATTTATCTACACTGAAGAAACATCAGGACTTATGTTTGGTGGCAAACATCTCTTTAACCCTTACCATCATTTCGGTCAATCTACACTGTGGCCAAGAGGTTATCCATTATCTAAAATTGGAGACGTCACAAACAGAACCTACTGGTAAATATTTCCTAGAATTAATCAATTAGGAAAAAAAAAACTTTAAAATCTTTCCGAAAACTTTGAAATGATTCTTTAAAAATTTTTCTAATATACCTAATGACAAGTCTTAACGATTATGCATGCATAAACGGTCGACGAGAAAAACATTTCCGGTCTCATTCGATCATTTGCTTCGAAACATGTCGTCTGCTGCATTACTGGTAGTAAGGAAAAATATCGATGATTAAATTTTACACCATTTTCAAAAGATGTCGCCAAAAGAAAACGATAAATTGTGGATGTCAGACGTGAAAGAATTACATATTTATAATCTCAAATTAATTGCTTGATGCAAAAACATTTTCGTTTTTTTTTTTTTTTTATGAATTTACGCATTGTTTTTTGTTTTGTTTTTTATAACCAAGGACGCAACTCTTGACGAATTGTTTTTATAAATAAAACTAACTTTAACCTAACGCGACTAACACTTTGAGTATTAATTATAACCTTTTCATGTTTGATGTCAAAAACGGATTCCTCATAACTAATCTTGTAGCATTTGTATATTTCTAAACGTCCAGAACTGGTCGTCGAAGTTGAAATCAATTGTTAAACACCACATTAAACATGTTTTTTGTTTACGAAAATGGTGGAAATGTCACCAAAACTTCATGCTTTCTACCATTCGAAAAGGTCACACCTTAAAAAGACTTGTCACTTGAGAAAAGCGTTTAGTTTAGTCCAAAGCATAATGGCATTGAAAAGTTGGATTCGGAACTGCACAAATTAAATAGCTTTAATATAATACTCTTTATGATTAATGTGCAATATAGTCTAATGATTTTTTATGGGCAATATATAGACACATGAATCTGGACAATTGAAGCTTTCTTTTTTAAAAGCATAATTCTCGGCGTTATGATTTCACTGGGAAAATATTAATTTGTGTTTTATAAGTTATTATAAATTACGTTTATGTACACCATTGTTAGCTTATTAAGGCTACTACATACCTTGAAGTATTTAAAAAATGACTTACTGACTTTGGTCTACTATGCTTGACAAAAAGAAAAACATATTTGTATTACATATAGAAAAAAACAATGCAAAGTGCAAATGTTAAAAAACTATTTTTAAAATAAAAACACACCTAGTATAATGTTTAGGTAGAATTGTTAATAATATAATTCTACCACTGCAGGTTATCCAGCCATTGGACTACGCCCACCATACAACAAGGTATTGTCAACGGAGATCCAGATGTTGACGCCATCTTTAGACTGACCCGGAAATCTGTCACAGCACCAATCAATGTGACCTTCGACCCTCACGCGCCACCAGTCATCCTCCCGCAAGGCGTTTTCTGCCCTTTCAACTCCCAAAACACTTTGTTTCACGAAAGAGCTTTCTGGGCTTTGCTTATACCAACTGGCACCACTTTCAGAATGTGTGACATTTGGCGTGGGTACTGGGCACAGAGACTCATGTGGGAGATTGGAGACCGACTGGCTTTTTTTCCAGCTAACGCCTATCAAAACAGAAGTCCTCATTCCTACTTAGAAGATGCCAAGGATGAAAAGGACATGTACTTCCAAACAGAATCTCTGATCAGTTTTTTGACCAACTGGACATGTCCACCAAGAGTATCGTTCTTTGTCTGTATTCTTGAGCTATCCACAGCAATGGTGGATAATAAATTCTGGAGACCAGAAGAAATTGAGTTAACTCGTTTTTGGCTGGAAGATTTATTACATCAAGGATATACCGAGCCTAGTCGAGTGAGCGAAAGTTTAACGTTAAAAAACAAACGAACATCGGCACTAGAACAATTTCATGGACTTCATGATAAAGTCAAAACTAGTTTGTCCGAAATAATATTTCTACCAGCGGAACAGAAAGTTCAGTTGATAAACAAGGACAACCTTTCTAAATCGATGTCACAAGAAGCTTTAGAGAGCATTTCTAAAATATGTCCCAATATTACCAATATATTTTTGGCTTTTGCCCAAACACCCTACTTAGACTATTACAATGATATTCTAGTGATTGTTGTTTTTAACATACCCGGTCATTACGCCAATGTAATTTATCTTGACGCTTTGTACAGAAAAGTATTTCCAAACCTCATCTACTGTGGAGACAATGCCACCAACTTCTTAGAGGCAACCAAGCCCTTGGGGAAGCAGGTTAGTTTTATCGAGGCCAGCCTTGAGAAAGGATATGTCGGGTACCTCTGCGCTATCAAAGCAATGGAGATGAACCTTCGGGTCAAAGGTTACCTGATTCACGGTGACGATATTATGTTTAAGCAATGGGCAATTGTAAACTCTAGCAAAGATCACTTTTGGCTGACGGAAGGGAGTGCCCGATTGAACTTGTCTTTGACATCAAGCTGGTGGTCCTGGTGGAACCTTCCTATTGGTAGACAGGCGTTGGTTAATACAATGAGTGATATTAAAAAGTCGCCCAATGTACCAGAGTATGTAAACAAAACCTCTTTCGAAGACAACTTATCAAATTTCACAGGCAGTCCGGATATCATTGAGGCAGCATCCAGTGACTTGTACTACATCCCTGCAAATAGACAAAGTGAAACAATCTGGTACATGAAAAAGTTCTACAAGAACCGTTCTTTTCTGGAGATCGCTGTTCCAACAGTTGTTCGGGGTCTAGAGAATAAGACAGGTGTCGTCATTATCAAAGGTCAAAGTTTATGGGGCGCGGATCGCAAAAATCCATTCAGAATCTACCCCAGCGTTGAACACTACTTCCACCCTATGAAAATATCTGATACAGAAACACTTCGAGGAGTCTGTGACATATTTGCACCAGATATTTTAAGTCAAAACTTTGGTTTTATTTTTTCAAATTCAACATAACGTTTTCTAGTCTATTCAATCATTGTTGACGTTCCCAATTCCAATCTGTGGTGCATATTCATTTGTTAACCTTCCTATAATAAATATACTATTAATTGTACAGTTTATATTTTATATTATTTTATATCTTACAGTTGTGTATTATTAAGAAAAGTATTGCGTCGTATGGGTATTCCTGGATTAAGTATAGTCTTGTTTAATTTATTTTTCATATTTTGGTTTTCTTTGTTGTTCGGGCAACCCATTCCATGCCCGGAAACCGGTCGGGAAGATGTATAACTAATTTTGTATTCATGCATATGGAATTAGAAAGTTAGCCTTATGTTTTTATGACGTATGATTATGTTATTAGATTTGTTTTGTGTTGTATTTTCTAAGTTATAATTTAATGCTTTATGTATTATTACTACTTTAATCTTTGCCCTTCTGTCCTCTAGTGTTTCTAGGTTTAGTGATTTAAGGTTTGACACCTGTCTAAAATTTATTTATTTTTTATTTGGCTTACCTGATCATTTCAATTTACCCTAGCCGATTCTGCTGTGTGTTTTATGTATAATTAGAATTAACTATTTTTGTTAAATTTATATTTTACCATAGCAACCGTAAAAATTGCCGTAAAACAAATTTATAAAAGTTCTTATAACTCCTTTTACAATGAAGATAATTCAATTACGTTTTCTGTCATTGCTTTGAATGTATACTATCTATCTTTACTTGTATGATTTTGCTGATAGCACTATTATCTTAAAAATTGTAATGATATTCTTTTTAAATAAAACAGGATCTAAAAATTCATATTGACACATGAAAATAAAAATAAAATTAAAGATGAAAATCTCAACGAATCTTTAAGATCATGCATAGGATTAAGGAAACTAAAAATTATAAACAAAACTGCAAAATTTCAACATTGTGCGATGATTTCTTACAGAGGAATAGCAAAATAACTGAAGGAAAAAAAAAAAAATACAATAATTAAATAAGAAAACCCCGAAAAAGAAAAAAAATGCTGTTCTTAAAAAAACTAGGCATGCATGATCGAATACGTAATATAAGGCTTTCTAAGTTTAAATCTTGTTTAACAAATGCATTTTATTATTTTATAAAAAATTGTTAAATTGTCTCAATATGTAAAAATTTCAAGTACGCTAAAATATTTTTTTACGCATAATTTAGTCAGGTGCCTATCCTTTACTATTGTTCTCTGACTCATCAGTTTTTTACACTAGTAAGGAACCTTGAAGGTTTTTTTTTGTGGATTTTCTTTAGCTTTATATTTATAAGTTTCTAGTAGTCTTAATTGTGTTACGTACAGTGTTAATTCTATATTCTTGTAACATTTGTAAAAAAAATAATTACATTGATATAAATGCTACGTTGTTTTTTTGTATTCAATTAATTCATCAACATGTGGATTTTATGATAATTTGTTAAATATTACTAATAAACAAGAAAACCATAAAAACACAGTTTTTAGTATACTCCCTTTCTTTGTAAACTAAGTTTACCATTTATTCCACTTCACTACAAAACAAAAATTTCGAATCGCTAATGTCGGAAAAACATATCTAATTATAACGATTGCACATTTTTTTAATACATGAAGCCACGATCGTCGCTTCGCTTTTGCGCATCCTTTTTTTTCCAGCCTTGGCCCGCAAAAAAAATAAAAAGATAACTCGCTTTTTTTCGGCTATATTGTGTCGTTTTCATTCTATTTATTTCGTAAAAACGAACATATCCGAAAAGTTTACTTACTTCCGTCTCTTCCGGGAGAGGCAGCCATGTTGGACGTGGAATATATTCCTCGATTCGCAAATTGGTCGAATGAATTCGTGACTATTCCAAACGCTATGATGCTGAAAATTTGATAGAATGTATTGTTATTCTGGACAAGTCTGCTGTCCACGTTTCAGCTCGATTGAACGACGGGAAGTGGTCAAAAAATCGATGCAAAGTTTTGCTATCAAGCAAGCAAGCAGACAGACAGACAGAAAATATAACTTAATAGAAAGAGAGTAAAAATAGTCTGTATTTATAGTTTGGGTTGATATGTTTTCCATAATTAAAATATGAATATTTTATTTGCTTCGTTATCTTTGATACTCTTAACAGTTATTCGTGTGTGGCCAGCACAATGCCCAACCGCCAATTACTTTACTCCAACTAATGTCAGATTCCCTTCAGAGCTGGGTAGACTCAGGGTGTTCAGGGAAAAAAACAATAGCCTTCACCACAGAATAGGTATAGAACAGAATGCGCAATCGCATATTTTTCTGTTTCCGGAAGTAATACCGACGCCATACTGTTTAAACGCCGCTGTCCTGGTTACACTATATAATGATGCTTATTTACAATGTCTTTTTCTTCAAATCTACAAGTTCGAAAACCCAAAACTAATGTTTCAGGCAAAAGATACAAAAACTGTTGTGTAATAAACTGCAACAATGACGCGAAAACGATTGATTATCGTACCGAGCTACTCCTAGGCCTAGGCTATCTTTTCAAATATCAGTACCGGGGGTAATATAATTTTACATCATATAGGCCTAATCCTATAATGTTGAAAAGAAAATGAGTAATTAAGTCAAATTTATATAAAAGTAAGCCTATAATGAAATATAATATAGGCTCTATATATAGGCTATTGTATATATTTATGGTACGCCTAGATATCCTTTCTCATTTTACTATAGTAGCGTCTCTAGCGACCGCTGCCTTGCGTCGAAAAAAAATGGCGGAATCGAGCTTCACTTTTAGTGACTGCGCATATAGGGATTGCGCATTCTGTTATATACCTATTCTGTGGCCTTCACCAGGATTCAAACCAGAACTTCCTGTACGCCAGTCGAACGCGGTACTGCTCCTTTTTTTTTTGTCTTCTTTGTATTCTTTTGCTTGTTGTAATATGTCTAAGTCGCGACGTACCACAGCCCCTTCCAATTTGAAAAGTGAATGCAAACCCAGCCTATGCTCTTTTATACCCATATCACATTCATTGAATTGTGCAGGAAGAATAAGACCCCCCCCCCCATCCCCTTGGTAACTAGCTACCATTGGTCTTAATCACCTGCCAAGAAGACGCATCAGCTGCCAACAATACACATCTACTGCATTAAACCGCATTTCATAGGGAGTCACTAATCAACAAATTTAGAGCCCCTGTTAAAATAAAAAATGATGAAATGGACGTTGTATTCGATTCGATAAAAACCACAACAGCAATAATAACAGGACGTCTGTAGGATTGTGCGGGGCCCCTCGTGGCCTCGCACCTGCCTTCCGACATTGCTGTGTTTTGGGATGTGTGAGGGCCCCTTTTGCGTGGGGACCCCTGTTTCATGAAACATTTGGAACATGCCTAAATACGCCTCTGATGGCTTAGCCGAATTATCCCTATGATAACTCAACGCTACACTGCAATATTGTTGATTACAATTATTATTCATTTCGGTTTGAACAAAATTACTACAGTTTTTTTATAAGGCTATAAAAAAAGTGGCACTACAGCTGATTAGCAACATTGTGAGAAAGCCTGTTCGGTGATAAGGTCATAGTTTGGATAAAAGCAATTTCCTTTCATCGTTCTCTTGGATCCATCCAACAGGTAACGCAATGCTCCTATTGAAATACAACTTACAAGTTATATTAATTATAAGAACTAAAAAAAATAAATCGTAATTCAGTTATAATATCCTATGGGAAATATCCTTTGATAATATCCAAGTATCCTAGGACAGTAACTTAAGTTGTCACAATGGCCTTATAAAAACAGTAGCCTACTAACTGTTATGCTAGTACTTATATTTGATATATATATTTTTAAAAGTTATGTTGTGTAATTTATAATAACATCTAGTCGTGAGACCCTCAGAAAATCTTTGGGATCAATATAGACGTTTTAAAAGTTTCAGTCAGTTTTAGAAATGGTGTGTTGACTATTTTTTTCTCTTTTACCTGTAGAGGCATCCCAGCGGTGGACATTTGTACGCCTTACACTGCTTCTTGTTTGTTCTGTAATATCATGCCTATGGCGTTTTTCTCAAAGTATTTCTTATTTATTCATTAATCGCGAGTGTACATCTGCTGGGAGTTTAAGGGAGGGGGGGGGGGGGGATTTTACGGTCTGCTGAATAGAATTTCTTTCTGTCATTTGGGTGTGTTTAAATATATTGGCTTTAGAAATAGTTTTTCTTTTTTTTTTAAGAAGTATTAATCGGGATGCTTGTGAAGTGTTCTGTTCTTCTTACACCACATAGCATAATATATCTAGCAGCGTGAAATATGAATATATTTCCAGAATGTATTGAATTATCTGGATCGACAATCAGTATTTATTTCTAAATTTACTGTATAATGCAGCGGTTCCCAGCCTGTGGGTCACGACTATTTCACGAAAGTGGCCGAAGTTCATCAGAAAACGTTTATTTTCTCTGGACTTAGGAACCGAAACACAGATCATCTATCCGTCTCCAGGCGGGTCCACCAACATGCAGAAACATGCACATACGAGTAGCCTTTCCGGCGTAATGACATCAATAAAGGTGTATGTGACAGGGTTGGAGCCATTTTATACTTTTGCGGACAATTCACACATGTATACAGTATTGCTGCGTTAAAAGATGCTACAAACAGCTAGGCTACTGTGTTATACGTAGTAGTATTGGCGATAAAACGACATACGTTTCATGAACATATCGGTGTAGATGCTGTTCGGTTTGAACTTCAACGTTTGGTAATGAATGAGTCCCCAAAAGTAATCGAAACTTTTTCTTCCCTTTTCCAACAAAAAATCTTAGTAAAACAAGGGTTTCCACCTTGTTGTTTATCAAATGTAAATACAGACGTATACGCGTTGGGGAAGATAATCTTCACAGTTTTGCTCTTACAAGGACTGCCCTGAGAATTTATTACCCGACGAGAAAGACGCAATCTCAACCATAACTCTAAAGTTCATGCTGTATGCATTATTACAAGGCAATTTATTCACCATAATGAATTATGGATGAGACCTTCTATTTATATCACACAAGTATAATTATAATTTTTAATGTTATTACGGCTAGAGCCCCCATTCAATTCATGAAAATGATAGTTATAGTATTGTTATTGTTAGTGTGAGTATCCTTGTATTAGTGAAGATCTTATTATATCATTCTGAAGTTTATTTGTAGTTGTCTAGAGTATTCCTGGTTCTTATAATCCCCTGGCAATTCACATAGCGTAGTTTTAGAGTTTTCAGTTGATTTACTTCATGTATAATTATTTGTGTGGCTCATATTATACAGCAAGAACCTCGATGTTGAGTGGTAGTGTAGATTATTAATATAGTTGAATAAATATTACACATACACACATGTAGATAACTTTGAAATATTGACGTTAACCAAGTTGTGTAGAAAGCAACGATAAATTTAGTTTAATTTACAAAATCAATCCAGTAGGAATCCAAATAATATTATATACACAATCAAGAAATACACATATTTCAATTAGTAATGAATATCCTCAATGAACATATAGCATTGTAGTTAATAGTAGAATAATAAATTTTCCATAATACAACTTAAATAGAAACGATACTCAGAGCGGAGAATATTTGATGTTACTAGATCGAATGTACGCCAAGAACTAAAACTAAAAGTGTCGAATCGCGTAGAAATATATTATGGGTCAATCGTTGGAAAATCCAGTCAGCCTAGTGACACGAGAATTTTAATCAAGCCTGCGTGCTGACTGCGTGATCAGATTGTTTTTTATTAAGAACAAGCAATAATGCTCTAACAAAATAAGGAGAGACCGGACGGCCTTGACACGCTGTAGGTGCATGGGCAGTTCATGTTTTTATCGAGGTTAACAAAAAACAATAATGCTCTAATTAGGTTAGGAAAAACCCGGGGGAAACTTTGAGCTGAGAAATATTTTATATCGTTTAAACGCAATTCGCTTAAATGATTTAGTTGGTTTATTAACATTACAATGTAGGGAATTTACGTTTCGTAACAGTCGCCCATACCAAAAGGAAAAGAACATTGCATACTAAACAATAGAAGTGTGCAATTTCTTTTAGAACCGCCTGCACTTAACTTTAGTTCTAAACAATATACAAAAAAACTGACTCCACCTGGGTAGTCCGTTAAATAAGACAAGTAAGGGAAATGATTTATTCTATTAAACCCTCATCATATAGGATCTCAAGTTATCCTTAGACCATAACACATGTTCGCGTTATTCTAAAAATTATACTCTCTGAGATATCATTCCTTATAAACATCATCATCTTATTTATAAGGTAAAAATCAACATAACTAATGTTATCATATTAAACAATTCAATCATTAATTAATTCAACTTAAATGAAATTAATATTTAAATAAACTTAAGAGTAAGAATTTAATCTTAAGTGTGTAAGCATGTGAAGTGTATGCACATTAATCTATTTTGGTTTTTACATAATCACAACTATAGTTTGATTGTTTTAAAATAAGGATGTACATTTCTGTTCATTCATTATCTTACTAATAAAGATAATTACGTTTATAAATCCATAATATTTATAAGTAACTTATTAGGTTCTTTCTTTTTTTCTACAACAATAATAATATTTGTTTTAGCAAATGGAAATATTCATGGCATAAAATAAGGCATAAGATATTGCATAAAATAATCACAACATATTCATATATTTATGCATTTATATTTTAAATGATCCAATTCTCTTAGTTAGGATTATCAGAATATATACATGAAGTTATCCTTTTATACATTTGTTACATGCGCGATAGGGTGTCCGCGACGATGTGATCTTTTACCAATACGTAAGTTATTCTTAAGTTGTATGGTATTAACCCTTTAAGGATGTTGTTTGACAGGTTTAACCTTATCATCTTTAAAAACTACATCATGGGTAACCAAAGTTGTTTTGTTAGGAACATCACTAAACAAATTTACATGATCATAGATTAAGCCCTTGATAGAAGTCTGTTCACCTGAGTCTAGATGTGCCAGTTTATCATTGAGGTTTTTAAGTGCTTCAGTGTTTTGAAGTTTACTTTCTATGATTGTCTTTTTAAATTTAGGCGGGGGTGTTTCAACAGTTTTGATAGCACTCACTGGCCTAATGTCAGTTTGTTCTTCCCTAACAACATAAGGTTTTAGCATGTTTATATGGCACAGTCTCTGTGTTTTCCTTCTATCAGGGGTTTTTACAAGGTATGTTACATCACTGATTTTATCTAAAACCTGATATGGTCCTGTATATTTTGCACTCAGGGGTTGTCCAGACAATTGGGTCAACATGAGGACTTTATCACCAGGATGGAAACATCGGGATCTGGCCTTGACATCATAGTACCCTTTCATTCTTTTCTGAGCCTGCAAAAGATTATCTTTAACATGATTAAAAGCATGATAGATTCTATTGCTAAATTGTTCCACATAAGCTACAAGTCCAGTCTCTTCATCAGAATTTAACAAGGTTTCCTGCAACAGTTTTAGAGGTCCTCGAACTGAATGTCCAAACACTAACTCGAACGGACTGAATCCAAGAGATTCCTGCACAGTTTCTCTAGTCGCGAAAAGAGCGAATGGAATACCGCGATCCCAGTCTTCAGTGTTCTCAAAACAGTATGTGCGGAGCATGGTTTTCAGAGTCTGATGATATCTTTCTAGGGCACCTTGGCTTTGCGGATGGTACGCAGTTGAAGTTGCATGTTGGATGCCTAGTTTCTTTAAGACCTGGTTAAACAGCTTTGATGTAAAGTTAGATCCTCGGTCTGACTGTATAGTCTTTGGAAGACCGTATCTTGAACAAAATGCAATCAGTGCGTCAGATATCTTATCTGCGTTAATGGTGCGTAGCGGAATAGCTTCAGGATATCTCGTGGCAGTGCACATTATAGTGAATAAGTACTGGTGTCCTGTCTTTGTTTTAGGCAAAGGACCTACACAGTCTATTAGCAAGTGGCTAAATGGTTCTGCAAAGGCAGGTATTGGCTTTAGAGGTGCTACCGGTATAGTCTGGTTAGGTTTACCAACTATCTGGCATGTATTGCATGACTTGCAGTATTTTGTGACGTCACGATGTAGTCCAGGCCAATAGAAGTACGGAAGAATTCGACGGTAAGTCTTGTTCACTCCTAGATGACCAGCATATGGCGTGTCATGAGCCATGTGTAAGATGTCATTGCGATATATGGCTGGTACCACAATCTGACTTCCTTCTCTGCAATTGTCATTATCACATTTCACATCTCTCCATTTTTGCATTAATATTCCCTCCTTCAGAAAAAATCCATTTCCTTTAATTTCTGCCTCCTGTTCAGTTATCACCTTTTTCTTCAGGTGTTTAATTCCTGAATCTCTATTCTGTTCTAATAGGAGTAATTGTCGAGGTGACAAATTACTTTCAGTAGTCTTGACTGAGGGACCACTCAAGATGTCAGCCAGGAAAGTTGCCTGTAGGTCAATTTCTGGTTCTATTTTTGACTTTGACATGGTTTCGACAGACTTTTGTTGTTGGGCCATACCTCTCGTGACGATGCATATAGGTTTGATAAAGCTCTCACTTTTATTGAGGTATTGTTTTTTCTTGGATATGGAATGCACCACATCTCCAGCAATATCATTTCCCAGTATTAAAGAAACGCCTTTAAACGGAAGTGATTTGTATACACCCACAACTACATTTCCAGTGAAGTACGCACTCTTCAGCTGTATTTGATGCAAAGGAACTTGTACATTTTTCCTTGATACACTTTGAATAGTAAGATCCTGTCCTGTATATGTCGATTGTGACGTAGGAACAGTATTCTCTAAAAGTAGTGAAACCTCAGCCCCTGTATCACGGAGTATTCTGATGTTCTTTTCACTAGTGACACCATTTGTTATGGATGACACGGTACCTTCTTCAATGAATGGCAAACTATTGCTTGGTATCTCAGTATCGATGAGATCTGTATCCAAGTTATTTTTGTAAGAGGTATGTTTAGTACTCATGGTGGTTCTATCTGATATAGACTCCTTGGAGCTCAGATTAGAATTAGAATTATTGAAAACCATTGTCTCTATTTCAGGAACTATTTCTGGTTTCAAGTTTCCGAGATACGTGTGTTTTGTCAGGTTATCTGCATTAGCACTAGGTATCTCTGTTTGAGTTCTAACATCCTTCATTACATTTACATGAGTTCTTTGCTTTGGCATTGCTACATACGATAAGACAACATTCTTTTTATTCGGGTTCCCATTCAATATCCAGCACTTTTCCTTAGTATGTCCAATTCGTTTACAATGGCTACAGGTTGGCTTGGAATTTGTTGGACCTTCATTGCTCTGCTGATGTCTCTTTGATTGATAGGATTCATTTGGATTTATGGTTTTCTTTTCTACCTTCGTATCTCGATTCTGGAATTTTGATTTATCAACTGTTGTAAATTTATTGCTGGAATGGATAATAACATATTCGTCTGCCATTACTGCTGCTGTTTCTACTTGTTCTACACCTTTGTCTGCTAAATGTATTCTTACATCACCTCTGATGTTATTGTTAAAGTCTTCCATTAGCATAAGATTAGCTAATTTATCAAAGTCTTTGTTTACACCTTTGGATCGAATCCATCTTTCAAAATATTTCTTTTTCTGTCTTAGAAAATCAACATGGGATTGTTCCTGTTCTTTCTTAGACTCACGAAAAACTTTTCTATATTTTTCAGGTGTTAATGCATAACTTAGCAGTACTCTATTCTTGATCAGTTCATAATCATACAATTCCTCTTCAGTAAGACTTAATACAACATCAAGTGCCTTTCCTTTGTTCAGAGCTGAGCGTAGGAGTATAGCTTTCTTGCCCTCGGGAAATTGATAGTCTCTAGCGTTTCTCTCGAAAATCATGAAGAACTCTTCCACCGAATTATCTTCAAAAACTGGAATATGTTTCTTAAACTTATACAGTTCTGCATCTGCTTCAGAGCTTGCATTCGAATGATTTGACGTACGAGACCTTGCTATCTCAATTCTTTCTTGGCTTGCTATTTTCTCTCTTGCTATTTCTCTTTCCATCTCAATTCTCTGGCTTTCTCTCTCTCTTTCCATCTCAATTCTCTGGCTTTCTCTCTCTCTTTCCATCTCAATTCTCTTGTTTTCTCTTTCTCTTTCCATCTCTAATTCCATCTTTCTTAACTCAAGTTTAAATTTCAATTCTTCACTTAAGTCACCAGTTGTATGCTTTACTCTTTGTTTTATAGGAAAAGGTAATTCATCATCTGATTCATCATTAATGTTATCATTAGCAGTAGTTTCTTCAATAATTAGTGTACCTTGTTTTCTTAAACACTCAGTTACCTCTTGAAGTAATTTAGTTTTTGATGGCCTAGTTTCTGTGATAGAAATGCCCAATGATTTAGCCAATTCTTTTAATTGTATCATTGACATTTTATTAAGCTGTTCTGAGGTTAGATCAAATATCTCTTGATCCAACGTAAGATTATTTGTGACTTCCATTTTATATATTATTAAAAGTTACTATAAATCTTGTTAATAATACAATAAAGAGTCCAACTTACTTTCTGTCCTTTGAATAATTCACTACACCACACAGTTCAGATTTGTCACAACAAGGTCATAAAAATAATACTTTCTTAGAGTTACTTTGTTCGATAAGGTAATACACAAGATAATTTTCCAGGCTGAATAGTTAAGTTTTTCGATTCTCAATAGCAATGTTCAATTCAATCACAATCTTTAGTATATTGTATATTGTTCATATTTTCCAACACAATCCATCCAAGGTACGAGTATGTATTACGGCAGTTGTATATAGTTTGTGTAAATAGTATAACGATTCTTGAAGTTGAAGTAAATCCTCTAAACGTTTGTTAGTAAATCCCGGACGAGCCCCCATTTTATTACAAGGCAATTTATTCACCATAATGAATTATGGATGAGACCTTCTATTTATATCACACAAGTATAATTATAATTTATAATGTTATTACGGCTAGAGCCCCCATTCAATTCATGAAAATGATAGTTATAGTATTGTTATTGTTAGTGTGAGTATCCTTGTATTAGTGAAGATCTTATTATATCATTCTGAAGTTTATTTGTAGTTGTCTAGAGTATTCCTGGTTCTTATAATCCCCTGGCAATTCACATAGCGTAGTTTTAGAGTTTTCAGTTGATTTACTTCATGTATAATTATTTGTGTGGCTCATATTATACAGCAAGAACCTCGATGTTGAGTGGTAGTGTAGATTATTAATATAGTTGAATAAATATTACACATACACACATGTAGATAACTTTGAAATATTGACGTTAACCAAGTTGTGTAGAAAGCAACGATAAATTTGGTTTAATTTACAAAATCAATCCAGTAGGAATCCAAATAATATTATATACACAATCAAGAAATACACATATTTCAATTAGTAATGAATATCCTCAATGAACATATAGCATTGTAGTTAATAGTAGAATAATAAATTTTCCATAATACAACTAAAATAGAAACGATACTCAGAGCGGAGAATATTTGATGTTACTAGATCGAATGTACGCCAAGAACTAAAACTAAAAGTGTCGAATCGCGTAGAAATATATTATGGGTCAATCGTTGGAAAATCCAGTCAGCCTAGTGACACGAGAATTTTAATCAAGCCTGCGTGCTGACTGCGTGATCAGATTGTTTTTTATTAAGAACAAGCAATAATGCTCTAACAAAATAAGGAGAGACCGGACGGCCTTGACACGCTGTAGGTGCATGGGCAGTTCATGTTTTTATCGAGGTTAACAAAAAACAATAATGCTCTAATTAGGTTAGGAAAAACCCGGGGGAAACTTTGAGCTGAAAAATATTTTATATCGTTTAAACGCAATTCGCTTAAATGATTTAGTTGGTTTATTAACATTACAATGTAGGGAATTTACGTTTCGTAACAGCATTTAGAAATATAGGCTCTCTATATATTTAAATGAAATTATTTTTTATATTTTTTTGTGCGATTAATCGCCATACATTAACTATTTTCATTGTGTAACAACACAAATATATCCTGCATATCAGATATTTACACCTCAATTCATAACAGTAGCAAATGGCAGTAATAAAGTAACGATAAAATTAATTTTATTTATTGAGTGTCGCCACTGATTTAAGTTGTATTACTGGGGTCGAGGCTTAAAACAGGCTGGGAACCACTGAATATAACGGGTTTGTTTTTGTAAAAAATGTATTTCTTAAAATATGTTTAATGTGATAAGTCTGCTGAATGTTCCTTAGAGAGTATTGATCTTCATACATTGTAGTAAGTAGGACTATATTCTTATAGAGCCACATATAACCCAAATACATAACTTAAAATAATATTAAATAACACGTGCGTTTTCAGTCTGTAGTTTTATTAGCTTATACTATTCGTGTACGCGGTGGTCTAGCGCTAACGCCCTGTATTTTCATCTGGAGTGTCGCGGATGTAAAACATTACAGGCGGTAGACAAAGTAATGATATAAAATTGTTCCGTTTCTTGAAAGAAATAAAAACAAACACAATCGGCGGTGCCTATGAAATAATAATTGTTGCCATGACAACTTGGTGTTAACGGTTAACAAATTGTCAAATAACTTAAAAAAAGAAATCAGTTGGCTATGATGAAATATGTTTTCTGCAGCATCCTATTTTAACCACTTTATAACGCAAAGTAGGCTTATGATTCTACATTTATCAATAAGGTAATTACAAAAAAATAAAATTGTCTTTCTGAATTAAGTAGCCATGTATATATGTATGTAAAAAATTATATAATATATAATAAGACAGAGAGAGAGAGAAACAGAGAGAGACGGAGAGATATGGAGGCAGATAGAGAGACAGAAAGGGAGATTCAGATCCTTCTAGATTTAGTATTTTGTCAATATACAAATAATACTAAGACTGCTTACAAATAGAGTGGAAATAATGAAATTTATTATTTGAGTTTATTTTTTAAATTATTTTATCAAAAGAAATTAGCCTTAAAAAAATAAAAATCGGTGGGTTAATTTAGTACATCCCTGAGTTGATAAAAATTGCCATTGAATTTGTTTAATGTCTGGACTGTTAGTTTATAGCCTATACATGTGTGTAAGTGCGTGTAGTTGATGAATCTCTATTGCATTGCCCAAAGACAGTATGCAAGACTTCTACTGAACGAAATGTATTTGTTTAGTTTTATTAATGTTGTATGTATAGATAGTTCAAAAACTTAATAAAAAACTCAATAAAAAAAAATTGATTTAAAAAATAAATTCATTAAAAATTTACATAAATTGAGAGTGAGAAAAACCAAGGACGGGGGTGAAGCAATGTGTCCCTGTTGATGCAATATATATTTTTTTTTCTCCTGCTTATTCCATAATTTATTACACGTAATATATATTATTGTCCTATTTATTTGAGTGTTATCATAAAAATGTATGTTTAACTTTACTTAACTGTCCGTATGTTTCAGTGTCGTGTGATTAAGTGTCCTTATGTTTAAGTGTCATGTGATTAATTGTCCTTATGTTTAAGTGTCGTGTGATTACGTATCCTTATGTGTAAGTGTCATGTGATTAAGTGTCCTTATCTTTAAGTGTCGTGTGATTAAGTTTCTTTATGTTTAAGTGGCGTGTGATTAAGTGTCCGTATCTTTATCTGTCGTCTGGTTAAGTGTCGGCACACAATATATATCTTTATCTTACGCCGAGTATCACAATATCTACAGCATATTATGCGAACAAAGATATTATTTATTGGAACGTAGACGAACTACTAGCAACATACCATGAACACGATTCAATTTAAAATTGTTTTATTTTTAAAACCTCTTTTTCAGTATATTTTTTATTATTATTATTTATTAAACAACAATTAAACAAATGTATTAATTTCAGCGTTTTTTTATGATATTTCAGCTCTTTTTAGGATAATAAAATTGCATACAAATCTAGTCGGCTTATACAAATTATATGCGGTAAATTTGACTTGTTAGTTCATCTTCGGATTTGGGGGGGGGGGGGGGGGTAAGCAGTGAGAGATAGACATTTGAAAAGGGGGGCGTTGAGCGAAAAAGGTTGAGAACCTATGCACTAAACAAAGCAGTTACAGTATGCAAGGGGGCGGCGCTGAAACTTTTGCCCTGGGGCGCCACAAAGGCTTGTGAGGGCCCTGACAATGCATGACAGTATTGTGGAGTAATGAAGAACGGTGGTACGGTACATGTTTGCTTTTTACTGCTAAGGACATCGACATTTGAGTCTTGTGGGTCTAGTTTGATTTAGGCCTACTTTATAGCTTGTTTTTTTTCCTTCAATGGTTTATTATGTTTGTGTGTTTGTTTCATAGTAAAAATAAAAGTGCTCACCATTTCGCGTGCATTAGACGTAAATAAATTTTACCAAGAGAATAAAGCAAACCAATTATAGATAGCGTATCAGAATGCTTAAAGTTTTCGGATGAGTGGTTTTAGAGTAACTTTCAAAAATATACCATGGACGGGTCAAATTGACCCGCCTAGTCGGGATAGGGATAGGGTTTATATCCGACACTGAAATAGGATGTGTTGTATGGTCGGTCAACAGATTTATGAAACTTTCTAAATTCAAAAAGAAGCACACAACATTGTTTGAAGAGCCTTAAAGGATGGCCTAATATTTCAGCAGAATTATGTAGTAGAACATTCGAAAATATGTAAGATCCGTGTCAATACGCTTCGTACAGGTGTTGGCATAGTGCAGGGGTCTCAAACTGTTATTGCTTATTTGCACAAGAACGTGTAAAGTAACTCGAGTAACGCGTTATTAGCTATATTTGTTTTTAAGTCAATACATGTAATGTATAAAATGGTTTTAATCCGGTTTATTTCTTCACCTAACTTGGGTGTAATCACTGTGCTAGGTTGATGTTTCTGTCAGTTCTGCTGTTCTCTTGGCCGACCAGATTTTTGCACCAAAAAGGATCTCTATAATATTCAGACCACAAGCCCAGAAATAATTTTGCTCAACTTCTTATCTTATATATTACAGACGCTCTTTCTATAAAATGATCTATGCCTCTACATCCTCCTTGTTTAGTGCCGCTCTATCATCCACCAATCATATTCGTGTTAGTCTATATATATTTCTAGTGGTTTAAAAGTTGTCCACATATAAGTTGATTTACTATATATTTCTAGTGGTTTAAAAGTTGTCAACATATGAGTTGATTTACTATATATTTATAGAGGTTTAAAAATTTTCCACATATAAGTTGATTTAATATATATTTCTAGTGGTTTAAAAGTTGTCCACATATAAGTTGATTTACTATATATTTCTAGTGGTTTAAAAGTTGTCCACATATGAGTTGATTTAGTATATATTTCTAGTGGTTTAAAGGTTGTCCACAAAAGTTGATTTGGAATGAGAAGAAAGACTTCATAAGTCAGCATCAGACTCAAGGTCTTGAGCCCTGTAGCTATGGGATATTTTGTCAATGAATGCATCCCTGTTCCCTTCCTCCATACTTGAAGGAAAATAAGACAATCAAATAACATTCATAATGAAGACATCCTAATCTAGATTATTAACGGTTACAATAGAAAATAGTGCCAATAACCCTGGCAAGAAAAGTGATTACTATTAGGCTATAACTATAAAGTCTATGAATTGAAGTTCCCCAAAACAAATTGAGGTTATAACTACAATTAAGAAGACTTAAATATATAGGAAGAAAGATACTAAAGAAGGTATTAATATATTGTTAGCTGTTACGAATGGAAAAATAGTGCTAAACTACAATAGAAATCATAGGGACATAGGCCTAAGAAAGGAAATTGATGCTTATCGAATCCAATCAATAAAACAACAATCTATAAGATTTAGATATATATAAATAGTATGAAATTTAATCAAGAAGATATTAGTATATTGTAGAAGATATATTAGAAGATATTTTAAAAGATATTGTCGTAGTGTAGACTAATATTTAAACCAACAACTTACTATTTAAAATAAAAAGGGGAGGAGAAATCAAAACAAATCCTAACCATCCTACTGTCTAATCTCCTAAAAAACTAGGATTCATTTCATGTTTATTTATAAAATGTATTAAAAACTTTAATTACGTTTATTACAGGATCAATATTCGTAACGCCAGTCGAACGCGGTACTGCTCGGGCCACCGTTTTTTTTTTTTTTTCGTCTTCTTTTTATTCTTGTGCTTGTTGTAATATGTCTAAGTCGCGACGTGCCACAGCCCCTTCCAATTTCATAAGTGAATGCAATCCCAGCCAATGCTCTTTTATACCCATATCACATTCATTGAATTGTGCAGCAAGAATAAGACCCCCCCCCCATCCCCTTGGTAACTAGCTACGATTGGTTTTAATCACCTGCCAAGAGGACACATCAGCTGCCAACAAAAAAACACATCTACTGCATTAAACCGCATTTCATAGGGAGTCACTAATCAACAAATTTAGAGCCCCTGTTAAAATAAAAAAAAGGATGAAATGGACGCCATTAACTTTCTGAATGAACGTTGTATTCGATTCGATAAAAACAACAACAGCAATAATAACAGGACATCTGTAGGATTGTTCGGGGCCCTGTAGGATTGTGCGGGGCATCTGTAGGATTGTGCGGGGCCCTGTTCTCAAGCGCCATATTTATGTGAAGCCCCTTGTGGCCTCGCACCTGCCTTCCGACATTGCTGTGTTTTGGGATGTGTGAGGGCCTCTTTTGCGTGGGGGCCCCTGTTTCATGGAACATATGGAACCTGCCTAAATACGCCTCTGATGGCATAGCCGAATTATCCCTATGATAACTCAACGCTACACTGCAATATTGTTATTACAATTATTATTCTTTTCGGTTTGAACAAAATTACTAAGTTTTTTTTATAAGGCTATAAAAAAAAAGTGGCACTACAGCTGATTAGCAACATTGTGAGAAAGCCTGTACGGTGATAAGGTCATAGTTTGGATAAAAGCAATTTCCTTTCATCGTTCTCTTGGATCCATCGAACAGGTAACGCAATGCTCCTACTGAAATACAACTTACAAGTTATATTAATTATAAGAACTAAAAAAATCGTAATTCAGTTATAATATCCTTTGAGAAATATCCTTTCATACTATCCAAGTATCCTAGGATAGTAACATAAGTTGTCTAGATGGCCCTAAAAAAACAGTAGCCTACTAACTGTTATGTTAGTACTTATATTTGATATATATATTTTTAAGAGTTATGTTGTGTAATTTATAATAACATCTAGTCGTGAGACCCTCAGAAAATCTTTGGGATCAATATAGACGTTTTAAAAGTTTCAGTCAGTTTTAGAAATGGTGTGTTGACTCTTTTTTTCTCTTTTACCTGTAGAGGCATCCCAGCGGTCGACATTTGTACGCCTTACACGTATTCTTGTTTGTTCTGTGTTATCATGCCTATGGCGTTTTTCTCACAGTATTTCTTATTTCTTTATTAATCGCGAGTGTACATTGTCACGTGCGAAATCAGCTACTGACGTATGATGATATTTTTAGTAATGTATTATTATATATTCTTTTGATTCATTTCCATCTTGGATCTCACAAGGTTGTATAAGAATTTATATTGATATTATTGAATTAGATTTGATGTTTATTTTACTCGTTTGATATGAATCTTTTGTGTATGAAATGATTTAGATAAACTGTACCTTAATATATAGGAAATCCACAATCCTGTTTGAAATTGAACACAATTTTATTCCAACAAGTTGAGATGATAAAATATAACAATACCACAGAATACATGTACCAGTATTATATAATGAAACTTAATCAGTTGAGATTCTTCTATAATGAACTAAGCCATAATCCTATCTTTAAGAAAGTGGTCAAAAACAGTCCTCACACATTAGCGCCCAAACTAGAACTAAAACTAACGGTATTCAACCCTCGTGCATATGACGTATTTTATTGCTATGACGTAGTGTCTAGACATATACATGTTTTATTCCTGACACGGAAACATTTCGGGTTTAAGATTATTTCATTTTAACTTTAGTTAATAATAACAGAACCAATATAATATGGAAATAAATCTACTCGTAACAACATCTGCTGGGAGTTTAAGGGGGAGGGGGGGATTTTACGGTCTGCTGAATAGAAATTCTTTCTGTCATTTGGGTGTGTTTAAATATATTGGCTTTAGAAATAGTTTTTCTTCTTTTTTTTTAGAAGTGTTAATCGGGATGCTTGTGAAGTGTTCTGTTCTTCTTACCCCACCTAGCATAATATATCTAGCAGCGTGAAATATGAATATATTTCCAGAATGTATTGAATTATCTGGATCGACAATCAGTATTTATTTCTAAATTTACTGTATAATGCAGCGGTTCCCAGCCTGTGGGTCACGACTATTTCACGAAAGTGGCCGAAGTCCATCAGAAAACGTTTATTTTCTCTGGACTTAGGAACCGAAACATAGATCATCTATCCGTCTCCAGGCGGGTCCACCAACATGCAGATACATGCACATGCGAGTAGCCTTTCCGTCGTAATGACATCAATAAAGGTGTATGTGACAGAGTTGCAGCCATTATATACTTTTGCGGACAATTCACACATGTGTATTGCTGCGTTAAAATATGCTACAAACAGCTAGGCTACTGTGTTATACGTAGTAGTATTGGCGATAAAACGACATACGTTTTATGAACATATCGGTGTAGATGCTATTCGGTTTGAACTTTAACGTTTGGTACTGAATGAGTCCACAAAAGTAATGGGAACTTTTTCTTCCCTTTCCAACAAAAAATCTTAGTAAAACAAGGGTTTCCACCTTGTTGGTTATCAAATGTAAATACAGACGTATACGCGTTGGGGAAGATAATCTTCACAGTTTTGCTCTTACAAGGACTGTCCTGAGAATTTCTTACCCGACGAAAAAGACGCAATCTCAACCATACCTCTGATGTTCGTGCTGTATGCATTTAGAAATATAGGCTCTCTATATATTTAATTGAAATAATTTTTTATATTTTTGTGTGCGATTAATCGCTATACATTAATTATATTCATTGTGTAACAATACAAATATATCCTGCATATCAGATATTTACACCTCAATTCATAACAGTAGCAAATGGCAGTAATAAAGTAACGATAAAATTAATTATTTTATTTTTTGGGTCTCGCCACGGATTTTAAGTTGTATTACTGGGGTCGATGCCTAAAACAGGCTGGGAACCACTGAATATAACGGGTTTGTTTTAGTAAAAAATGTATTTCTTAAAATATGTTTAATGTGATAAGTTTGCTAAAAGTTCCTTAGAGAGTATTGATCTTCATACATTGTAGTAAGTAGGACTATATTCTTATAGAGCCACATATAACCCAAATACATAACTTAAAATAATATTAAATAACACGTGAGTTTTCAGTCTGTAGTTTTATTAGCTTATATTTTTGTGTACGCGGTGGTCTAGCGCTAACGCCCTGTATTTTCATCTGGAGTGTCGCGGATGTAAAACATAAGAGGCGGTAGACAAAGTAATGTTATAAAATTGTTCCGTTTCTTGAAAGAAATAAAAAAAATAAACATTTTTTTTTTTTTACATAGAAGGAGGGTCTGTTAGGCCTACATATTTAATCAAAACAAACACAATCTGCGGTGCCTATGAAATAATAATTGTTGCCATGACAACTTGGTGTTGATGGTTAACAAATTGTCAAACAACTTAAAAAAAGAAATCAGTTGGCTATGATGAAATATGTTTTCTACAGTATCCTATTTTAACCACTGTGTAAGGTCAAGTAGGCCAATGATTCTACATTTATCAATAAGGTAATTACAAACAAATAAAAGTGTCTTTCTGGTAGCCATGTATATATGTATACAATTAATTATATAATATATAATTAGACGGAGAGAGAGAGAAACAGAGAGAGACGGAGAGATATGGAGGCAGATAGAGAGACAGAAAGGGAGAATCAGATCCTTCTAGATTTCGTATTTTGTCAATATACAAATAATACTAAGACTGCTTACAAATTGAGTGGAAATAATGAAATTTATTATTTGAGTTTATTTTTTAAATTATTTTATCAAAAGAAATTAGCCTTAAAAAAAAATAAAATCGGTGGGTTAATTTAGTACATCCCCGAGTTGATAAAAATTGCCATTGAATTTTTTTTATGTCTGGACTGTTAGTTTATAGCCTATATATGTGTGTATGTGCGTGTAGTTGATGAATCTCTATTGCATTGCCTAAAGATAGTATGCGAGACTTCTACTGAACGAAATGTATTTTTTAGTCTTAATAATGTTGTATGTATAGATAGTTCAAAAACTTAAAAAGAAACTCAATAAAAAAAAATTGATATAAAAAATAAATTCATTAAAAATTAACATAAATTGAGAGTGAGAAAAACCAAGGACGGGGGTGGAGCAATGTGTCCCTGTTGATGCAATAAGGTATTTTTTTTTCTCCCCCCTTATCCCATTTTTTAAACGTAATATATATTATTGTCCTATTTATTTGAGTGTTATCATAAAAATGTATGTTTATCTTTACTTAACTGTCCGTATGTTTCATTGTCGTGTGATTAAGTGTCCTTTATGTTTAAGTGTTGTGTGATTAAGTGTCCTTATCTTTAAGTGTCGTGTGATTATGTTTCTTTATGTTTAAGTGGCGTGTGATTAAGTTTCTTTATGTTTAAGTGGCGTGTGATTAAGTTTCTTTATGTTTAAGTGGCGTGTGATTAAGTGTCCTTATGTTTAAGTGGCGTGTGATTAAGTGTCCGTATCTTTATCTGTCCTGTGGTTAAGTGTTGGCACACGATATATATCTTTATCTTGCGTCGAGTATCACAATATCTACAGCATATTATGGAAACAAAGATATTATTATTATAAAGCATACTTTTTAAAAATTAAATTTGATTTGTATAATCCTATATTACATATTACACACGCTCCCTCTGTAAAGAAGATTATTGCGTCCTACGTTTACCCGTGGTCAGAGTCTGCATTTTAATTAGTGATTTAAATGACGATATTTTTCCCCTGGTTTGTTCGGTTAATCCATTCAATGCCCGGATGCCAGTGTTTTATTACTACTATTTACATTGTTTAAAAAAACGTATTTATCCTTTAATATGAGTGGCCATGTTTCTCCTGTGAACATGCAATGTCACGGTATCATTTTCTGCAGGCGTCCTATTTAAAGGACATAAAAAAAAAATAATATAAATCAAAATTATTCTAAAAATAATATACAAATTCACAGACAAACTTTCATCAGTGTAGGCCTATAACATTATATTTTTTTCTATAACGTAAGTAAAAATTAAGAAAAAATTAGACGTCAGCAAGATATTGGTTAAGAAAAAGTTCTGTTTCGAAGTTATCACCATGAAGATCGTACTGAAATTTATAACAGCCATTAACGTGTCTGTGTGTGTGAAGTTCTTAATGTCAGTCAACCCTGTATCATATCTTTATGACCTGTCGCATATTAATAGTACCCAAACAGACCTCACGTAAATCTAGCTTAAAACTAGATATTTTCCTTTTTAATCCACAGCAGTTGACATTACCAAATAGGGCGAGCATTTCGGAAGAAGTGTGTACATTTTTTGCACTAAGCTTATACCATTAAAAACGTAAGAGGAGTGATCATTTTAACCCTTACAGTCCCGGGCGCGTATATAGCGGAACTGAAGGCACCATAGATAGAACTAGGTCGGTACGGGAAGGGTTAAGAAATAATCATTGGTTATGTGCGAGTAAAGAAACACTTAACATTTTACCCACTTCAATGATGGACTAGCCTCGCCGCTTGTCTTACCCTTAGATAAGGGCTCATACGATAAGAAGGCGTCAGTTTTTTGTTGCCGAATATGTTAGGATTCTTCAAGATTTTACTACACTTCTGAATTAAATATTTGTTGAATGAAATTGTTACATCTAGTTACTGTTGTCAAGTATATGTCTCGTTGTTTACAACACAATATAATAATATCACAAGTCGGAATATTAGACATCTACAAGTACTGGTTTGTTGAAAAAAAGAACTGTCAGATAGAAAAGCCTGATTTTGAACCCAGGACAAGAGAGAAGTGTACATATGAAAACAACATAATATTAAATATCAAGTCTACCCTAGGACTAACGAATGCATCTACTACACTGCTCTGACGACTACGGGATAGTGGTCGTAACAGACTTCACAAAAGAACAATTGCGCGTATCGTTTCTTCAGCCGATTGGAACTTATAGAAGTCTCACTACATTCTACATGAGACAAGGAAAATTGATTTGTTCCCGTGTCTTGCGAGGGGGGGGGGGGGATACACCTCTTCTGATGTGAACCTGTATGGTTTTGGTTGCGAGTGAAAAACAATTTCGTTAATAAAGTATTATATTATAGGCTACTGCAAAAAATTATTTAAAAAAAAACAAACTAAAATACGAAAATGCTGGTGTTTATTTATTTAGGCATTATACTCATATAACATTGCTAAAAATATTCATTATTGGCTACAATTTAAGTGCTCAGTGATTGTAATTAAAATGCATCGTAAGTAATTAAATGAATTGAAATTGTTTACTTTCGGTGAGTATAGCATTTTCAAATGTGCTTGCGCACCAAGTGTTAAAAACAGGATATACCTGTGGATCCAGTATAGCTATATATTAATATATATATATATATATATATATATATTATTGGATAAGTTAGTAAGTAAAAGTAAAGTATCCCGTCGGACCGAGTTGATCCATAAGGCCGGTGAAGCAGCGTTCACCAGATTCCGTGGGCACGGCATACTAGGTGATTGTGTGGCCAGCACTACACACAGCCGCCTTTACTTACTTTACTCAGAAGTTCCACAAGGAACTGTTCTAGGACCCGTAGTATTTCTAATTTATGTTAATGATCTACCATGTTGCATCAACACAGGAACAAAAGTAAGATTGTTTGCCGATGATTGCATGATTTATAAAATAATAAAGACAGGAAAAGATATCTAACTTTTACAAAAAGCCTAGATGAACTACAGAAATGGGAATCAAACTGGAGTATGTCTTTTCACCCAGAAAAATGATAACTAATAAGGGTATCCAAGAAAAATAAACACATAATAACAAACTACTTTATTCATGGTAAAGAACTAACTCAAACTAACAATGCTAAGTATCTAGGAGTAATAATAAATGATACGTTATCTTGGAACTCTCATATTGATGAAGTAATTAAAATATCTAACAAAATATTAGGATTCATAAAACGGAACTTTTAATAATGTAATAAGAATATAAAACTAAAATGCTATCTAACCATAGTTAGGCCTATACTAGAATATGCAGCATTTGTATGGGTCCCATCAACTAAAGAAAACATTAAAAAATTAGAACAAATTCAAAAAAGAGCTGCAAGGTTCATAACTAGTGAATATTCTCAATTATCAAGGGTAACACCATTAGTCAAATCACTAAAACTAGAAACACTAGAGGATAGATGGGCAAAGAGTAAAGTAGTAATAATACATAAGGCATTAAACTCTAATATTTAGTAAAACAACCCAAAAAAAACCTGTTGCAAAGCTCAGATAGACCTAAAGGCAAAAACACTTTCCTTATTCCTTATGCTAGAACAAATGCCTATTACTCTTTATTCCCAAGTGGCATTCGGCTTTGAAATGGGTAGCCTGAACAAACCAGGAAAACCAGTAACTTAGCATCATTTAAAACATTAATCGAAATGCAAGACTAGACTCGAACCAAGGATGAGCGTATATAACATTCTTTATAGAAGGAGTGTCTGTGATGTATCAGATAAAAGATAAATACCAAACAAATCTTTTGTTGTTGAAATATAAAAATTTGTGTCGTTAGGTCAATGCTTTTTTTTAGTGCACCATTTTTTATCTTGGGATTCTAAAATAGTCATTACTATAGGGCGTTTGCAATCACGTGACAAAAAGCACGTGATTTGTGTTTACTTTCTGTAATGGTGTACAAGTAATAATGGACGCTGTATTAATAAAGTTTCATATAGGCTCGAGCTTTTTTTAAATGATGTGTTGTGTTTTAAGTCTTATTAAGATTTAAACTGTATTATGTATGTTAAATAAAATAGGCTATTTTATTATTATCATAGACATAGATCATAAACGATGTGAGCCTATTAGTGACTTGACAATAGCCTATTCACCAACAATATCACTTGACATCGTAGTCTAGCCTACGAAACATTAAAAGTGTAGGTCTATAAAGTGAAATTGAAAGTGTAAATAGGTCTAGGCGGCCCTAGCCTAATCACATTAATCAATTAATCTACAGTACTACTATTTACCTCCTTATTTTTGAGTAGGATAGCCAATATTCAGATGTGAATTTTGCATGATAAAGAAGTACTTCACTTGCACCACGTTACATTTGTACCTCACGTGGGTTCTTTATTTACACAAATACGTCACTAAAAACCTAAGCCACGCCCACTAAGAACGCTCTATACCTATGCGTGTTAATTGTGTTAATTTTCATTTTCCGATATTGTTATTTAAAATATAACAAAAATAGTTTATAATTACTTTTAATAAATAATAAGCATAGTTAGGAATACAATAATTTTTCAATAAAATTGGTTTAACGTTTAGATTTTAGTACCTTAACACTAGTGTTTTTCCCTGCGAATCCAATAACACTGTCTCCTAAACTTCCCTAAAGACTTCCTCTGTATACAACTTTCTATTTTAATCTTAATTTTCCATTGAGAAAACATAGAGAATTACTAAACCGGAAGTCTAGAAGATCTAGTGCTATCGGAAATTCCAAAACTAAGTGTTTCAAGTTATCAAATAGTTGAAATATAAAAGCGAGCGGTCCATCTTATTTATAGTCTTAGTATTTCATGCTTTGTTGAATATTTGTTTTACATAATGTGATGCACATTAAATAAGCATGAAAACAATATAATATTAAAAAGAATAGCGCTAAAATAAATATCCATTATTATAATAATACTTCTTTTTTTGTTATTGTAAAATTTTTAATTAGAATGTTGCAGACAAGTCACTGCAAAGATTTAGTCCAAATGAGCCGCAATCTTTTGGCAGGGATAATCATCACCGCTACACTGTGCACTGTCTACTACAATTTCTACATATCAACAATTTGGGGCCCCAGTGTTACCGAAAGCTTCTGGAAAAAGAATTCCCTTAAAAAGTAAGAGTTGATATCCTGTTGTTGTTGTGTTAAACTTGTGTTGGACCTTTTAAACTCTTTGGTTGGTATACATTAGATCAGGGGTGTGAGCAAACCTTTTGTGCGTAGGGACGCATGGACACTTGTACGGCTATTATAGCGGGGGGGGGGGAGGATTAAGTCTTTAGTAATATTATGTAATATTATGAATTATTTAAAGGTTATAAAGGGGATGGACTTTAGTGAAATTAATCTAGATGTAAAAAAAAAATTTAAGCTTTTACCTAAGTTGTATACTTTATCTATTCCTGGATCTAAATTATTGAGTTCGGAAATCTTAGTAACATTATTTCAATGTAAAAATTGCATTAGAAATGGGTATACATCAGAATTTTATTTTATTTTTGTTAAATATGTTTACACTAAAGTAATATAAAAAATTAGTTTAATTCTATATTAATATACATCAAATTAAAGGTTAACATATTTTCTATGTGGGGGCAAAATCTTACAACAAACCATTAAGAAATAGACATAGAAATAGAATGTTTAAATTTTTGTCCCCAATTTTTTTTTTCCTATAATCGTCAGTTTTTTCGGTTTTTATTAAAATACTACTTTTTCTTCTTCTTTTTATATTAACTTCGTAATTTATGAACCATTTATTATGTAATTGTTTACATACATTTAGTACATGTTAATAATCAAAGTTTGAAGATGAATTTTCGATACGAGTTATAGTTTTTCTTAAATACAATTTTAATTAAAATTTTTAGCTATTGTTACGTCCACAATCCCCTTGTGGCCAGAGCCGTGTAGATATTGTTGATAATTCTCATTGGTCCTAGGGTAGACTTTAGTTATTATTATTTATGTTTTAGTATTACACGAACTCTTCTTATAGTCCTGGGCACAAACTCAGGATTTGCGTTCTAACAGTCTCTTTCCTTGATGTTAGAGTAGTAAATAAATATTATAGTATTGTAAACAACACAATAGAATAGTGACTTGACGAGGAAGCTTCAGTGTAAATGTTGTTGCTAATTTAATTCAGGTGATATGTTCAATGATATAATATACAATATTAAGGCTATGTACAGTTAGAATAAAATAATGCGAACACAAGCGTCCTCAAAAGAAATTATCTCGAAACTCACTGCCTTCAGACAAACAAATCTTTAAATACTATTAGAGTGGTGCGGGGGACAGACCTATTACTAGTAGGGGTGAAAATAATGGTATCATTACAAATTCATAACAAAAACGATAGGAACTACCCTATTCAGAAAATAATAAGCCATTCCCAGACACTCCGAGAATTTAAGGTCAACACAGAATTCCAACATTACCTAGAATCTTTTGCGTTCGTACTAAAAGTCAAGCAATCGGAAAGACTAAGCCCCGCCCACAAAATCGTGTGTAGGGAAAAAAAAAAGAGAGGGGGGGGGGAATAAACATTGTGTGTTCCAATACTTGGAAAACAATATACATGACACTATTAAATTATTATTATTTTTTTATGTCCTACTAAAAATTTCATAGAAATTTAATTAAATAAATGTTACCAAATTTCATCTTCAAATTTTATAAAGATATAGCTTATCGATATTTCCGCAACGTTGCAATATTTATTGCAATCTTATTAAATAATCAAGGCGATACATTTTATTGTGGTAAATCGTTTAAAAAAAAATCACAAAATGGCCGCTCATTCCATCGCAACCATCGTGTACAAATAAAGAAAAAATTGGTCTTTACTGGCTCCCCACCCCTTAAACAATGCAATTTTTTTTTTTAAACTTATATACATAAACATTATATTTGCCAATATGGACAAAAAACGTTAACTGTTGTAAATATTGTACACTACGTTATCTGTAGATGGCTTTAATTTAGATACAAACCAACTACAAATGTTGATTTTTAATGATGTGTTTGTAACTGCCTGCAATATATGAAAATATTCTTGAAATATGGAGCACAGTTTATTATACAAAACGAAGTTAAAATTGTTAATCCTAAAGCCCATTAGAGCTGTACAAGTTGCGACAGAAAAGGCCAGAGAGAAACCGATATAGAGAATAGAGACTAGAAGAGGAGAAAGAAAGGGTGTGAATGAGTAAGAGAGAGAGACGGAGAGAAAGGAATAGTGAATTAAAGAGAAAGAGAAAGAACGAGAAAGATTGAGGAAAAAAAAAACTATATCCTTT
Source organism: Anisus vortex (assembly GCA_949126835.1). NCBI lineage: Eukaryota > Metazoa > Mollusca > Gastropoda > Planorbidae > Anisus > Anisus vortex. The sequence continues at coordinate 5,408,955 of OX421501.1, forward strand.
TATAACAATAGGAAACGATATTTTAGAATTTAGAACAACTTAAAATATAAAATAATTAACTTATTAAGTTTTGATCTTAGATTAATTTTTTTTAAAAGACCATGTGCTATTTCATGTAGAAATTCCAGCGCCAAAGTTCCGTTTGAGAAATGGATCGTGATGACCTCCATAAACCCACCAACAGAGAGCGTCAAATTTTTGGCCCAGTTACCGGGCTGGAGGGTTGTGGTCGTGGGCGACGTCAAGAGCCCGGGCAACTGGAGGTAAGGTATCAATTTCATTAATGATATATGAAAAACGTTATTGTTTCGTTTGTGGATTATGATTCGACAATGAACAATATTTTATTTGCCATTTAGTACATAAGTACAATAAAGACTTAGTCAAAGACATTATAAGACTATTAATCTAACTTATATTGGAATATTGACGTTAGGCATTACTCAGCTTATTTATTACTATACTGACTTAAATACGTTTATCTATGACAATACTCAAATAAGGTTATTTGTGACTATTCTGCTTCTTCTATTAGCCAGTCTGCAGAGCACTTTGATCTCTTGCAGTTAACGTCAGACACACTGGCATTGTTATTCTGGGATTTCCTTTGTTTCTTTTTTCAAACCCCGCAGTTCACGAGTTTTCGGTTCTGAACCAAGCACTCGTTAGTGGTACTCCGGGATTGGGCTGCATTGAGTCAGGGCTGAGTTGTGCTGCGGTGAGGCTGGCCTTTGGTCCGATCTCCGCCATCCACAGAGCTCTTCACATTTTTAGATTGCGGGAATACTCTGTGGAATTGCCACATGTATTTCAGCATAAATGCCATTGAAAAAATATACACACATATTTTTATGAAGTTTTTGCCGGCAACTTTAGAACAACATAAAACTTTTTCTATTGTGAAATTATCACTTTCAGTTTCCCAAACTGTGACTTCTTAAGTATCGCCAGCCAGAAATTTCTCAACTTTAAAGTCACAAGTTCTCTCCCTTACAAGAGTTACGCCCGCAAGAATATCGGCTTTCTTTATGCCATCTCACACGGGGCCAAGTTTATCTATGAAACGGATGACGACAATAGGTGGGTATCTTTAACATATTTTAATGATATAATATGTTGTATACGTTTTAAAAATATCGTAAAATTGATAATAAAAATATATCTCAATTGAGTATTTTAAAATTTTGACTATTAAATAAAATACGTAACATAAGTATAGTCCAAATCTCAACATTGTTAAAAACATTAAAAATGTAATATAAGGTACCGTACGCATTCGGCTGTTCAACTGAAGGTTCTTTGGTTAGAATTATGATAAAGGCAATGATTAGTTCTTTTTTTCTTTTATTGACAAACGAATAAAGAGAATATTAACTGACCTCATTAATTCAATGCAACAACATTCCATTACTCTCTCTACACTTCTAGAAATAGTAAAATAAACATTACACTTAGTGATTCTCCCTAGAAACAGAGAGATCATTTAAAATATAACACTTTGATCTTCCAGACCTATCAACAACTTGGATGGATTTATCTACAGTGAAGAAACATCAGGACTTATGTTTGGTGGCAAACATCTCTTTAACCCGTACCATCATTTCGGTCAGTCCACACTGTGGCCAAGAGGTTATCCATTATCTAAAATTGGAGATGTCTCAAACAGAACGTACTGGTAAATATTTAGTACTATTAATCAACATGGTAAAACAAAAAGATAACAATTTTCCGAAATCTTTTTGGACTTTTGTTCAGAAGATTATTCTAGGTGATCGTTAACATTTGTATTCAACAAAGCTATTGATGGCAAAATCTGTCTTGAAGTCAGTCTGAAATAAAATGGCGATGGCTAATTTATATAGCTTTATGCCATGCTAATTTATTTTCAATATTTTATTTAATTACAAAACGTTTTACTTTCATACACCAAAACAAATGATTTGTGATTTGGCGTTAAGATAGTCGTTTTAAAAAAACTATTTTAATGTAATAGTCTTTATGATGTACGTTCAATATTGTCCAATGCTTTTTTACGGGCTCTATATTATAGAAATATGATTCTGGACAATTTAAGATTTCTTCTTTAAGGGCAAAATTCTGGGCATTATTTTGTCATAGGGATAAATGACAAGTTTTATTTATGATCTAAGTAAATCTTGAATATTAAGGCATTAAGAAATTCGTATATGTTAAACTATTGTAAGCTTACTCATGATACATAAATTGTAATACCTTTAAAAACAATAACATATATTAAAATATTGTTAAAATCCTATTATTAAATTAGTATCTTTATATAAACAGGTTATCCAGCCATTGGACTACGCCCTCCATACAACAAGGTATTGTCAACGGAGATCCAGATGTTGACGCCATCTTTAGACTGACCAGGAAATCTGTCACAGCACCAATCAACGTGACCTTCGACCCTCACGCGCCACCTGTCATCCTCCCGCAAGGCGTTTTCTGCCCTTTCAACTCACAAAACACTTTGTTTCACGAAAGAGCTTTCTGGGCTTTGCTTATCCCAACTGGCACCACTTTCAGAATGTGTGACATTTGGCGTGGGTACTGGGCGCAGAGACTCATGTGGGAGATTGGAGACCGACTGGCTTTCTTTCCAGCTAATGCATACCAGAACCGAAGTCCTCATTCCTACTTTGATGATGCCAGAGATGAAAAGGACATGTACTTCCAAACAGAATCTCTGATCACTTTTTTGACCAACTGGACATGTCCAGCAAGAGTATCGTTCTTCGGGTGTGTTCTTGAGCTGACCACAGCAATGGTGGATCAAACGTTCTGGAGACAAGAAGAAATTGAGTTAACTCGTCTATGGCTGGAAGATTTATTAGATCTGGGATATACCGAGCCTAGTCGAGTAAGAGAAATTGCAACGTTAAACAACAATGAAACATTAGCAGTAGAACAATTTCATGAACTCCATGATGACATATATAAAGAAAACACTACTTTGACTAAAGTAATATTTATACCAGCTGAGCAGGAATTCCAAATGATAAACAAAGCAAACTTTTTAAAATCGATTTCACAGGAGGCTATAGAGAGCATATCTAAAATATGTCCAAATATTACCAATATATATTGGGATTTTGCCAAAGCACCCTACTTAAACTATTACAATGATATTCTAGTGGTTTTTGTTTTTAATTTCCCCGGACATTACTCCAATGTAGATTATCTTGACGCTTTGTACAGAAAAGTCTTTCCAAACCTCATCTACTGTGGAGGCAATGCCAACAACTTCTTAGAGGCAACAAAGCCCATGGGGAAGCAGGTTAGTTTTATCGAGGCCAGCCTTGAGAAAGGATATGTCGGGTACCTATGCGCCATCAAAGCGATGGAGATGAACCTTAGGGTCAAAGGTTACCTCATCCTTGGTGACGATGTCATGCTCAAACATTGGGCGTTTGTAAACTCAAGCAAAGATCACTTTTGGGTGACGGAAAGTTCCATGCGATTAAACGTGACGCTAAATTCGCATTGGTGGAATTGGTGGAATTTTCCTATCGGAAAAAAAGCGTTTGACAAAACATTTGAAGGTATAAAGACTTCACGAAGTGTCCCAGAATACATAAACATAACAGATTTCCTTCATACCTTATCCAATTACACGGGCAGTCCGGACTTGATTGAGGTTTCATTAGCTGACCTGTACTACATCCCTGCAATTAGACAAAGGGAAACAATCTGGTACCTGACAAAGTTCTACCAGAACCGTTCATTTCTTGAGATCGCTGTGCCAACAGTTGTTCGCGGTATTGAAAATAAAGGTGATTTGATCTTAATCAAAGGTCAAAGTTTATGGGCTAGTAACCGAAAAAATCCATTTGGAATTTACTCCAAGGTTGAACACTATTTCCATCCTATGAAGATATCAGACCGACAAACATTTCAAGGAATTTGTGAAATATTCGCGCCAGATATTTTAATTAACTATTTTGAATTCTCACCTACTAATTCAACTTAATGTATTAATTATTTTTATGTTCGGGTTTGTATAAGTCATGATATTTTTCCATTGCACTTTTTAATATACTTATCGGTTTGAATACATGTATAATTATATATCTAATGAAAAAAATATTTGTTTTCAAATCCTTTAATATGAATATATCCAAAATAGTTTAATCTAAATATATAAAGTAGTCTATGTGTGTGTGTTCAAACAATCATATTAGTTAATTTGAAGATACGTGACCATATTGTCTTATATTATACCTTTGCGATTTCATTTCGGACCTGTGTCTTCGCCAGGTAAGGGGTTTGCGTATCGGAATGCCTTGCGGGCGACCCGGTTTCGATTGTCCAGTTAGTCTAATACCTCTTTTTTCTACATTTTTGTTTCAACTAATATTACATTTAAAAAAAAAGGATTGTAAGTCAGTGAATCCCCCCAGATCCGAAAAGAAATCCTAGCCTTCACCAGGATTCGAACTAAGGAAACTCGTCATCTATGTATAAATCCATCCTTCTAAATATGTATATTAATATTATTTATTATTTCTAAGAAGGGTGCAAGGGGAAATCCAGTGATGTCACATTTTTGCTTTTTTTGAGTTATTGCCCCTATATCATGCATGGTAGGTAAAGACACATTCCTAGCAATCGAAACTAGCAATAAACGAGCTGAGTCACTCGCAGTTTAAGTTTATAAAAGTATTATAAGGGGAGAAGCTGCAATGTAACACAATTGGCAAGCTGAAAACAAGCGATGTTTATTGTTGCTTCCCTTGCGACCAATCAGCCAATTTGTAGCTGTCACGTGACATCTTGTTTGTGGAAAAAAATGGCGGACGCAGTTAGAATTCTCAAAGTCACAGATCAGCCAAAAAAACATCGAAAACTTGGTCGAAAATAGGAACAGGTGCGAGATCAACGTCTGTCATGGCATGTTATGGGTCAATCCTGTAACTGTAAACGCCTCAATTGTTTCGAAGTGACGACCGAGGTAGAGCAAACACTTTTGCTAGCGCACTTCAACTGTAGGCCTAGCAAAGATCAACAAGACAGCTTTCTTGCTTAGACGATTGAAATCAAAGCTATCAATAGCTATACATAAATCTCTTTATATGTCTATCAACCTAATGTTTCAAGTTTGCAAATGAATATTGCAAATTAATATTGTCAATGAATAGAACAAAATTTTCATTCACGTTTTAATTTGTGTCATATACGTATTATAAAATAATTTGTAGCAGGCACGGTTAAAATTGTCGTATGTGTTAACTTTGAAGCGGGCAATCTCAATATAACTGCATGGGTAGTATTTTTGTAGCAGGAAATTATTCAATTTCCGATGACAAAAGTTCATTCACGTTTTAATTCGTGTCGTATACATTTTATAAACTTTGTAGCGGGTAGCGTTTAAATTGCCGGGCAATGTTTATGCCGGGACCAACTTTTGAAAGTTTTAATTTGTGTCGTATATGTTTTTTAAACTTTGTTTCATATGGATTTCACTTGTTATTATTTTGCCTGTTGAACTTATAATTTAATTCTAAGTTTGATTCCAAAGTAACAATAAATAAATACATTGCAAATAATACCAACAAAAAAAAACAACAACAAATACAACATAGGTCTACGACTTAATGTTGTCGCAAAAAATATATCAATCAATCATTTTTAAATTAAAAGTAGGCTACTGTTGAAATGACACGTGAGTTCCGTTTCACAGAAAGAGTTTTATTACCCAAAAAAACTCACACCATTAAATCACAGTGGTAATACTTTAAGCAATAAATTTAAAAAAATGATTATTATTTGTTTTTCTTTTTTAGTTGTATATTGAACTGGTATTGATTAACGTTTGCAAAACAATAATAAATAAATAAATACTGACCACAAAATAAAACCTACTACTTTATGTAGGTTGCACAAAAAAAAACACTATAATGTGTCAAGCATGGTCTATACAAATCCCGTTCGGAGAATCGAGCACATATCTGCTAGTTGTATCTAAGTACAATTAAGACATAGTTAAGACATAAAAAGGCGTCCATAAAAATAAGTCACTAGCCAAACAACATTTTAAAAAACAAAATATACCGGTACTTTAAATAAATATTAACTAACTTTACTTCCAGGACATATTATTGAATATATCTTATCCCCTCCCCCACCCCCTACATTTATTTTTCCACTATGGAGACGCCTTTGAAATATTGCCAATAACAACGCCAATGATAAACAAGGCACAACCCAAAACTGGCTCAAACATTCTCACATCGCCACTTGTTTGTAACGTCAAAACCAAACAGAGGCTAAGTTAAACAGCTCAGGTTCTGGTGCAGTTTTTGTGTGTTATTTATTTAAGGTTTTTATCAGACATTCAAATAACTGGCGGGCTTAGTAGACTGCACTTAAATCCATCGACCATTACTAGTGAACCATGCCTTCTCAAAGCTTTTTTTTTCTTGCCATTATAATATTCCACACCAAACGTTTCACACCCTTCTAAAAAATATTTTTTTTTTGTCTGGCAAAATAAATAAAAATAGAGTAGTTAAAAGGCAAAGGAATGGAAATAAACCTTTATGTAAAGCTTTTTTTCATCGAGTCATAACGCCTTTATTATGTTGCCTAGGTAACGGGCATGATGGTCTATTTGCATCGCTCTTGGTTGTCATACCGAAGAACATGTGTTCGATTCTTGGTGGCGCAGGCCAGGATCTGTTGCCCCGAGTCTTGAAGGGTGTGTCGCTTAGTCGACCCAGCTCAGATTTGTACATGGCATTAATGTACTAGTGGGGATAAGTAAGGATGCTGGGTATTGCGCTGACGACACAATTTTCTCTTATTTTGAGGCCACAGAGACTTGTGAACGCTGCTACATATGTACAGTGGATGAACATCAATCAATCAAATTCCTCTAAGTCCTTAGTTACACATAGGGCCTCGACAATGCTTATCCACTCCTTTCGGTCTTGTGCCAGTCTCTTCATCACTTGCCACTGCATTCTCGCTTCTTTCAGTTCTTTATCCAGTGTTCTCCTCCAGGTGGTATTTGGCCGGCCTCTCTTCCTGTTTTCCTGTGAATTCCACTCTAGTGCTTGACTGGCTATGTTGCCCGGATGATGAACATAGACTGACAGAAATACTTACTTAGGCATTTGAGCTCTAAAATTTGACGTCCATTTGAAAATGGCGGTCCAACTTTTTTTATCTTTATTCGATCGATCGCGCTAAAAAGAAAAATGAAAAAAAGCACGCACTGAGATTTTTGTTATGACGTCATCAAATTTTGCGTATTGTTAAATTAATTTTGTAGCGGGAAAAGTTTAAGAACGAAATAAAATTTCGTTTCAATTTGCGTCGTAATTTGTAGCGCGCAATATTTAAATTGTTTAAATTACCGGAAAATAATAATAATAAGTGAAACAGGATACTTTATCATCGCTTAAGACTATTGTTTATGCATGGGGAGATACAGTGTATTTGAAAAATATTTTAGCCAGTTCAGAGAACTGGGCACCATTAGGCTTATAAACTTGGTAACTGGCAATGTGTACATTTTATTCGTCTTAAATTATCGTTTTAGCGGGCATTGTTTCAATTGCCGGTTTGCGAACGAACTTTGTGAGTGATGGGAACGACATTTCATTCACGTTTAAGCTTATAGACTTTGTAGCGGGCAATGTTTCAATTGCCGATTTGCGAACGAACTTTGTGAATTGTTAATTTACACATGTATAAGCGCACTACTTTCTCTGACCTAACAAATTTGGTTTTAAAAAAAGTGCGGCTTATACGCGAGATTTTACGGTAATGTAAAAAGATATCAGCTTGCATATAATATTATGATGATTGTCTTTATTAGGGAGTGTGCTTAATTTTAATATATACAGTACATGAATGCATTCTAATTGCATTTCATTCCTTGTGTTTATATATTTTATGGACTGCAATCAAAACACTTTAAGCTTAACTAATTTGTCCGTGATTAATTAGCGGTTAGATTTTGTTAAGTTAATGAAGACACATTTTTGTAATTAAAAGTCGGCAACAGTATTGTTATTAATACTTTTATTATTATTATTATTTACACTTTATCAAATAGATTGTACACTTTAGAGGGGTTCTTAATTGGCAAATTAAACAAATCTTAAATAATGACAGTGTAAAGTTAAATGCATGTGAAATTCTATCGAGTTTGCATTTTTTTTTTTTTTTGCATACATGTATAGGCCTACACATATTTTTTTTTGTACTCAAAATGTGCACAAGAACGACATTTAATTTTATTTTGGCTGCAGGCTTCTGGAGGAAATGAATGGACTTGGAGGAGTGGGGGGGTAGAGGGGGGGGGGGGGGTTCTCTGTTTGACCCCGTTACTGTATGTAAATATTGAAATTAAGCGGCAGATGTATGTCGCACATTTGGTTTATGTAAACCCGCCCCTCCCACTCCTCACAAACATTTCAATAAGTTCAATCTATATAATAAAAACCCAAACAAATATGTCAGTCTGTGTATCGGAACGCTTAGCGACTTGGTTTTGGTAGTATTGACAGAACACGTAATATCAAAGACTATAGGCCTTTAAGAGAACCGCTTGCCATGGCTCTCACAAGCCTATGTAGCGCCCCAGGGCAAACGTTTCAGCGCCGCCCCCTTGCATGCTGTAACTGCTTTATTTAGTGCATAGGTTCTCAACGTTTTTCGTCTCACCGCCCCCTTTTTCAAATGTGTATCTCTCACTGCTCCCCCCCTCCCCAAATCCGAAAATGAACTAATGAGTCAAATTTGCCGCATACAATTTGTATAGGCCGACTAGATTTGTATGCAATTTAATCATCCTAAAAAGAGGTGAAATATCTTTAAAAGAGCTGAAATGAATACATTTGTTAAATTGTTATATACTGCAAAAGTTTTTTAAAATAAAACAATTTTTAAGTGAAGCTTGTTTCTGGTATGTTGCTGGTAGTTTGTCTACGTTCCAATAAATAGGGTGTGAAAATGCAATAAAAAAATTGTTGCCAAAACAAAAAGACCTAGAGAAATTGATGGATGTCCTTTTGCAACCAAAAGTCGTGATTATAGCCCACCATTTCTGCATTCAATTTGTATTCTTTATTTGTTATTTATTCAATCAATTCTTCTTTCAGTTGTAAAGGTAGGGCTGATTTTAATACTTCACCATTAGAAACAAAGGTCTAATAACCAATCAGGAATTTTCATGTTTATAATATTATCTTTAAATCGTCTGCTGAAGTAATCATTTATTGTTTCAATGTTGTAACGTTGAAGCACTCTCTATGAATCTTCCAGTAGATTGCCCTTCAAAGTTTGTTAGCTGCGTTAGTCTAGTGTCTAGGTATCGTTCAATGAAGTCGCAGAGTCCCTACGTCTCTCTGACAGTTGTTTAATTTATCAGCAACTCTTCCAGTGTGAAGAAATAGCATCAATTCTAATTAGCTTGTATTTTCAATAACCAAAACAAAATCCGTATAGTAATAAGATGCAGTTTTAATTCATTTCAATTTCGTAACAACGTGTAACATAGAAATATTGGTGACAAATTATATAATAGTATATAATGTGTAGAGCAAAGACATAAGGGTCTACACATGAAGAAGAATGGGACTTAACGTATGTCTAGGCAAGTTTTTGGCCGGCAGCTCAAAAAGTGGGAGGGACTAATTAGAAGCGCGTCACAGATTACCTTTGCCGCTTCCAATGAAAATCATGCATTTTTCGCGGGTGACCATATTTCCAAGAAATATTATTAATAGTGTGGCGCGAACTATTTCAGCCTAGCCATTGGCTTAAATATAGCAGACGGTGTGTCTAGGTTCTAGCCAGTTCAAACTGGGTTAACAGTTGACGATAGTCATTTTAAATAACCTTGGCCTTTGTTTGTTTAAGTCAAAAGGAGAAAATAAACAGAAGTGACTTAATGAATAGTATATCTTAAATAGAATTACGATGTAGAAGGGACAGATTGGGTTTGAACAATAGTTGTATACATAATAATGTGACAATGTATTGATGTAAGCATGTTTTCGTCAGTTGTTCTTTATAAATTCAAGATTTCTGCGTCCAAAGTTGTACTATTGAAGTTTTTACATAAATTTATAAAATTAAAAAAAAAATAAAAAAAAAACAGAAAAAGAAATCTCTTTGTCTTCTTTTAATTAAGGTCAATTCTCTGAAATCATTTTTTTTATAGATTATTTCATTCAATTAAATAAGATATATCAGTTTTCAATTTTATGAGATTTTCTCTCAAATAATAGACTTTGGTATCCAAAAACTTTAGCATCGCAACAAAGATCCATACAATAATATATTTAAACTTTAGATGACCAGCGTAAAGCCTACCTAAGTGGTAGTAACAAACTATTTGCAATCCTCATTATTCTAAAAAAATCTTCAAAAATCTGTGAGCAATCTATCATTGAATGCGTTGCTTCAGTTTTGTTATCTGTAGTAATTACGTAAATACATCGCAAGTTGAACACTTCAGAGTTCTCCTCACAATGAAAGAAAGTTGGCAGTCTTTTAATCCAAATATATCACCTTGGTGTTTTGCGATAACCAGTAACAAATTTTAAGGACATTCGATCATGTCGTAATTTTCATATCTGGTCAACTTTTGTAGCTTTTTTTGGTAAAAAATTACAGAGATTAATAGCAGTTAAAGCAAACTATGCTTTTGTTTTATTTATCCCAGTAATTTGATAAAAATGTAAATATCACTAATTAGAATCGTCAATTCTTAAATTTAAAACAATGACTTAGGCTTACTTTACTTCCGGCTCATGTTTCCAGACTTTTGAAAAAAATAAGTCCCTATCTTTTTAAACTAAGTTTATATTTAATTTATATTTTGATAGATTAAGATAAATATGAATGATATCATACCTTATGAATTTCCACACTAAAATTTTGCGCATCCTTTTTTTTCAAGCTTTGGCCTGGAAAAAACATAAAAAGATAATTCGCTTTGTTTCAGCTACATTGTGTCCATTTCACTCTATTTATTTAGTAAAAACAAACATATCCGAAAAGTGTATTTACTTCTGTCTCTTCCGGTAGAGACAGCCATGTTGTTATTTTTATTCGATTCGCAAATTGGTTGAAGGTATCAGTGAATATTTCAAAGGCTATGATGCTGAAAATTTGATAGAATGTATTGTTAGTCGCGACAAGTCTGCTGCCCAAGTTTCAGCTCAATTGGACGACGGTGCAAATCGATGCCAAGTATTGCTAACAAGCAAACAAGCAACCCAGCAACCAACCAAGCAGACAGACAGTACGAGTTAAAAGAAAGGGAGTAAAAAGCATACCAGATATAAAAAATCAATTCTAAAAATAATAAGAAGACTTAAACAAAGTTAGTTACCCCCGTGGTTTCCCACGGGCTATTTCTAGTGCTTATATAAAACACAAACACACAAAGACTTGATACGTTGGAAGTGTACCAGGAAAAAAAAATATATATGACCCGGGTCTTAACAAGGTTTCAGTAAAATCTTGAAAAAAAATGTCTGCATAGGATGTAATTAAGAAATAAAGTAGTTCAGATTGCCCATTACTTATTCTCTTTGTCAGCACCAAATTGTTTTCATTTTTTTAAAGGGGAAATAATGCAGATACTAGTTTTTGTGTAATTGTAAAGGTTTTTACAACAAGAAAAAACAACAGCAAACAATAACAAATGCAAAGAAAAAGTTTTTTAAAGATTTATATAAACAAAAAAAACATAATCTAATTTTATTGTTGTTTTATTTTACTTTTTTTTTAATATATGAAATAAACAAAAACTATTTTCGAACTCCAATAATTCTCTAGGTTTGAAAAAGCATAAAAACAAAAAATCGTGATCAAAAGGGAATAAATAGTTCTTTAATATTGTTTTAAGTACCGGTATGCTGGGAGACGGAATTTATGTAATCAAGTCAAATTTCCATTTATTTGATGCACTAAAGTAATCTAATCTTATTTTAAAGGTCTGCGCTGTGAACAATGCATGACAGTATTGTGGAGTAATGAAAAACGGTGGTACGGTACATGTTTGCTTTTTACTGCCAATGATATCGACATTTGAGTCTTGTGGGTCTAGTGTGATCTAGGCCTACTTTATAGCTTGTTTTTTTTCCCTTCAATGGTTTATTATGGTGTGTTTGTTTCATAGTAAAAATAAAAGTGCTCACCATTTCGCGTGCATTAGACGTAAATAAATTTTACCAAGAGAATAAAGCAAACCAATTTAATTATAGATAGCGTATCAAAATGCTTAAAGTTTTCGGATGAGTGGTTTTAGAGTAACTAAACAAAAAAATACCATAAACGGGTTAAATTGACCCGCCTAGTCGGGATAGGGATAGGGTTTATATCCGACACTGAAATAGGATGTGTTGTATCATTGTATGGTCGGTCAACAGATTTATGAAACTTTCTAAATTCAAAAAGAAGCACACAACATTGTTTGAAGAGCCTTAAAGGATGGCCTGGTATTTCAGCAGAAGTATGTAGTAGAAGATTCGAAAATATGTAAGATCCGTGTCAATACGCTTTTAACGTACAGGTGTTGGCATAGTGCAGGGGTCTCGAACTGTTATTGCTTATTTGCACGAGAACTTGTAAAGTAACTCGAGTAACGCGTGATCAGAAATATTTGTTATTAAGTCAATACATGTAATGTATAAAATGATTTTAATCCGTTTTATTTCTTCAACTAACTTGGGTGTAGACTAATCATTGTGCTAGGTTGATGTTTCTGTCAGTTCTGCTTGTCTCTTGGCCGACCAGATTTTTGCACCAAAAAGGATCTCTATAATATTCAGACCACAAGCCCAGAAATAATTTTGCTCAACTTCTTATCTTATATATTACAGACGCTCTTTCTATAAAATTATCTAAGTCCGCTACATCCTACTTGTTTAGTGCCGCTCTATCATCCACCAATCATATTCGTGTTAGTATATATATATTTCTAGTGGTTTAAAAGTTGTACACATATAAGTTGATTTACGATATATTTCTAGTGGTTTAAAAATTGTCCACATATGAGTTGATTTACTATAAATTGCTAGTAGTTTAAAAGTTGTCCACAAAAGTTGATTTGGAATGAGAAGAAAGACTTCAAAAGTCAGCAGCAGACTCAAGGTCTCTGAGCCCTGTAGCTATGGGATATTTTATCAATGAATGCATCCCTGTTCCCTTCCTCCATACTTGATTTAGCAATGTTTTATTTTTTACCATATGAAGAAATCATTTCTGTTCTAATATTTTTCTAATTTTAATTTTGAGGTCTTTCTAACAAAGTATTTACTTGAATGGTAAAACAATTAATAATTTTATTTCCAGCACCTTATGTCACAAAAAGTAAAATTCTATACATAAATTAAATTTTTTTTGTCCACAGCATCTTTTTTAGGATGTGTCAGCCACAGGTCGTCGCTGTGCTCAAGGATTTATAGAATTGACAACGTACGACGAGTTTAGGCTTTTTAATACGGTTCAGAATGACGTGAAACTTTCCACAAATAGTTTGTGTGTTACTACGGTCAACACTGTCAAGTTTTTTTTTGTTTAATGACCGCAGCGGTCAGTTTGGTAAAAAAAAAAAACGGGAATAAAAAAACAACTTTTGATTCACGTTGAAATTGCTAGTATCAAATGTATATAATTGTCTTCAAGAAATAAAAAAAAGGATGGTGTTGAAATTATTTTCAGTATGAAGTCGTCTCGTAAACGACTCAAATAAACTTTGTAGCGGGAAATTGTTCAATAGCCGGTGTCAAAATTTCATTCACGTTTTAATTTGTGTCGAATACGTCTTATAAATTTTGTAGCGGGTAATATAATATTTCAAATGTCGAGCAATGTTTTAATTGCCAAGCAATGTTTGATTGCCGGGATCAACTTTTTAAAGTTTTAATTCGTGTCGTAATATACGTTGTTATGAAACGGAGATTCATAATAATTACCTTTATTAAATTCTAGCATTAATAATTGCGAATCGCGAATCTAACGTTGGGAGAATAAAAGTTACTAAATATCAACACCGGAAGAGACGCTATTTTAAGAATCTTCTAGAAGCATTTTAATTCGATTTGTAAAGTCTCGTTAATAATCGATAAGAACGATACAACGTCATTTACCTTAAGTAATCGTGTTGTTTACAAAATATGCTTAAAACAATTACGATACGCCCAAACTGTTAAACTATAAAAGGAACAACCGCGTTCAATCTATCCCTTTTCGGCCTATTGCCTTTTCCAATACAGTTAGGCGTATGACGCTGTCTGTTAATAAGTCACTTCGTGCATGTACTCTGAACTTGCCTTGTTTGTTCAACTACCTCAACCTAATAATATAAATTCTAAGGATCAGGTTTGAGATGTGTTTTCTTAAATATTTCAATTTATTATTTGGACAAGGATTCCATACATACACCTATTGAAATGCATGTTAAATGGATCTAAGCCATACTCTTGTTTTATATCAATTATGGAACTGTAGCCTATTGTACAAATATGTGAATATCAGAAACTGAAGAACAATTCAGTACTTTCAGTATTAAAGTTTAAAAGTATTTACAACTGAATTCTTATCTCAGTCATTTCATTGTAAACCATTTTAGATGTGTGGTCTTAGGAACTATAATTACTGATAGTAATCCTATTATATACAAGACAAGTAAAATATACAACCAACTTGAGCTGATATAAATATTTACCAGGAAACAAGATGAATTACACTTATACACTATTGTTGCATAACAGATGTCAAAAGGATATACAACCTTCGGCATACTCATACTCTAGACTATAACAACCATAATAACTACAACAACAGTAATTCAACTCATACTAAGTTCATGAGATAAACATCAACTACTTACTAATTCTGTCATAAGAAGAACTGTTAATAAATATACTGAACATTGAAACAACAGCACAATTGAGCTGGAATTCATATTTATTAAGGAGGGCTCGGAGTCAAAATACAAGAATAACATTCTTAATACGGATTAGTATGTCATCTAAAATAAATATAATGGACAATATAATGAACTGACTTGATCAGGTATCATAAATAAATTATAACTCGGCTGACATGAAAGTGTTGGATGACCACTAGTGTTTGCTGAAACAACATCTCATAGCTGATTAGGTAAGCCCATTACTTACTTCGTTGATGGTCAGTGGTGTTGAAAACACGGACAGTAATTACAAGAACGAAATAACTGTTGGTTTCTGTTCGAAGGAATTGTGTCACGTAATAAAATGGTTAGCTCGTTCGTGATCTGTATGATGTAACAAAGTGTGAATTCACAATAATACAATAATTCAGGAATATACAAGAACTTTTTACAACCGTGTTATACATCTTGATTATAAAAGTTAAATTTATCAGAATTTTGCTTGAAGGTTATGAACAGTATTCAATCTGCATTCAATCTGTATTGATTCATATCTCACAGATTCATAAATTATTTTTGATGTTAAATTGACTGTGATTAATTCACTTTTATAGTAATTTCAAGGACAATAACTATTGGAAGTTTATGGACTAAGTAAGTGGTAATCTTATCATCATTATTATATTAAATAATATTTTTAATATGGATACAGAAGGTGCCAGTAATCTTACATTGGATCCAACAATTTTTACAATGACTGTTGAACAACTTAGCAGAATGTCTATGTCACAACTAAAAGACATTGCTAAATCCTTGAGTATTAATATCACAGAATTAAGACCATCAAAAACTAAAATGATTAAAGAGATAACAGAAGGTTTAAAACAAAAAGGTTCAACAATAGAGGAAGTAACTGCTAATAGTGGAAATGACTCGGAAGATGACTTGAATTTCTCAGATACCCAGAGAATAATGGGAAATGCCAACCATGAATTTATTTCAGGTACATTAAGTGAAGAACTGAGGTTCAAACTTGAATTGAAGAAAATGGAAATAGAAATGGAAAGAGAAGATAGAAGATTGAAAATAGAATTGGAAAGAGAAAAGATAGCAAGTCTAGAAAGGATTGAAATAGCTAAGTCTCGCAACTCAAATCATTCAACTGCAAGCTCCATAACAGATCCTGAGTTGTATAAATTTAAAAAGCATATACCAACTCTAGATGACAACTTTGTGGAAGACTTCTTTATGATGTTTGAGCAAAATGCTATTGATTATCAATTCCCGGAAGGAAAGAAGGCTATTCTTTAGCGCTCTGCGTTAAACAAAGGGAAAGCATTAGATGTAGTACTGAGTTTAACACAAGAGGAACTGTACGACTATGAGTTGATTAAGAACAGGGTCTTGTTAAGTTTTGCTTTAACTCCGGAAAGGTACAGGAAAGTGTTTAGAGAATCGAAGAAGGAACATGAACAATCTCATGTAGATTTCTTGAGGCAAAAGAAGAAACATTTCGAAAGATGGGTCAGGTCTAAGAATGTAGACAAGGACTATAAGAAATTGGCAAATCTAATATTAATGGAGGAATTTAACAACCATGTTAGATCAGATGTCAGGATACACCTAGCAGACCGTAATATTGAACAAGTTGAAGAAGCCGCTGTGAAGGCAGACGAATATTTAGTAATTCATACCAGCAGTAGATTTTCTACCTTTGATAAAAATAAAAAGAAAGATCAGGAATCAAAAATTGATAAGAAACAATCAAATCCAGTTGAGTATAATAAAAACAGGCACAAAGATCAGAGCAAAGAAAGTTTAATGAATTCCAAACCCGTTTGTAACCACTGTAAGAAAGTTGGTCATACAAGGGAAAAGTGTTTTCTATTGAACAAAAATATAGATAAGAAAAACAGTAAGGTTATTCTATCTTATGCAGCAGTGACTGAAAGGAAAAGTGGCAAGAATGTGAGTAAAGAGGTTAAATCACAAACAAAGGAACTAGGTAATAGTACAAATGAACTGTCTAGAAACCAGTATCCAAATAAATTGAAGCCAGGTAAAGTTTCCGCAGTGACAACCATGGTATTCAATAATTCAAATCTGAGTTGTGATAAGAACACTACAGATAAAATATTAGTGAGTGAAAAACCTACCTCTCACAAAGAAAACTTGGACAAAAGTCAAGAAGCTACTATGAAGCCAAGTAATTGTTTACCTTTCATTAATGAGGGTATAGTGTCATCAAATATAAACGGTGTCACTAAAGAAAAGAGAATAAAGATACTTCGCGACACAGGAGCTGAGGTCTCTCTCTTATTAAATAACACTGTACCAACGTCACAATTGACTTATACTGGGCAAGATGTTATTATACAAGGTGTGGTCAGGAAAAATGTAAAATGTCCTCTACATCAAGTTCAATTGAAGAGTACCTACTTCAATGGGACCATTGTTGTGGCTATTTGTAAAACTCTCCCACATGAAAATATATCACTCATTTTGGGAAATGATATAGCTGGAAATGTTGTACATTCCGTAACCAGTAATCAACAAAACCTTAAGAAAAGTGGATGCATAACTAAGCCAATATGTATTGTCACTCGAGGTTCAGCCCAACAACAAACCAAGCCTGATAAAACCGAATTAAAACCAGAATCAGAACCAGAAGTTGACTTGAAGGCTACTTTTATGGCTGAAATATTGAATGGTTTTTCGGATAAGACTTCAGGAAATGAAATGTCACCAAGACAATTATTGATACAGGAACAGGATAGAGATCAGGGGATTGCTAACTTGAAAAGGAAAGCAATATCTGAAGAAGAAGCGGAAAAGAAAGGAGGTGGATACTTCATGAAAGAAGGTATACTAATGCAGAGGTGGAAAAGTAATCATGACGATTACAAAGACAGTAATCAAATAGTAGTGCCTGAGGTATATCGAAATGATATTCTACGTTTGGCTCATGATACGCCATACGCAGGTCATTTGGGAGTAAAGAAGACTTCTCAAAGGATTCTCCCATATTTCAATTGGCCTGGAATTCATCGCAATGTTACCCGCTACTGCAAGTCATGTAAAACATGCCAAATGGTAGGAAAGCCTAACCAGACCATTCCGGCAGCGCCACTGAAACCAATACCAGCCTTTTCTGAACCGTTTAGCCATATAATGATAGATTGTGTGGGACCCCTACCAAAAACAAGGCGGGTCACCAATACTTGTTTACTATCATGTGCTCTTCAACCAAATATCCCGAAGCTATACCGTTACGATCAATCAATGCAGATAAGATATCTGATTCGTTAATCGAATTTTTCTCCAGGTATGGTCTACCTAAGTCAATACAATCTGACCAAGGTACCAACTTTACCTCCAAGCTATTCAACCAAGTTTTGAAGAAATTGAACATTAAGCACGTAACATCGACGGCTTATCACCCGCAAAGTCAAGGTGCCCTAGAGCGTTATCACCAGACTCTAAAGACTATGCTCCGTGCATACTGCTTTGAAAACGAAAAAGACTGGGATCGTGGCATACCTTTTGCTCTTTTCGCTACAAGAGAAGCGGTGCAGGAATCACTTGGATATAGTCCTTTTGAGCTCGTGTTCGGACATTCGGTTCGTGGACCCTTAAGACTATTGCAGGAGACATTCTTAAGTTCTGATGAACCAGTTGGACTAGTGGCTTATGTGGAAAAATTCACTGATAGAATGTACAATGCTTTTAATCATGTAAAAGTTAATCTTTCACAGGCTCAACAGAAAATGAAGAGTTACTACGATGTCAAGGCCAAGACCAGATGCTTCCAACCAGGTGACCAAGTTCTCATGCTGACACAATTGGCAGGACAACCCATGAGTGCTAAGTACACAGGACCTTATGAGATTTTAAAGAAAATAAGTAATTTAACTTATCTTGTAAAAACTCATGATAGAAGGAAGACACAAAGGTTGTGCCACATCAATATGCTAAAACCATATATTGTTAGAGATAAACAAACTGATATTAGGCCTATAACTATTGTTAAAACAGTAGAAAAAGAAATGCCAAAATTCAAAAAGCCTATTATAACTAGCAAACTTCAAAATACTGAAGCTATTAGGAACCTAAATGATAAGTTAGCACACCTAAACCAATGTGAGCGAACTTCTATCAAGGGTTTAGTTGATAACAATATGCAGTTATTCAGTGATGTTCCTAACAAAACTAATTTAGTTGCTCATGATATCATTTTGAAGGATAATGCAAAACCTATAAAACAGCATCCTTATAGAGTTAATCCGATACAACTAGAACACATTAGGAAAGAATTAGATTACATGCTTGAAAATGACCTAATTATTCCTAGTACAAGCGAATGGTCATCACCATGTGTATTGGTTCCAAAGTCTGATGGTTTCATACGTTTTTGTATAGATTACAGAAAAGTTAATCAGGTCACAAAACAAGATACATATCCTATCCCTAGGATTGATGACCTTATTGACAGAGTAAGCAATGCTAAGTATGTAACTAAAATAGATTTGCTCACTGCTTATTTTCAAATACCTATGACTGATAAAGCACAGGAAATATCCACTTTCATTACTCCTGATGGGACATATAAATTTAAAGTAATGCCATTCGGGTTATCCAATGCTCCATCAAGTTTTCAAAGGTTGATAAATAGTGTCATATCTGATGTTCCTCAATGTCATGCTTATCTAGATGATATAGTTGTATATAGTGATAGCTTTAATGAACATCTAAACCAACTAACATTACTTTTTCAGAAACTTACCGAAGCTAAACTCACCATTAACTTGAACAAGTGTACCTTTTGTCGTGCAACCATTGAGTATTTAGGACATATCGTAGGTAGTGGTGCAGTAAAACCAGTAAATGCAAAGGTAAAGGCTATACAAGATTTCCCTACTCCTAAAACGCGTAAACAGTTACGTAGTTATATTGGAATGGCAGGGTATTATAGAAGATTCATTAGGGATTTTTCAATTGTAGCTTGTCCATTGACAAATCTTCTAAAGAAGCAAACTAAGTTTGTTTGGTCTCAGGAATGTGAACATGCTTTTATGGAAATAAAAGATCTTTTGACTAAGGCACCAGTATTAGTTTCACCAAACTATACTAAACCTTTTAAAATAATGGTAGATGCATGTAAACAGGGAATGGGGGCAGTAATTTCACAAGTAGGAGATGATTCCTTGGAACATCCAATTAGCTTTTGTTCTAAGAAGTTCCTTCCATATCAGGTTAACTACAGTTGTATAGAACAGGAATTGCTAGGCCTTATCTTATCTCTGAAACATTTTGACTATTATATCCATGGTTCACAATTTCCAATTGACATTTATACAGACCATAATCCATTAGTGTTTCTCTCAAAGATTAACCAAAATCAGAGATTATTGAGATGGAGTTTGTTTTTACAGTCCTATAACCTAAACATAGTACATGTTAAAGGGAAAAATAACATTGTTGCTGACACTTTGTCACGTGTTATGCCAGAAGACTAGAATAAATACTAAACTATAGTATTTTAACCTATTGTTATATTACATAACTGATGTAACTTTATCCTATGCTGTACTAATAGCTAAATAGATTATAGAAAACAATTATGTAAATACAATACTTGCTTTATTTCATAAAGAATAACTATGAATCTTGAATACTTAGTGATATTACAATGTACAGTAACATATTGTATTGATAATAAGATACTTCTTCTTGAGTAAGAATGAGAAAACCTTAGTTTATTGTTATTGAAGAGATTTAAAATTGATGATTTGAAATATTAATTTCAATCACATTATAAATTGTATGCCATAGATATACATTATATGTTATAATTAATTATGCTATGCTATATTACTCATTTATACCATGCATATTTCTTATTTGATAAAGTAATGATAATCCTACTAACTTTAAAGATATAGTGAAGTAATTTTTTTTTGTGTCATTAATATTATATTATTATTCAACAGATAATGACATTTGCAGTACCTAGAGTTACAGGAAATGTACATTATATTCTGAACAGACAACCATAGTGCTTATGTAAAGGTTTGAATTGAAAGTGCAGACATTCCACATGCACACACACAAACTTAAATTCACACTATTAGTTGCTTGATTGATTTATAATTAATAATTCTTAATTGAGTTAAATTGATTTTAAATTTTTGCTATTGAATTGTTTTGACTATTGGATCAAATTTTATTTATGTAAAGATTGTAAAAGGATGATTCAGAGTACAAGAGCAAAACAATTTTTCTTATTAAATTTTAACCTAAATAGTTAAAATAGATTTTTTCTTGCATGTTTAAAAGAAATTCCACACATAACTATTATCTAGTGAGGAATTGTCTTTTCTTTTTGGTTCGGGCGACTGTTATGAAACGGAGATTCATAATAATTACCTTTATTAAATTCTAGCATTAATAATTGCGAATCGCGAATCTAACGTTGGGAGAATAAAAGTTACTAAATATCAACACCGGAAGAGACGCTATTTTAAGAATCTTCTAGAAGCATTTTAATTCGATTTGTAAAGTCTCGTTAATAATCGATAAGAACGATACAACGTCATTTACCTTAAGTAATCGTGTTGTTTACAAAATATGCTTAAAACAATTACGATACGCCCAAACTGTTAAACTATAAAAGGAACAACCGCGTTCAATCTATCCCTTTTCGGCCTATTGCCTTTTCCAATACAGTTAGGCGTATGACGCTGTCTGTTAATAAGTCACTTCGTGCATGTACTCTGAACTTGCCTTGTTTGTTCAACTACCTCAACCTAATAATATAAATTCTAAGGATCAGGTTTGAGATGTGTTTTCTTAAATATTTCAATTTATCATTTGGACAAGGATTCCATACATACACCTATTGAAATGCATGTTAAATGGATCTAAGCCATACTCTTGTTTTATATCAATTATGGAACTGTAGCCTATTGTACAAATATGTGAATATCAGAAACTGAAGAACAATTCAGTACTTTCAGTATTAAAGTTTAAAAGTATTTACAACTGAATTCTTATCTCAGTCATTTCATTGTAAACTATTTTACATGTGTGGTCTTAGGAACTATAATTACTGATAGTAATCCTATTATATACAAGACAAGTAAAATATACAACCAACTTGAGCTGATATAAATATTTACCAGGAAACAAGATGAATTACACTTATACACTATTGTTGCATAACAGATGTCAAAAGGATATACAACCTTCGGCATACTCATACTCTAGACTATAACAACCATAATAACTACAACAACAGTAATTCAACTCATACTAAGTTCATGAGATAAACATCAACTACTTACTAATTCTGTCATAAGAAGAACTGTTAATAAATATACTGAACATTGAAACAACAGCACAATTGAGCTGGAATTCATATTTATTAAGGAGGGCTCGGAGTCAAAATACAAGAATAACATTCTTAATACGGATTAGTATGTCATCTAAAATAAATATAATGGACAATATAATGAACTGACTTGATCAGGTATCATAAATAAATTATAACTCGGCTGACATGAAAGTGTTGGATGACCACTAGTGTTTGCTGAAACAACATCTCATAGCTGATTAGGTAAGCCCATTACTTACTTCGTTGATGGTCAGTGGTGTTGAAAACACGGACAGTAATTACAAGAACGAAATAACTGTTGGTTTCTGTTCGAAGGAATTGTGTCACGTAATAAAATGGTTAGCTCGTTCGTGATCTGTATGATGTAACAAAGTGTGAATTCACAATAATACAATAATTCAGGAATATACAAGAACTTTTTACAACCGTGTTATACATCTTGATTATAAAAGTTAAATTTATCAGAATTTTGCTTGAAGGTTATGAACAGTATTCAATCTGCATTCAATCTGTATTGATTCATATCTCACAGATTCATAAATTATTTTTGATGTTAAATTGACTGTGATTAATTCACTTTTATAGTAATTTCAAGGACAATAACTATTGGAAGTTTATGGACTAAGTAAGTGGTAATCTTATCATCATTATTATATTAAATAATATTTTTAATATGGATACAGAAGGTGCCAGTAATCTTACATTGGATCCAACAATTTTTACAATGACTGTTGAACAACTTAGCAGAATGTCTATGTCACAACTAAAAGACATTGCTAAATCCTTGAGTATTAATATCACAGAATTAAGACCATCAAAAACTAAAATGATTAAAGAGATAACAGAAGGTTTAAAACAAAAAGGTTCAACAATAGAGGAAGTAACTGCTAATAGTGGAAATGACTCGGAAGATGACTTGAATTTCTCAGATACCCAGAGAATAATGGGAAATGCCAACCATGAATTTATTTCAGGTACATTAAGTGAAGAACTGAGGTTCAAACTTGAATTGAAGAAAATGGAAATAGAAATGGAAAGAGAAGATAGAAGATTGAAAATAGAATTGGAAAGAGAAAAGATAGCAAGTCTAGAAAGGATTGAAATAGCTAAGTCTCGCAACTCAAATCATTCAACTGCAAGCTCCATAACAGATCCTGAGTTGTATAAATTTAAAAAGCATATACCAACTCTAGATGACAACTTTGTGGAAGACTTCTTTATGATGTTTGAGCAAAATGCTATTGATTATCAATTCCCGGAAGGAAAGAAGGCTATTCTTTAGCGCTCTGCGTTAAACAAAGGGAAAGCATTAGATGTAGTACTGAGTTTAACACAAGAGGAACTGTACGACTATGAGTTGATTAAGAACAGGGTCTTGTTAAGTTTTGCTTTAACTCCGGAAAGGTACAGGAAAGTGTTTAGAGAATCGAAGAAGGAACATGAACAATCTCATGTAGATTTCTTGAGGCAAAAGAAGAAACATTTCGAAAGATGGGTCAGGTCTAAGAATGTAGACAAGGACTATAAGAAATTGGCAAATCTAATATTAATGGAGGAATTTAACAACCATGTTAGATCAGATGTCAGGATACACCTAGCAGACCGTAATATTGAACAAGTTGAAGAAGCCGCTGTGAAGGCAGACGAATATTTAGTAATTCATACCAGCAGTAGATTTTCTACCTTTGATAAAAATAAAAAGAAAGATCAGGAATCAAAAATTGATAAGAAACAATCAAATCCAGTTGAGTATAATAAAAACAGGCACAAAGATCAGAGCAAAGAAAGTTTAATGAATTCCAAACCCGTTTGTAACCACTGTAAGAAAGTTGGTCATACAAGGGAAAAGTGTTTTCTATTGAACAAAAATATAGATAAGAAAAACAGTAAGGTTATTCTATCTTATGCAGCAGTGACTCAAAGGAAAAGTGGCAAGAATGTGAGTAAAGAGGTTAAATCACAAACAAAGGAACTAGGTAATAGTACAAATGAACTGTCTAGAAACCAGTATCCAAATAAATTGAAGCCAGGTAAAGTTTCCGCAGTGACAACCATGGTATTCAATAATTCAAATCTGAGTTGTGATAAGAACACTACAGATAAAATATTAGTGAGTGAAAAACCTACCTCTCACAAAGAAAACTTGGACAAAAGTCAAGAAGCTACTATGAAGCCAAGTAATTGTTTACCTTTCATTAATGAGGGTATAGTGTCATCAAATATAAACGGTGTCACTAAAGAAAAGAGAATAAAGATACTTCGCGACACAGGAGCTGAGGTCTCTCTCTTATTAAATAACACTGTACCAACGTCACAATTGACTTATACTGGGCAAGATGTTATTATACAAGGTGTGGTCAGGAAAAATGTAAAATGTCCTCTACATCAAGTTCAATTGAAGAGTACCTACTTCAATGGGACCATTGTTGTGGCTATTTGTAAAACTCTCCCACATGAAAATATATCACTCATTTTGGGAAATGATATAGCTGGAAATGTTGTACATTCCGTAACCAGTAATCAACAAAACCTTAAGAAAAGTGGATGCATAACTAAGCCAATATGTATTGTCACTCGAGGTTCAGCCCAACAACAAACCAAGCCTGATAAAACCGAATTAAAACCAGAATCAGAACCAGAAGTTGACTTGAAGGCTACTTTTATGGCTGAAATATTGAATGGTTTTTCGGATAAGACTTCAGGAAATGAAATGTCACCAAGACAATTATTGATACAGGAACAGGATAGAGATCAGGGGATTGCTAACTTGAAAAGGAAAGCAATATCTGAAGAAGAAGCGGAAAAGAAAGGAGGTGGATACTTCATGAAAGAAGGTATACTAATGCAGAGGTGGAAAAGTAATCATGACGATTACAAAGACAGTAATCAAATAGTAGTGCCTGAGGTATATCGAAATGATATTCTACGTTTGGCTCATGATACGCCATACGCAGGTCATTTGGGAGTAAAGAAGACTTCTCAAAGGATTCTCCCATATTTCAATTGGCCTGGAATTCATCGCAATGTTACCCGCTACTGCAAGTCATGTAAAACATGCCAAATGGTAGGAAAGCCTAACCAGACCATTCCGGCAGCGCCACTGAAACCAATACCAGCCTTTTCTGAACCGTTTAGCCATATAATGATAGATTGTGTGGGACCCCTACCAAAAACAAGGCGGGTCACCAATACTTGTTTACTATCATGTGCTCTTCAACCAAATATCCCGAAGCTATACCGTTACGATCAATCAATGCAGATAAGATATCTGATTCGTTAATCGAATTTTTCTCCAGGTATGGTCTACCTAAGTCAATACAATCTGACCAAGGTACCAACTTTACCTCCAAGCTATTCAACCAAGTTTTGAAGAAATTGAACATTAAGCACGTAACATCGACGGCTTATCACCCGCAAAGTCAAGGTGCCCTAGAGCGTTATCACCAGACTCTAAAGACTATGCTCCGTGCATACTGCTTTGAAAACGAAAAAGACTGGGATCGTGGCATACCTTTTGCTCTTTTCGCTACAAGAGAAGCGGTGCAGGAATCACTTGGATATAGTCCTTTTGAGCTCGTGTTCGGACATTCGGTTCGTGGACCCTTAAGACTATTGCAGGAGACATTCTTAAGTTCTGATGAACCAGTTGGACTAGTGGCTTATGTGGAAAAATTCACTGATAGAATGTACAATGCTTTTAATCATGTAAAAGTTAATCTTTCACAGGCTCAACAGAAAATGAAGAGTTACTACGATGTCAAGGCCAAGACCAGATGCTTCCAACCAGGTGACCAAGTTCTCATGCTGACACAATTGGCAGGACAACCCATGAGTGCTAAGTACACAGGACCTTATGAGATTTTAAAGAAAATAAGTAATTTAACTTATCTTGTAAAAACTCATGATAGAAGGAAGACACAAAGGTTGTGCCACATCAATATGCTAAAACCATATATTGTTAGAGATAAACAAACTGATATTAGGCCTATAACTATTGTTAAAACAGTAGAAAAAGAAATGCCAAAATTCAAAAAGCCTATTATAACTAGCAAACTTCAAAATACTGAAGCTATTAGGAACCTAAATGATAAGTTAGCACACCTAAACCAATGTGAGCGAACTTCTATCAAGGGTTTAGTTGATAACAATATGCAGTTATTCAGTGATGTTCCTAACAAAACTAATTTTCATGATATCATTTTGAAGGATAATGCAAAACCTATAAAACAGCATCCTTATAGAGTTAATCCGATACAACTAGAACACATTAGGAAAGAATTAGATTACATGCTTGAAAATGACCTAATTATTCCTAGTACAAGCGAATGGTCATCACCATGTGTATTGGTTCCAAAGTCTGATGGTTTCATACGTTTTTGTATAGATTACAGAAAAGTTAATCAGGTCACAAAACAAGATACATATCCTATCCCTAGGATTGATGACCTTATTGACAGAGTAAGCAATGCTAAGTATGTAACTAAAATAGATTTGCTCACTGCTTATTTTCAAATACCTATGACTGATAAAGCACAGGAAATATCCACTTTCATTACTCCTGATGGGACATATAAATTTAAAGTAATGCCATTCGGGTTATCCAATGCTCCATCAAGTTTTCAAAGGTTGATAAATAGTGTCATATCTGATGTTCCTCAATGTCATGCTTATCTAGATGATATAGTTGTATATAGTGATAGCTTTAATGAACATCTAAACCAACTAACATTACTTTTTCAGAAACTTACCGAAGCTAAACTCACCATTAACTTGAACAAGTGTACCTTTTGTCGTGCAACCATTGAGTATTTAGGACATATCGTAGGTAGTGGTGCAGTAAAACCAGTAAATGCAAAGGTAAAGGCTATACAAGATTTTCCTACTCCTAAAACGCGTAAACAGTTACGTAGTTATATTGGAATGGCAGGGTATTATAGAAGATTCATTAGGGATTTTTCAATTGTAGCTTGTCCATTGACAAATCTTCTAAAGAAGCAAACTAAGTTTGTTTGGTCTCAGGAATGTGAACATGCTTTTATGGAAATAAAAGATCTTTTGACTAAGGCACCAGTATTAGTTTCACCAAACTATACTAAACCTTTTAAAATAATGGTAGATGCATGTAAACAGGGAATGGGGGCAGTAATTTCACAAGTAGGAGATGATTCCTTGGAACATCCAATTAGCTTTTGTTCTAAGAAGTTCCTTCCATATCAGGTTAACTACAGTTGTATAGAACAGGAATTGCTAGGCCTTATCTTATCTCTGAAACATTTTGACTATTATATCCATGGTTCACAATTTCCAATTGACATTTATACAGACCATAATCCATTAGTGTTTCTCTCAAAGATTAACCAAAATCAGAGATTATTGAGATGGAGTTTGTTTTTACAGTCCTATAACCTAAACATAGTACATGTTAAAGGGAAAAATAACATTGTTGCTGACACTTTGTCACGTGTTATGCCAGAAGACTAGAATAAATACTAAACTATAGTATTTTAACCTATTGTTATATTACATAACTGATGTAACTTTATCCTATGCTGTACTAATAGCTAAATAGATTATAGAAAACAATTATGTAAATACAATACTTGCTTTATTTCATAAAGAATAACTATGAATCTTGAATACTTAGTGATATTACAATGTACAGTAACATATTGTATTGATAATAAGATACTTCTTCTTGAGTAAGAATGAGAAAACCTTAGTTTATTGTTATTGAAGAGATTTAAAATTGATGATTTGAAATATTAATTTCAATCACATTATAAATTGTATGCCATAGATATACATTATATGTTATAATTAATTATGCTATGCTATATTACTCATTTATACCATGCATATTTCTTATTTGATAAAGTAATGATAATCCTACTAACTTTAAAGATATAGTGAAGTAATTTTTTTTTGTGTCATTAATATTGTATTATTATTCAACAGATAATGACATTTGCAGTACCTAGAGTTACAGGAAATGTACATTATATTCTGAACAGACAACCATAGTGCTTATGTAAAGGTTTGAATTGAAAGTGCAGACATTCCACATGCACACACACAAACTTAAATTCACACTATTAGTTGCTTGATTGATTTATAATTAATAATTCTTAATTGAGTTAAATTGATTTTAAATTTTTGCTATTGAATTGTTTTGACTATTGGATCAAATTTTATTTATGTAAAGATTGTAAAAGGATGATTCAGAGTACAAGAGCAAAACAATTTTTCTTATTAAATTTTAACCTAAATAGTTAAAATAGATTTTTTCTTGCATGTTTAAAAGAAATTCCACACATAACTATTATCTAGTGAGGAATTGTCTTTTCTTTTTGGTTCGGGCGACTGTTATGAAACGGAGATTCATAATAATTACCTTTATTAAATTCTAGCATTAATAATTGCGAATCGCGAATCTAACGTTGGGAGAATAAAAGTTACTAAATATCAACACCGGAAGAGACGCTATTTTAAGAATCTTCTAGAAGCATTTTAATTCGATTTGTAAAGTCTCGTTAATAATCGATAAGAACGATACAACGTCATTTACCTTAAGTAATCGTGTTGTTTACAAAATATGCTTAAAACAATTACGATACGCCCAAACTGTTAAACTATAAAAGGAACAACCGCGTTCAATCTATCCCTTTTCGGCCTATTGCCTTTTCCAATACAGTTAGGCGTATGACGCTGTCTGTTAATAAGTCACTTCGTGCATGTACTCTGAACTTGCCTTGTTTGTTCAACTACCTCAACCTAATAATATAAATTCTAAGGATCAGGTTTGAGATGTGTTTTCTTAAATATTTCAATTTATCATTTGGACAAGGATTCCATACATACACCTATTGAAATGCATGTTAAATGGATCTAAGCCATACTCTTGTTTTATATCAATTATGGAACTGTAGCCTATTGTACAAATATGTGAATATCAGAAACTGAAGAACAATTCAGTACTTTCAGTATTAAAGTTTAAAAGTATTTACAACTGAATTCTTATCTCAGTCATTTCATTGTAAACTATTTTACATGTGTGGTCTTAGGAACTATAATTACTGATAGTAATCCTATTATATACAAGACAAGTAAAATATACAACCAACTTGAGCTGATATAAATATTTACCAGGAAACAAGATGAATTACACTTATACACTATTGTTGCATAACAGATGTCAAAAGGATATACAACCTTGGGCATACTCATACTCTAGACTATAACAACCATAATAACTACAACAACAGTAATTCAACTCATACTAAGTTCATGAGATAAACATCAACTACTTACTAATTCTGTCATAAGAAGAACTGTTAATAAATATACTGAACATTGAAACAACAGCACAATTGAGCTGGAATTCATATTTATTAAGGGGGGCTCGGAGTCAAAATACAAGAATAACATTCTTAATACGGATTAGTATGTCATCTAAAATAAATATAATGGACAATATAATGAACTGACTTGATCAGGTATCATAAATAAATTATAACTCGGCTGACATGAAAGTGTTGGATGACCACTAGTGTTTGCTGAAACAACATCTCATAGCTGATTAGGTAAGCCCATTACTTACTTCGTTGATGGTCAGTGGTGTTGAATACACGGACAGTAATTACGAGAACGAAATAACTGTTGGTTTCTGTTCGAAGGAATTGTGTCACGTAATAACGTCTTATAAACTTTGTAGCTGGCAGTGTTTTAATTGCCTGGTAATCTTTCCATTGCCGGGCAATGTTTAAATTGCCAAGACCAATTTTTACAAGTTTTTATTCGTGTCATAGGTATACGTTTTATAAACTTTGTTTCATATGGGTCTCATTTGTTGTTGTTTTTTTCTGTCTAATTTTAAATTAAATTGTATGTTTTCTCCCAAAGCAACAATAAATAAACAAATAGCAAAAAAACACCAACAAAAATAACAACATAGGTCTATGACTTAATGTTGTGGCAAAAAAAATTTATCAAACAATCAGTTTTAATTAAATTAAAAGTACTGTCGAAATGACGTGTGAGTTCTGTTTTAGAGAAAGAGTTTAATTACCCAATAAACTCACACCATTAGATCACAGTTATCATACGTTGACCAAGAATAAAAAAAAAAATGATTTTTTTTTTTCCTTTTTAGTTGTACATTGAACTGATTCTTATTACAGTCTCCAAAACAACAACACATAAATATATATTGACGCAAAGAAATAAAATAAACAAACACAAAAAACATACAACTTTAGTTATGTTGCACAAAAAAATATATAAAGTGTCAAGCATAGTCTATACAAAGCACTTCAGAGTATCGGGCACATATCTGCTAGTATCTGCTATATTACAGCCGCTCCTCCTATAAAGTAGATTATTGCGACCTACGCTCATCCGTGGTCCGATTCTAGTCTTAATGTTTTAAATGATGTTAAGTTACTGGTTTTCCTAATGAGTTCGTTTCTGTGCGAATGCGACTCAGGTAAAAAGAGTCCTTATATGAATACATGTGTACTCGCATCAAGGATAATGAAAGTGTTTTTGTCTTTATGATTATCTAAAAGAGTACATACGCTTTTAATTATTATTATTTTTAAACTAGAAGAGTCTATACTAGTTTGTTTAATGTCAATAACAAATTAGTTAATAAGCTAACGTGGCAACGCTCAGACACTCACCGGGCATCATGAGGTCCAGAAGGCAACTAGAGGTCAGTTATAGTTAGATAAAGAACAAGGTGACCGAGCGGCAGCGTGTTCGACTGGAAAACAAAAGGTCCAGGGTTCGAATCCTCGGGAAGGCTAATATTTTTTTTTCCTGGAATCAAAGGTGACCCTGAGTCTACCCAGCTCCGATGGGGTACCTAATATTAGTTAGGATTAAAGCAACGGTTGGCTGTGCATTGTGCTGGTCACACATCCCCTAGTAAAAACGCTGCTTCACCGGCCCTTTGATCAATTTGGTCTTACGGGTACTTTACTACTACATAGTTAGATAGGGATATAGACGTTGGTATGAGTTTAGTGTGTAATGCGAAAACTTGTTGAAGTGAAGAGAAGTTAATGTATAGTTTTGAAGACTATTTGTGTTGAACATATAAAATGAATTACTTGCTAACACTGGCGTTGCACAAATTATTGAGTGTAAAAGTGGAATTCTAAATTATGGTTTTAAATACTAAAACTGTTACAAAATACAGACGTATCTGAATATTATACATTTATCCATCCAGGGACACAAACAATTAGATGCCGTTCGAAACCAAAAATTTGGTTTCGGCCGCAAACGAAACCATAACGAACGTTATAAAATAAATTTCGGTCAAAACCGAAGCTGAAACTGAAAGTTTAACTAAACATTCTGACCAAACCAAAAGATAAACCGAAATTGCCAAACAAAACATTTAAAAAAAACTTACATTTCTGTGTAATATTATTTAGTTTATGGGTATTCTATCCGTTTATTATTATTAACAATTTTCTACTCCACACAGATTAATTCGAAAAAGTTTACCTAAATGAAATTATCAATAAGCAGAGTAATAAATAGATGCAGCACTAGCGTTGCAGTCTGAATATTGAAAGTCGAAATAGATATCCGGCGAAGACCTAAACGGAAAGCTTACTTTTTGGCTTAGGCCTAAACCAAAACTACGCCGAAAGAGGCGATTTGCTTACTTTCAGCACCGAAACCTAATATCAGTCGGCCTCTACTGTCAATAGCGTCAATGACCAATACGCATCTTCCACTTTTTATACTATATGTTTTTGAAAATCAGCATATCCAAGTGTCATAACTTTATGATCTCTCAATCCCTCTCCGCCTCTCTCTCTCTCTCTCTCACTCTCTCTCTCTCCATCTCTCTTTTTCTGTATTGACATTTCTATTCAAGCGAAAACCGTCAAGCAAAATCTATAAATGAAAAAACAAACTGTTCATGTTTATTCATCCGTATCACGCAAAGAGAAATAAAAAGGAACAAGAGTGGAGCTATGTATCTTGAATATGAGGACATTAAACTGTTACACTTTAGGTACTATATTTCCTTAACTCGGCTGCTTACGAATAAGAGTGAATAAATGTGTTCGTTGTAAAGAATTATTTTATTTTTTTGAAATCTACACAAACTACATTATAATGAAAAAGTAAGTATCAAATATTATATAGCGATAACAGAAACGATTTACAATTTGTTTGTAAAAAAGTGGTATTTGTTAGATAACATTTTGAGTAGTGTAAGCTTAGTTTTATAGAAATATTCAGTCAATATATTCTTTAGCTTATATATTACAGACTCTCCTTCTACAAAAGAATTGTGCGTCCATCGCTTATCCTTGGGTTGAGTCTAGTCTTTCATTCTTTTAGTGTTTAAATTGATGATAAGTTACTGGTTTTCCTGGTTTGTTCACGCAACCCATTCCAGGCTCGGATTTATTTTCGGTGAATAAACCAGACTTGTATCGCACTTCTTTTTGAGAATGCAAGCGATCTTACGCTTTCGGGGATCGAAGAACTAACACGTATCGTGCACCAATGATACATCACGTAAAAGTTGGGCACAAACGGTCGGCGTTCCTGGTCACTCTAAGATCCTGCTTATGACCTTCACTTCGTGACTAGAGATACAATCTAAAATAGCCGATAGCTTACAAGAAAGTCGCTCTGACCAGGTCCCTAGGCTGTCAATGGCCTGTTGCATTAAAAGTGCGCATTAACGGAAACTACATTGCCTATGACTTCCTAACCATCTACAAATCTTTTCGCGATTTTCTGCGGATTGCAAAACAAGGCCCGAAGAACTATTCTCTTCGGGTACCAGCCCTTGGATACAACTCAACACAGCACGCTTCTAATCATCACTCCTGCCAATGCCTTCAGTAAACAATTTGATGAAAACATGATAGGAGTGTAAAGTTTCTAGAGCGGTAGCCAACTACGCAGCGCAACTACTGTGTTCTCCGACTGCGGGATCAGTCAAGTGCATTCATACCTCCGGTGGATAGGGAGAAATTTGTGGAAGAGGCTCCACTCCCGTTCATAGAGTCACGCGGTCCATTTAGATTTCGAACTCTCTGCTTATGCTGATCGCGTGAAGAGATCATAAGTGATTACATAAAGATCTGCCCTCTACCCAACCAAGAATCTACTGTCTTCTTGACACAATTTGTCTCCTTCAATCGCGTTTACCTCTCAAATGCAGTGTCTATCAATTTCACTATAAATTTTAAATTAATTTTTGTTCCCTCCAGATGCCTAGGACCACTTATTTTCTTTGTAGTATTTTGCTTCATCATAGTTAATGGTTTATGTTAATGTTTAATTTATTAATGCAGTCTCTTCGGAGTGTTGATTATGGTTAATGAAGTAGTTTTATTCACCTTGCTTAGGCTATTAGACATTGAACAGATGATTCAATACAAATACTTTCAATTATGATATAATGAAAGACACGCTCTTCTGCAGCAATATAATCTTTAATTCACATTAAGTCACAATTTACGTTTCACATCAACGAAACACAGTTATAGTTTCAATGCTTATATATATTTAATTATTCTGAGTCCATTTTAGAATACAATCACACGTCCATCCTTTACAAGGCACTGCAGGAGACTTATTAAACCGCGTGTTTTTTTATGTGATCACTTCCGTTTTCCCAAGTGAGATTATGATTTTTTTTAATATCCAAATCTGGGTTTTATTCTAAGTTTTATAACTCTTACTTAATATTACAATTGATTTGCATAAGTCATTTCCCTTGCATTATACTTGCATTTAACTTGCACCATATCAGTTTGTAGTGAATGATACCATTTAGGTTTTAAGATAAAAGAATCGTCAGTTCAAGCAGTTTCGTGATTGTGTGATCGACAGATATAGCCAGCCAGTCTATAAAATGTATTCCTCACCATTTTGTCAGTGGCACGATCAGAGAGATATGCCACCTGTGGAACAACCACAGAGCGAGCTTTGAGAGACAGAGCTTGTAAATTAGAAAAATCCACCTGCTCAATAGAGAGTAGAACTGGATTAGTGAAAGGGGACATGTTTTCGCCTTTGCTCTGAAAAGGGTCCCAGTCTCCTCTCAGAAGTCCAGCTATTTTGCTTGGCATTCGGTCGCATCATAATGTATATTATGTTGAAAAAGGGAGACCGAAACCCTGGAATATATACTTATAAATGAAGGTTCCCCTTAAGACACAATTTGGTATTTCAATATTTCAGAAGTATGTCTATCCAGGAGTGCTATAGATGAGGCAGCACTTGGCACATCCGGGCTATCACTACCTCTAAGAGGCTTTATTTTCCGCATCATTGTTACTCATCCCCACTCTATACCTTGTCTTGAATATATCCCTTTTTTATAACATTCTTAAATAGTTCTAACTTTTTATAACATTCTTAAATAGTTCTAACTTTTTATAACATTCTTAAATAGTTCTAACTTTTTATTCATTAAAAAATCCGTTTTTATGCTTGAAAAGGTATTTTTTTCAAGAAAATAGGCCACATTTTTAAGTTTAAAATGTAATTAATGTACCTGGGATAACTAAACCAGCTTGAATTAGGTAAATGGTCACGTGAACCGCATTGTCCACACCACCATAATGACATAATCGTTACGTAGCTTAATTTTGAAAGCGATATATATTTTTTGGCCACGGAATTTAATATTTCGGCCGATGATTCTGTTGGTTAAGTTTCAATTGTAAAGAGAAAAGCTGTGTAGAAAATAGTCAGTTTAGATTTTAAAACAGTCACTTCATGTCTTCGACAGTAATTTAGTGTATAAATCGTAAGACTTTAGACCCACATAAAGAAAATACATTTAATAAAATTCCAACCAATGACTACAAATTAGGCTACACAAATATATTATGATCAAGTTTATTAAACAAAACATAAAATATAAATTTAAAAAAAAATTAAAAATACGATCGAAGCATAACTAGCTTCCACAATGTTTGCCGATCCACGGAACAGTTTTTAGGACTAAAAATAGCCTATGTATATAATCAAATATATCAATAATGGTCAGAATCTCACATACCTAGACCGACCTATGAATTAACTATGTTATAATAGAATAGAATAGGCCTAGGCATAAGTCACTATTAATAATTAATAATTTAATGTATCTTAGATTCATGGTATGATCGGGGTTTAATATAACGTAAATAAACTATTACTTACTTTGTGTTCGATATATTCTTAGACACAAATTTATGTTTCTAGATAGATATTACTGCGCTTGATGTTCTTTTTGTTTAATGTTTGAATATTGTTTTTTAAGAGCCGACTGACCGACGCACTAAAGTTTGGATTCGTCTATTTTAATAAGGCAATGTTCTGGGTATCAAATGAAAAAAAAAAAACTTAAATTACCTAGATCTATCAATGCTTATTAATCACATTGTAACAAAATAAATCGTTGGAAAGCAATTTAAAGGATAAATTTAGAAACAGCATAAATTGTGCTTCGTGGGTTGTTAAAATTATTAATGTAAAAAAATAATCCCGAAAAGGCCCTTTTTTTTCGAAACTGGCGATCCCCCTGCGCCCCTCCCCCCGCCCTGGCTTTACTACTGTTAAGTAAGGGTAATAGTGGCTATTTGACATGATGGACATATATTTCTCCATTAACATTAAAGTTAACTAATCCCCCAAGAAGTTCAAATAATTTCTAAATAATTTTAATGATAATTCATCATTCTTTTCTCTAAATGATTTAGCCATTACTACTTTAATTTTGTTCAGATATGTGGATTTCTACCAAAATATTAATCTATTATTTAACATTTATATCATTGTTCAAACTCTGTCTAGTTTAATAATTTAATTCTACACACAAAAATATTTCATTCTAGTATTCATATCAAGGTTCAGACCATATGTTAGTCCCCCTTCTCCTAGATATATAACAATAAGTTATAGCGTCAACTTACATTGACTCAATATTAACTTATTTTCAATGGGGTTTGGACAAATGTACTCTTACATTATAAACATGTTTGACATTTCTGGCAAGTTTAATATTTATCACAGGGTAGGTAAGGGTTTACTCTTTAAGTGGTTTTTACTCCCCTGTCTTCCAGATATGTTAAAAAATACAATATAGTTACAATTTATTAGTTTCTCCTCTTTCTTACTACAGAGATTTCAACATTGAAAATGTAATTTACTATTTCAATCATGTCTTAATTTTGGCAAATTTAGTATTTTAATACAAAAGGATTCAGGGTTTGACAAGTACACTCTTTGACTCTTTGAAGTACTTTTATTTTCTTTCCCTCTTTACCCAGATATGTGGAATATATAACACAATGACAACTTATACACAATATAGTGATAGTCGCTAGTTTTTCCCACTCTATCACTAAGATATAACAATTCAGTATTAGACTTTAAAATATAATCTAGTATTTCAAAAATGTCTTAATTTTATCGCAAGAATTCAGGGTTGTAGCCTACAAATGCACTTATTTAAGTTTAAGCTATCATTTCATTTTATTTCCTTATTTTCCCAGAGACGGGATAAGTTATAGTGTTAATTTATATTTAACCCAGTGAAAATTTAAAACAGTTAAAGTTTACTAGTTATCCCCTAATATCACTAAGAAAAAAAACAATTAAATAATAGACTTTAAAATATAATCTATTATTTCAAAATTGTCTTAACATTGACAAGTTTAATTCCAAAGTTCCAAAGGACTTAGGGTTTTGATAAAATACACTTCTTTAAGTTAAGTGTGTTTACTTTCCTACCCTCTCATTTCCCAGACATGTGGAAAAATTAAAGTATCAATTTCAAAATTGATCACAATTGATATTTATACTGTTACGACCACAATCCCCTTGTGGTCAGAGCCGTGTAAATAGTGTTGATAATTCTCGTTAGTCATAGGGTAGACTTTGGTTATTATTATTTATATTTTAGTATTACACGAACTCTCCTTATTGTCCTGGGCACAAATTCAGGATTTGCGTTCTAACAGTTCCTTTCCTTGACGTTGTAGTTGTAAATAAATATATATAATATAATATTGTAAACAATTAAACAAAAATAGTAACTTAACGAGGAAGCTTCAGTGTAAATGTTGTTGATTTAATTCAGGTGATAACTCTGATATTTGCAATTATAAAAAATAAATGTAGTATTTACAGCAATAATAAAATAGTGCCAACACAAGCGTCCATCCAATAGACTCAAAAGAAACTATCTACAGAAAGACTCTGCAAAACACTCTGTACAAACTACTGGCTGCTTTAGCCGGACCCTAGCCTTAAATACTCGCAGAGAAGAGCGGGTAACAGACATATTACTAGGAGGGGTGAAAATAAATGTATCCTTACAAAACTTATAAATAAATGATAGTTTTAACATGAACTCCCCTGTACGAGAAATAATAGACTATTCCTAGCCATTCCGAGAATTCGAGGTCGGCACGAGAGTGGATTTCTATAACAGTCTAGGCTTAGTACCTCCCACAAAACTCGCGTTGGAGAAAGAGAGGAAATAAGTAATGTGTGTTCCAGTATTTGGAACTACCAATATGTGACAATACCAATTTACACATCTTTCTGAGAGATAAAAATTGTACATATTATTTATAAGTTTTATTCATTAATTTAAGTAAAACAAAATAAGACACCAAATCAATTAACACAAAGGAAAACAGTAACTCAGAACAACTCACGCTCAGTGACTTTGTGTAGTGTACTGATTGTAAACATTCTTTGGTTTGTGATCTACTTGGTCACTTCTACTTAATTATGTTGAATGGCAATTACTTTCTTCCATCCATACAAAAATACATATTTATTTTTTTGTTTTATGAATATAAAATTCAAATTGAATTTCTTTTCCAATGAAATGAATTTAAAAAAACATATTAAATCATCAATTAAGAAAATAATAGACATATTCTAATGCATGATTTGTTTTGTTGAAATATTTGTGTCGTTAGGGTTATGGTATTTCTTTGTGTGCACCATTTATTATCTTGAGATTCTAAAATAAACATTACCAATTTACCAGTCTTAAACCTTATGCATGCATAAGTTTCGGATGCAACTTCACTTCCGATCCTATTCGCTAAATTTGATTCTAAAAAATGGCTGCCTTCTGCTATAAATTATGGCATACTCATTTTAAATTATCGAAGACATAATGCTCACAATTATACTTATAGCCTTTGTTTATTTATAATAGGCCTGAACTTGCAGTTGAAAGTGCAATGAATTTCTCAACATCCGTGAATGTTAAGCCAGCAACAAAGCGTAAATCTATGCTTGCTGTCGTAATGGTTGCCATTGTAAGCAAACAAAATGAAACCGGAAGTTCCACAATGCACTTGAAACATGCCGAAAAGATAATTATACGATTATTTACGGAAATAAAGCGGAAATGAATTTGCATCCGAATTGCCTTTTTAAGACTCGTCAATGCGTTGTTATATTAATTATGTTAATTTAATTTTTTTTCCGAAATTGTTCTTCAAAATTAAACAAATATTATTAATATTTAGTTTTAATAAATAATAAACATAGTTAAGAATGCAATATGTTTTCAATAGAATGTGTGTGACATTTATATTTTAGTATTTCCACAGACTTTAATGAAATCACTGATCTATAAAATGAATGGATTAGGCTCGGAAGTAACATCCTCGAAAAATTGTCGCCATTTTGTTTATAAGTCACTGATCAATATATATAAATACAGTGAGTTTGTTTATTTATTTAGGTGTTGGTTTCTGCTCTGTAGACTCCTAAGCCGTTTGACTAATCGGGTTAAATGTTAAATGTATAAATTGGAAACGTCCTCCAAAAGAAATTTTTATTTTATCAACAATATTGCTTAATTTGTTAATTTAAAAAAAAATAATAAACTTAGACTTATTATTAATCACCGTATGTTAGGTTATAAAACGGACGCCATTTCCGAATTATGCCCCTTTGAAATGCTTTTTAAATTTAGTGTTTTTTGGGACCGGGTTTTCCCGTACTGCGAAATATTGCTGTCTACTTTTTGTTTGTAACTTTTTTTATTGTTTGGTCTTTAATTTCTTTTTTTTTTCCTTTTGATCGTATTATTGTTAGTTTTATATTATTAATAAGAAGTCAGAGGCCTGGCAACAACAATTCATATGCATTTTGTGTAAAATGGAAGCAACATAGATTCCGTTCCGATCTATTTATAGATCAGTGGCGCAGTAAGTTTTAGACACAATTTTGTTTATATCGATAAGTGCGGTGGAAATTATTAGATTTTCCTGTCTTCACTTTGCTCAAACCAATTTATTAAGAAGGCGCAATCCATTGTTTTGACATATCTGTGATGATGCGGGATAGTGTGGCCAGTTCGATGCTCTCGTAACTGTAATGCGCACACGTTGAGTTCCCTACCTCAGGTGGTTCGTTGGTCTAGAGGTCAATGGCAATGTTTTAGACCAGGCAATTCCCAGTGACAACGCTCGATATTTTTATTTGCGTACTATCTATCAAGTCAGTATCTCCTTCTCTCAATATTTCCAATGACAAACGAATTTAGAAAACAGACTATCACCTTTAAGTGAATAGACCATACGTTTAATCCGTAATCACATGTAGATATCAACATATAAATCATAAGACACATCAATCCAAATGACAGCTGTATTCTGAAGAGTCTACGTATAGGTTAGATATCCAAAGAGTGAACATGAATTAGTAAGAAATAATGAGTACACAGAATGATATTAGCACAGTATTCAAGATAATCCGAAATCAGTCACACGTCCTAAATAAATTGGCTTCCCGTGTCTCTGGGTGAGACTGTCTGTGTACACCCCTAGAGTCAAGTCTACACAATATATATATATAGGAATACAATGGTAGTCAGGGTCGGTCCTCATCGACCAGTCATCTGTCAATCACTACTATCTCAGGGGCGTGTCCGACTGACCACCTCTATTATGTCCATTTGTCTTGTCTCCTATTCGGTCGGCATCTACAAACGCTCAGGTCACACCCCTTACTACAATTCCCCTATCTTTGTATATCTCGTGTGCTTCACGCGAGTGGTTCGCCCCCAGACATACCGAATGGTTATCTGTAAGGTATCTGTATATTCTACCCCACCTAGACAAAGGCGCTTAATAGGTCCATGCGGAAAGGCGGTGAACTCAAAGGGCAGGTAACTCTCTAAGATTAACAAAAGGCAAGATGCAGTTGATAGCCCCGGCGTGAGGTCCGTCTCGAACGAAGGAAAGACAGGGGAGCGGTAGACTTGACCAGGTCGTGTTGACACAAAGGAAAAACTTGGGATATCCCGCCACAGTAGTGGAGAGGGACAACGAGTGTGGGAAGGGGGAGATTTACGCCCTGCCTACCTTACTACATACAAAGGTCATAGCATTAAATTATGTGTACTAAACTATGACGCTATAATAAATGTCACATCATGACGATTTCAGTGAATGAGATGGATCACTTGCTCTAGTTCTAAAGCTTTTAAACTAATGTTTTTCCCTGCACATCCAGTAACACTGTCTTTAATGACTCCTAAACTTCTCTAAAGACTTCCGCTGTATACAACTTTCTGTTTTAATCTTAATTTTCCATTGAGAAAATAATAGCAAATTACTAAACTGGAAGTCTTAGGACCTAGTGCGATCGGAAATTACAAAACTAAGTGTTTCAAGTTATCAAATAGTTGAAATATCAAAGCTAACTGCTATGAAGCCATAAAATAATATATAGGTAGTAGCTATATTAATAATTAAAAAGTCGAAATAAAACCCATTTTTGGATATTAAGAAAACCTATATCGGAAGTAGATATAGTCAAGTGACTGTCCATGCGGTCGGCAGTCTTTTCTCATAACTCACAAGGAACGCAGGCATTATTTTAGACTCAGGAAAAATAAATAAAATTGTGTATTATGTTGATACTATAAAGCTATATTTGTTCATTGGATGTGAAGTGTCAACTGTTAATGAATTGTTATTAAATAATATGCTGCAATAAGTCGTTCATTTATTATTTACAAGTTTGGAATTTATATTGTGGTGATGTCGTCCATTTTGATGTTCAAATCAATCAAATAATTCAGCTACTGCAACTCAAATACTCTGAGAAGACTGGTGGTAATGTTTGATAGTCCAATAATAATAATAGGACATCAACAGGTTTGGTGGCAGCTAACGGAGAGAGAAGCTGAAGGATATAATATTATGTTCAAATTCGAAATTTTTTTGAACTTTTTGAAGACGTACTACAAACCACATGGAAAATTATGTGAGTACCAGTTTTTGAACAAAACTGAAGCCTGAGTCAATTATTTCAAATACATATACTATTTATATGATTGAGCACTATAATAGCTCTAAGAAAATATAACATTTGTACACCGATGACAAATTTATCATCATAAAAAAATTCGATACAAAAAATCGAAAAAAAGTGACTATACGCAGATCATTATTTAATATTTGCAACCGGAAAAAGTTTCGTTCCCACATGTTATCAACAAGGAACCTAAACTATATACATATGTTCAAGTCCGATGTTCAAATCCGATGTGACACAACCATGTGTTGAATTTTATGTAGCCTACATAACCATATGTTCAAATCCGATGTGACACAACGATGTGTTGAATTTTATGTAGAATAACCACATGTTCAAATCCGATGTGACACGACCAGGTGTTGAAATCTGATGTGTTGAAGTCCGATGTGCTTATCGGAAGATAAATAAATAACATTAAATAACTTTAAATATAATTAATATTTAATCTGTATACCAAAGACTTTGACATTAATTTTAATTAATGGTATACATTTTTTTCTTGTGTTCATTCTAAAATTGGATTATACCATACTGAAGTGGAAACTTTAAGCAACTCAACTTGATACAGTGTGAACATTCATTGGATTATTAAATAATTAATTAAGTTTCTTCTGGATTTCTACTCTGGATTTACATTGCAGTAATTTCATACAGTGAATGTGTTTTCATTTGGATTATTAAGTAATCTTTAATTTAATCATATTTTTTACATTCATTAGTATGAATTATATATATATATATGTATTATTTATGTATAAAGCGGGCTCTGGTTGGCGGGACTTTCTAAAATAAATCTCTTGTCTATTCTTATTCTGTCTATCATCTATTTCTATTTCTTAAAAGAGATTGATTAGAAATGATTCTTTGTTAGGGTTATTTCTGTTAGTTGTCTTGACTTTGTTTGTTATTGTTAAGAATTATTAAAGTAAAATTACTATAGTCTTGTCAATGTTATACATGTCGTTATTCTTTGTCAGAAATTCCTCTATCATTTGTGGTCCAAGCAGCATTAGTGTATTGTGATTGTGTTTTTTTTCTATTGTTACTTGATATAATTTTTTTGTTGTGTATTTTTTGAAATATCATTAATATGCATTGATTAGTTTTTGCTCTCTGAGTATAATGGTCTATGGTAAGAACATTAACAATAATAAGTTCACCTAGATAATAATAATATGAATATTCACATTCATAACTATATAATTTAA
Organism: Anisus vortex; assembly: GCA_949126835.1. Taxonomy (NCBI): domain Eukaryota; kingdom Metazoa; phylum Mollusca; class Gastropoda; family Planorbidae; genus Anisus; species Anisus vortex. The sequence goes on from OX421501.1 coordinate 5,451,790, forward strand.
GTAGTGCCCAATTACATGTAACTACAATTAACAAAATAATAATTGATATCTAATACATGTAACTACAAATGTACAAAATATTCACAATATAACAGGTAAAATAACCTAAATAAAAATAATATTGTGCTTTGCAGTGCTACTGTAATAATATTATCTAGAATTTACATTGCTATTAATTATAGTAAAATTATTGTGTATTGGCATTAATGAAAATGTACTTCCAGTAATCACTATGAAAATGTACTTCCAATACTGATAATAATTACATCCATTTCAATTGCTCATAACATTAATAACATTAATCTAATTGTTATATGCCATCCTCAATAAGAATAATAATATTATCTATGTGCTACCATTGGTAATAATAAGATTGTACATTGCTTTGCGAAAAATAATTGTGCAACCTATATAGTAATAATAAGTCACAATAGTAAAAAGTGACTTGCACTTGCTTTAAACTCTACTATAAAATTGCTAATAATAATAAAATAAACAAGCCATAATTGAAAATGTGTCTTGGCTTAGCATACTTGTTGACATTCTAGCATTTTGCATTCTGAATTATAAACATTTTACTACAGCATAGGTTTAAAAAAAAAAGTTGCTGTGATATTATATGACTGCTCATTCTGTATTTAATAAATATTGTCATTCAGTAATATAAAAATGCTCATTCAGTAATTAATAAATATTGCCATCCAGTATAGGAATAAAACATTGCTGTACTATAAAATAGTGCATTATAATAATTGTACTGTACTATAATATAATAAATCTTGACATTCATAATAAACAATAATGGAGTCAAAGGTTCAATTACTCTATGATGAGGCTGAATTGTTGGCAAAAAAATATGGTATTACTGATAAGAAAGAATATCAAGAATTTGTTGAAAATAAAGTTAAGCAATTGAAAAAAGAATTAGCAGATAAGGAAAGAGATGAACGAGCAGAATTAAGAGCTCATGAAATTAAACAAAAAGAACTTGATAATGAAATTAAACAAAAACAACTAGAACTAGAAATGAATAAAGAAAAAGAATTGAAAGAACTCGAAATGAATAAAGAAAAAGAATTGAAAGAACTAGAAATGAATAAAGAAAAAGAGTTAAGAGAAACTCAGTTGAAAGAAACTCAACTAAAATTAGCTCATGAATTGGAGTTGGCTAAATTACAAAATACTAAAGTTGAGCAAACAAATAATGAAAAATCAAAACATGGTGTTAGATTCAAAATGCCTCCTTTTGATGGAAAAGAGAAAATTGTTGATTTTCTAAATTTATTTGAAGCAACATGTAAAGGATATGGGATTCCCATTTCAGAATATTACATTCACCTTATTCCACAATTGAAAGATAAGGGTAGGGAAGCACTATCACATATTGATAAAGAAATAACTGATTATGCCATTATCAAAGAACAGTTAATAAAATTCTTTATCCACTCTGAGGATTATTACAGACAAAAGTTTCATAACTTTATCTTAACAGACAAGATAGAACCGAGAGCTTTTGTGTCTGAAGTGAAAACATTTTTACTTACCTGGTTAGACTTAGTAAAAATAGATACCAAAAATCCTAATGAGATTATAGAAATCATGGTTGTTGATAAAGTATTAGAACAAGCTTCTAAACCATTGTTTACTCACATTATGGAAAGAAAAGTTAAGACAGTTGAGAGTTTGATAGATGCAATCTCAAATTTTAAGGATAGTCATCCTAATGTAGAACTGACTAAACAAAATCAAACAGTAAATACAATTCAACATAGAAGAAGGAGCTATTCACCTCCTAGGTCTAGACATAATCAATTTGGCAATAGAAAAAAATTTGGTAATCAACCAAAATCTAATAATTATAAATGTATTTTTTGCAATGGTACAAACCATTCATCAGAATATTGTTACAGAAATAACAATGCAAGAGGTAGAAATTTCAATCCAAACTTCAATAGATCAAATGTTGATCATAGAGGTTTTTCAAATCAAAATTTTTCTAATTTTGATAATAGAAACTTTCCAAATCAGAATTTTTCAAATTTTGGAAACAGAAATATGCCAAATCAGAATTTTTCCAATAACAATGTGCCAAATCAACATGTTGGAAGACAAGATTTTCCTAATACTCAAAACAGACCTCAATCAAATTTCCAAAATAGAAGAAATAGAGGAAAACTTAACAATTCCACATCTCAATCTAATAATGTCATATTTGAAAACAGGGGTCAGTTAATACTTTTTCCTGCTTATGTGGAAGGAAAGACCACTTACTGTCTAAGAGACACCGGAAGTAGTATAATATGCATAGATGAAAGTATCATTCCAAATCAGAAACCCACCAATATAATAAGAGTGGATACAATAAAACTTGGAAATGGTTCCACTGTAAATTGTCCTGTCACTATAATAGACATTGATTGTCCTTGGCTCACTGGAAAAGCAGAGGCAGCCATAATGAAAAACTGTGTTGCACCTTTAATTATTGGTAATTCTTTCAATGTCAAACATGATAATAGTTTTGACATTTTTCAAAAATGGATGAATGAAAAATCCAATGACTTGAATTTGAAACCTGTTCTATTGCAAAATGAGAAGTTAGTAGATTTACCAGAACAAGAATTTTACCCTGCTCTACAAACTTTTAATTTTTTACAAACCATAGGAAAGTCAGAAATTAATATTCTCAATGAGACACCTAATATTGACTTATCCATAAATAATGAAAAGGATAATCCTATTCCCAAATGGAATGGAACAGAAAAACTAGAACAGTATGTAAGCAAATTTGAAAGTCAATGTGAAATAAACAATGTACCAAAAGAATTACATGCTATTTCATTATGTAGACATTTAGAAGGTCATAAACAAATATTCAACATTGCTAAAAATCAAATATCTGATTTTACTAAAATGAAGAGTGAGATTTTATCATACATTGATAGTCCTTATAAAAAGGAAACCCAAATGAAAAAAACAGAAAATATCAGTTTAATAAACATGCCTTTTGATGAGCTAACTCTAAAACAAGAACAGAAAGAAGATCCATACATAATTAAAATGGTATCAGAAATTGAAAAAGGTCAGGTTAATAATAAAAACATTGAAATAATAAATGGAATTCTCTGTAGAAAGGACACTAAATTAGATGTAACTCAAATAGTTATACCTAAAACATTAACTGTCAAAGTAATGCAAATTTCGCACAACAATGCATTGTCAGGTCATTTGAGTAGCAAGAAAACAGTTTGTAAACTTAAAAAGAATTTCTGGTGGCCTAAAATGGAAAAAGATTTGAAAACATTTATTAAAAGCTGTGATACCTGTCTTAGACATAATAAAAAAGATTCTAAACATAAGGCTCCAATACAAATGACCGATACCATAAACAAACCTTTTTACAAGATAGCAGTTGATATAATAGGGCCCATGAAGCAGACTAAAACTACCAAAGCAAAGTTTGCCTTAACCATTATAGACATGGGGAGTAGATGGATAGAGGTAGTTCCATTAAGGGAAATAACTGCAGAAAGGGTCTGTAATGCTCTTTTACCTATCTTTTGTCGTTTCGGTTTTCCAAAGTTCATATTGAGTGACAATGGAACTCAATTCAAATCAAGCCTTACTCAAGCTTTTGCACAAATGTTAAAAATCACTTAAATTTTTAGTTCTATATACCATCCTGAATCAAATGGTATGATAGAAAGGGCTAATCAAACAATAAAACAAATGATAACAAAAGTGTGTGAAGACCATCCATTTGAATGGGATGATTACCTTCCAGCTATTTTGTTTGCTTATAGACAATCGGTTCATGAAAGCACAGGTTTTACACCATTTGAATTAGTGCTTGGCAAAAATCCCAATGGACCATTGGATAATTTCAAATCAGAATTATTAGGACTTAAAGAAAAAAAAATGTCTCCATTTGACTTAGTCAATAAAACTGAAAAACATATGAAAACAGCTTATGAATTTGCTGTACAAAAAAATGAAGAAATCAAATCTAAAACTTTAATCAGAGAAAACATTCATAAGAACATGAGAAAACTAGAAGTTGGTAATAAAGTACTTGTTTATTTGCCAATTGGCAGTGGCAATACTATGGAATGGAAAGGACCTTTTCAAATTATGCATAAGTTATCAGATGTAACTTACAAAGTTAACATTAATAACAAAGAAAAAATTGTTCATTTAAACAATTTAAGAGCTTATGAGGAAAACCAAATAAATGACAGTCAGTCAGATATTGAAAGCAAAATACAAAATAACAATATGATAATTTTTGAAGATAACAATGTTCAGAACATTCCAAACATTGACTATTTTTGTGGTATAACCACACCAGCCAATAATGAAATAGATCAAATACAGTTAGACCATATTAAAAATGAAATGGTTAAAAACAATATTTTGAATTTATTGAATAAATTTAAAACAACAATAACAGAAAAACCAGGATTAACAAATGTCATTGAACATAAAATAGAACTGACTGATCAAAAACAATTTCGATCAAAGGCATATAATATTCCTCAAATGCTTGTTGAAAAGGTAGATAAGGAATTAGATCAACTCATAGAAAGTAAGATAATAGAAAAATCTATGTCTCAGTACTCATCACCCATGGTGATTGTTAGAAAAAAAAATGGTTCTATCAGATTATGTTGTGATTATCGCAAGCTCAATAAAGTAACAAAACTTGATCAAGAGGGTTTGCCCAATATAGAACATATCATTAACACTATGGCCACAGGTAAAATATTTACTACCATAGATTTAACAAGAGGATTTTGGCAAGTGCCTCTTGATGAGAAATCAAAGGATTATACAGCTTTTATTACACATAAAGGCGTATTTAATTGGAACGTCATGCCCTTCGGTTTAGTCAATAGTACTGCTACATTCACTAAACTAATGAGACATATTTTACCTCAAAATAAAAACATAGTTCACTATGTGGATGATATTTGTATTTTCACAAATACTTGGGATGAACACTTAATTCTATTAGAGGAAGTGTTGCAAATATTGAAAGACAATAATTTAACAGTATCTCCTTCAAAATTAAAAATAGGAAAAACTGAGATTGAATTTCTAGGACATAAATTTGAAAATGGCCAAGTAAAACCAACACAGCACTTACATAAGAAAATTCTAGAAATACAAACGCCTAAAACAAAAAAAACATGTAAGGGCATTACTTGGATTGTTTAACTATTACAGTAAATTCATTCCAAACTATAGTCAAATAGTTAGACCTATTATAGATCTCACAAAAAAATTTCAACCCAATATTGTAAATTGGACTGACCAATGTGAAACATCATTTAAAATCCTAATAGATGCATTTTCTAAGGAACCAATACTAGAAACAATTCAAAAAGATGATGACATCATTCTAGCTTGTGATGCCTCAAAGTCCGGCTTAGGGGCTTGTATTTACAAAAAGGTCATTGTGGACTCTGAAATAATTTATAAACCTGCCTATTATGTAAGTCGTGCACTGACTAAAAGTGAAAAGAATTTTAGTGTCATAGAATTAGAGGGTTTGTGTATAGTCTATGCTGTACTTAAGTTTCAATACTATTTGTTGGGTCGTCAGTTCACAATTCTCACAGATCATAAACCGCTTGTGAATTTTAATGTCTCTAATGTCAATAACAAAAGAATAAATAAATATGCTTTACTTCTATCAGATTACAAATTTCAGATAAAAAGTATTGTAGGAAAAGATAACCATTTACCTGATGTGCTGTCTAGATTATCCATACACATCACTGATATCCAATAGTTTATCTCAGTATTACTGAAGTTGATTAGACAATACCTAAAGATAATTGTCTATGACTAATTGTCATATAAACATTAGACATTATTCTTTGTGTCATATTTCTGCCTATAAATATGTTTTTTGATTGTTTGTACATATATTAAATGAATTTTTTTTTTTCTCTATGTATTATTAAATGAATGATTATATGCATTAATTAAGATTAAGATAATTTTTTTTCATTATTGTAAACATTTTTCGTATCAAAAATAATAATAAATTATTATTTTTTCTCTGTGGTTGGGGGGTATGCTATGAAGCCATAAAATAATATATAGGTAGTAGCTATATTAATAATTAAAAAGTCGAAATAAAACCCATTTTTGGATATTAAGAAAACCTATATCGGAAGTAGATATAGTCAAGTGACTGTCCATGCGGTCGGCAGTCTTTTCTCATAACTCACAAGGAACGCAGGCATTATTTTAGACTCAGGAAAAATAAATAAAATTGTGTATTATGTTGATACTATAAAGCTATATTTGTTCATTGGATGTGAAGTGTCAACTGTTAATGAATTGTTATTAAATAATATGCTGCAATAAGTCGTTCATTTATTATTTACAAGTTTGGAATTTATATTGTGGTGATGTCGTCCATTTTGATGTTCAAATCAATCAAATAATTCAGCTACTGCAACTCAAATACTCTGAGAAGACTGGTGGTAATGTTTGATAGTCCAATAATAATAATAGGACATCAACACTAACTGTCCAGCTTATTTATAGTCTTTGGTATTTCATGCTCTGTTGAATTTTTTTTTAAACTATGTGGTGCACATTAAACAAGCATGAAAACAATGTAATATTGAAAAGAATAACGCTATAAGAAATGACCATTATTATTATTAACATTTCTATTAACATTTTGTTTTTCGTTATCGTAAAATATTAGAATGTTGCTGACAAGTTACTGCAAGGATTTGGTCCAAATGTCCCGCAATATTTTGGCAGGGATAATTATCACCACTACGCTGTGTACTATCTACTACAATTTCTACATATCAACAATTTGGGGCTTCAGTGTTACCGACAGCTTCTGGAAAAAGGATTCCCTTAAAAGGTTAGATGTATGAGTTGATATCATTTTGATGTTGTTGTGTTGGACCTTTTAAACTCTTTGGTTGGTATACATTAGATCAGGGGTGTTGGCAAACGTTTTGTGCGTAGGGACGCAATGACAATAATTGTAAAGCTATCAGAGCGGGGGCGAACTAAGTCTTTAGTAATATTATGAATTATTTAAATTTATAGGTTATTGAACAATGCAATTTTTTTTTATACCTATACACATAAACATTATATTTTCCACTATGGAAACAAACCGTTACCTATTGTAAATATTGTACAATTCATTATCTGTAGATAGCTTTAATTTAGACACAAACCGACTTCAATTATTGCTCTCTAATGAGGTGTTTCTAACTGCCTGCAATATATGACAATTTTATTTAAAAAACGAAGTTAAAAATGTTAATCCTAAAGCCCATTAGAGCCGCATAATATCAGTTGCCGGGCCGCATGCGGCCCGCAAGTCGTACTTTTCCCACCCCTGCACTAAATGACAGGCATTTGATTTTAAAGGACCAATAATCAATGCAAGAAATCCATGATTTTAGTATGTGCTTTTTTTTTCCTTGTCAATGTATATTATGTTAATTTGAACGTCAGTATCTTTGTTGAGTTTATTATTATTTATCTTTATAAGAAAACTACAGTGGAATAAGAGGCAAAGCATTAATTTTAAGTTTGTTTTTTAGTCTTTCAAAATGTATTATCATGATAATACCAATATATTGTATATACATTCATATTGTGTTTAAGTTAGGTTTAAAACTTAAGTGTATTATTTAAAACAAGGTTTTTTGCATACATCTAAAGATAAAGTGAAAGATAAATTTTTAATAAATAAATAAATAAATAAATAAATAAATATGAGACTTATATAGCGCATATCCCGTTCCCGTTGGGAACAGTTCTATGCGCTGCTGTAAACATAGTGCTGCCTGCTGGCGCAAATATGTTTACAGGCCCAAAACTCCTGCAGGGTGACAGGGATCCGCCGGTGGCAGGGATAGAACCCGCGACCTGTCCGTTGGTTTTTGGTTGACAGTCCGGTGTGCTAACCGCTAGACCAGCCGGCCTCACAAATAGAGAGATAAGAGAAAGAAAGGGCTATAAAGAGAGTTTAAAAGAGAGAAAAGGACAGAGAGAAACCGATATAGAGAATAGAGATTGGACCAGACGATAGAAAGAGACAGAGCGAAAGGGATAGTAAAATAAAGAAATAGAGAAAGATAGAGGAATATAGAGAAAGAGTAATAGAGAAAGATTGAGAAAGAAGAAAACTATGTCTTGTTAAGAAAATAAGGAAACGATATTTCAGAGTTTAGAACAAGTTAAAAAAAAAGAATTAGCTTATTAAGTTCTGATCTTAAGGGCAGACACCACTCGGGAATAAGGAAAAAATAAACTACTGATGTGACATTATCTTTTGTAGTATATATCTAATAGTATCTAGGTGTAAGATATGGAAAATCGGTTTAGTACCCAAAAACATTTGTCGGTTACCTTGGTTAAAATTCAAGATGGCCGCCTAACGAACATTATTATCTTAAATTCAATTCCAAAACTATGACAGATAAACACAATATTCTTCGACAGACCTAATAAACAAAACAATATTAAAATATGCATACATGGAAATTTCATTATCTTTACAGATTGATTTGTAAGATTTCAAGGGTGATATATTTGAAGTTCAATTATTTTTTTATTAGATTGTTGGCTTAAAAAAATAATGTTTTAAAATCTGTTACAATTAAGTCACTATTAGCAAAAAAAAATTGACCGAACAGTTAAAAAATGATATATTTCGATTTCCCACATTGTCAATAAAATTAAATATTAGTATTTTAGAAAACTATGTTATGTCTTTATATACATCTGATAAAATTTTACTGAGAAAGGTTTGAAATTATAAAAAGTTACAACTATTAAAAACAAAAATCTCTTCGGGGAGGGGGGGGGAGGATCATTATAAATTTATTTTTTTAAGTACTTTTTTTAAGACAGTTTATAAATACATAATGAAATGTAAGAAAATTCAGTGTAAAAACTGAGCTTCTACACGTTTTTATGGCCACAATATTGCAAATAGTTCATATTTTTTTTTAGACCTGTTTTATCAACTAGTGATCATTTTCCAAGTCAAAATAAGTTTATTTAGAAATTTCAGAAAGCACTGAAAAGTGAGATATGTGTGGAAAAAGGTTATAGTATAATATTGCAAATAAAAATACATATCATTGAAAACAAAACAACATATCGTTTCCGAGTGGTGTTTTCCCTTAAATAAAAATTAAAAAAAACAAAATGCTATTTCATGTAGAAATTCCACTGCCATAGTTCCGTTTGAGAAATGGATCGTCATGACCTCCATAAACCCACCAACAGAGAGCGTCAAATTTTTGGCCCAGTTACCGGGCTGGAGGGTTGTGGTCGTGGGCGACGTCAAGAGCCCGGGCAACTGGAGGTAAGGTATCAATTTCATTAATGATGTATGACGTTATTTATTGTTTCGTTCGTGGAATTATGATTCGACAATGAACAATATTTTATTTGCCATTTAGTACATGAGTACAATAAAGGCTTAGTCAAAGACATTATAAGACAATTCATCTAACTTATATCGGAATATTGACGTTAGGCATTACTCAGCTTATTTATTACTATACTGACTTAAATACGTTTATTTATGTCTTTACTGACTCAAATAAGCTTATTTATGACTATTGTTTTTCTTCTATTAGCCAGTCTGCAGAGCAGTCTGCTCTCTTGCAGTCAACGTCAGACACTCTGGCATTGTTATTCTGGGTTTTCCTTTGTTGCTTTTTTCAAACTTGCAGTTCAAGAGTTTTCGGTTCTGCACCAAGCACTCGTTAGTGGTACTCCGGGATCATGTTGCATTGAGTCAGGGCTGAGTTGTGCTGAAGCGGGGCTGGCCTTTGGTCCAATCTCCGCCTTCCACAGAGCTCTCCACATGGTTATAACACTCAGTTGTGTCATTTAGTTTTTTAGATTCAGGGAATACTCTGTGGAATTGCCACATGTATTTCAGCATACATGCCATTGAAAATTATACACAAATGTTTTATCAAGTTTTTGCCGGCAACTTTAGAACAACGTAAAACTTTTTCTATTGTGAAATTATCCCTTTCAGCTTTCCAAACTGTGACTTCTTAAGTATCGCGAGCCAGAAATTGCTCAACTTTAAAGTCACAAGTTCTCTCCCTTACAAGAGTTACGCCCGCAAGAATATCGGCTTTCTTTATGCAATCTCACACGGGGCCAAGTTTATCTATGAAACGGATGACGACAATAGGTGGGTATCTTTAACATATTTTAATGATATGTGTTGTATACGTTTTAAAAAAAATCGTAGAATTGAGGATACAAATATATATCAATTGGGCATTTTAAAATTTTGACCATCAAAAATAATACGTAAGATAAGTATAGTCCAAATCTCAATATTGTTAAAAACATTAAACTGTAATATGAGGTACAGTACGCATTCGTCTGTTAAAATGAAGGTTCGATGGTTCGAAATATGGTAAAGGCAATTATTAGTTCACGTTTTTCTTATAATATTGACAAACGAATAAAGATAATATTAACTGACCCCATTAATTCAAAGAAAAAAACATTCCATTACCCTATCTGCACTTCTTGAAACAGAAAAAGAAACATTACACTTAGTGATTCTCCCTAGAAACAGAGATAACATAAAAAATATAATACTTTTTTTTTTCAGACCTATTGACAACTTGGATGGATTTATCTACACTGAAGAAACATCAGGACTTATGTTTGGTGGCAAACATCTCTTTAACCCGTACCATCATTTCGGTCAATCCACACTGTGGCCAAGAGGTTATCCATTATCTAAAATTGGAGATGTCTCGAATAGAACGTACTGGTACATATTTAGTACTATTGATCATCATGTAAAAACAAAAAGATTAATATTTTCCGAAATCTTTAAAAACTTTTGTGCAGAATATTTTTTAGGTGCTCGTTAAGATTTGTATTTAAATAAGCAACTGATGGTACAATCTGTCTTGAAGTCTGAAATATAATGGCGATGGCTAATTTTATAGAGCTTTATGCAATATGTCTATGCTATTTTTTTTCAATATTAATTGATTTTAATTACACAAGGTTTTAATTTCATACAAATGATTTCTTGGTTGGCGTTAAGGTAGTCGTTTTATATACATTGTTTTAATATAATAAAGTTTATGTTGCGACGTGCAATATTGTCTAATGCTGTTTTACGGGCTCTATATTATAGAAACATGATTCTGGACAGTTTAAGATTGATTCTTTAAGGGCAAAATTATGGGCGTTATTTTGGCGTTGGGATAAATTACTAGTTATATTTATGTTCTAAGTAAGTCTTGAATATTTAGGCATTAAGAAATACGTATACGTAAAACCATTGTAAGCTTAATCATGATACATAGCTTGGAATACAAAAAAGAATAACACATTTGAAATATTGTTAAAACCCTATTATTAAATGAATATCTTTATGTTAACAGGTTATCCAGCCATTGGACTACGCCAACCATACAACAAGGTATTGTCAACGGAGATCCAGATGTTGACGCCATCTTTAGACTGACCAGGAAATCTGTCACAGCACCAATAAACGTGACCTTTGACCCACACGCGCCACCTGTCATCCTCCCGCAAGGTGTTTTCTGCCCTTTCAACTCCCAAAACACTTTGTTTCACGAAAGAGCTTTCTGGGCTTTGCTTATCCCAACTGGCACCACTTTCAGAATGTGTGACATTTGGCGAGGTTACTGGGCACAGAGACTCATGTGGGAGATTGGAGACAGACTGGCTTTCTTTCCAGCTAACGCCTATCAGAACCGAAGTCCTCATTCCTACTTAGAAGATGCCAAAGATGAAAAGGATATGTACTTCCAAACAGAATTGATAATAATTTTTCTGACCAACTGGACATGTCCATCAAGATTATCGTTCTTTGGATGTGTTCTGGAGCTGACCACAGCAATGGTGGATCAAAAGTTTTGGAGACAAGAAGAAATTGAGTTAACTCGTCTATGGCTGGAAGATTTATTAGATCTGGGATATACCGAGCCTAGTCGAGTAAGAGAAATTGTTACGTTAAACAACAATGAAACATTTACAGTAGAACAATTTCATGAACTTCATGACGACATATATAAAGACAAATCTAGTTTGTCCAAAGTAATATTTCTACCAGCAGAACAGGAAGTGCAGTTAATAAACAAGGCAAATTTTTCTAAATCTATTTCACAGGAAGCTATAGAGAGAATTTCTAAAATATGTCCCAATATTACCAATATATATTGGGCTTTTACCAAAGCACCCTACTTAAACTTTTACAATGACATTCTAGTGATTGTTCTTTTTAATATGCTCGGGCATTACGACAATGTAATTTATCTTGACGCTTTGTACAGCAACGTTTTTCCAAACCTCATCTACTGTGGAGACGATGCCAACAACTTCCTAGAGGCAACCAAGCCGATGGGGAAGCAGGTTAGCTTTATCGAGGCCAGCCTTGAGAAAGGAGGAGTTGCGTACCTCTGCGCTATCAAAGCAATGGAGATGAACCTTAAGGTCAAAGGTTACCTCATCCTCGGTGACGATATCATGTTCAAGCATTGGGCACTTTCAAACTCTAGCAAAGATCACTTCTGGGTAACGGAAGGCAGTACCCAATTGAACGTGACCTTGACATCAAGCTGGTGGTATTGGTGGAAATTTCCTGTAGGTAGACAGGCGTTGGTCAATACAATGAGTGATATAAAGAATTCGTTGGATGTCCCAGATGATATAAATACAACGGATTTTGTTTATTCCTTGACAAATTTTACTGGCAGCCCGGATATCGTTGAGCTAGCATCCAGTGATCTCTACTACATCCCTGCAAGTAAACAAAGTGAAACGATCTGGTACATGAAAAAGTTCTACCAGAACCGTTCATTTCTGGAGATCGCTATCCCAACAGTTGTTCGTGGTCTAGAAAAAAAGTCCGACTTGGTATTGATCAAAGGTCAAAGTCTATGGAACGCAGATCGCAAAAATCCCTTCAGAATCTACTATAGCGTTCAGCACTTCTTACACCCTATGAAGATATCTGATAAACAAACTCTTCAAGGAATCTGTGATATGTTTGCAACAGACATTTTAAGTCAAAATTTTGGTTTTAAATCTTCAAATTCAACATAACGTGTTAAGTCCTATGCAATCATTGTTGAAGTTTTAGATCCATATGTCTTACATATTTATTTTTTAGCCTCCTAATAATAAATATATTATTTTTCTGTACAATATTTATTTTATATTTTGTTATATTTTACCGACACTTCTCCCATAAATAATACCTATGTTATTCTTGGTTTAAGTCAAGTCTTGCATTTAGATCAGTGTTTAATTATTTTTTTTATATTGGTTTTCTTTGTTGTTCAGGCAACCCATTCCATACCAATATTTCTGTTCATGCATGTATTGTATATTGTATTGCATATCTCATTATCTTATTATATTTTGTGTTGTATTTTCTAAGTTATAATTTAATGTCTTGTGTATCATTACTACTTTACTCTTTGCCATCCTGTCCTTTAGAATTTCTAAGTTTAGTTATTTAATTATTGGTGTTTCAATCATCACTTTTTAAATATTCACTAATAATGAACCTTTCAGCTTTTTTTCCCTGGATTTGTTATACCTTTTAATGATGTGTTTAGTAAATGCATACAGAATATACATTTTCTAATAGTCTTAATTATGGTATTCTAGGTAACATTTTAACTCTATATTCATACTTCGTAATTTTAGTTTTCCATTAAATGTTTTCCATAATTGAAATATGTCTTTGTTTCGTTTTCTTATCTATCAGCTATACGTGTGTGGCCTTTATTTTAGCCCAGCTAATGTCAGGTACCCATCAGAGCTGGGAGTCCCAGAAAAAAAAAAGTTGCCTGAATCAGGATTCGAACCCAGGCCTGCGGTACCCCAGTCGAACGCGCTGCCGCTTAGCCACAGCGCCAAATACATTATATATAATTCGTATTTTCTTTATTTCTTTTGCTTGTTGTAATATGTCTAAGCTGCGACGTACAACACGCCCTACAATGCAATCCCGGCCTAAGCTCGTGTATACCCTCCATCACATGCACTGTATTATGCAGGAAGAAGAACAAGACCCCCCCCCCCCTCCCAACCTCGAAGCTAGGCGTTGGTGTGGTTTTTGGTAACTAACTAAATGACACACAAATTATACTCTACAACATGAAAGAGAACACTGAACACAAATGGTTCTAATCTACCTTTGACAACTTCTCAAGTTGTTTTGTGAATGTCTTTCTATTTACTTATCTTTATATTTATTTATATCGTAATACACACACATATCTTTATATTATATATACTTTATACATATATATCTACTCCATGGCCCGGATGAGAAAGAAGTCATGTTGGGCGTGACGTTAGCATCCACTTCGCCTTCAAGTCTTGTTACTACTACAGAAATGCAAACACATGCTTATATATATATATATATATATATATATATATATATTGTCTTTCTGTCCTACTTTTCTGTGCGTCTGTATTTATTTACAAGAATCTATCCTTTTAGTTAATTCTAGTATAAAGTATTTCTGTTGATACATCCCAATTGCCAATGTTGTTAGAAACGTGTTTTTTTTCTAAATATTTGAAGACTATTTGTCTATCAATCTCACTTGTATTGGGCAAATCTTTTAATCAATCTCACTTCTGTACCCATGGGTCTCAAAGTTGCCACCGATACGATCCCATTAAGATTACACCGGCGGGCGAACGCATGTGGGGGACAGCTCCGGCTGCGGTTCAAGACCCATTGCACTGCTAAGAGGCCACGGGATTTCGGTGGGGAGGAAGCAATGGGCGCAGAAGTCCCTCCTCACAAACCACCAGGTGCCTGATTGTCTGTACCTATAGTATAGGATTTGAACTACCGGGTGACATGCAGGGGCGAAGCCAGAATTGTTTTCCAGGGGGGGGGGGGCTGAACTTTCGAGTGACAAATATTTACCAAATACCAGGGGGGGCTGAACTTTCGCGTAACAAACATTTACCAAATTTTTAACAAATTTAGTACTTATTTTTAACAAAATCTGTTGAAAAAATATTGTTTTTTTTTAAATTCCAGGGGGGGCTTAGCCCCCCTCAGCTCCCCCTGAGGCTTCGCCTCTGGTGACATGACAGGTAAACGGGCGAGCCACCACGATAATGATCCTAGGCGAACCGAAGTGAACAATCACTGGGCTGCGGAAACCTTCCCTGTTACACAGCACGCCACGCCTTTGGCGTGACACGGGGGTGGCTCCAGCCCGGACAGAGCTTTGGTGTTCTTCCCCTTCCCGCCATGGATCACCCCTAATACGTTACGCCACTGGACTATAGAGCCCATTGGGCTGGTCTGTGTTATTTTAAAGACATTATAATTCGATCAGTCTATCTATCTTTCTGTCTATCAGACTACATATTTATATAACTGTCTTTATATATATATATATCTATGTATCTAGACTATATATTTATTTATCTATATATTTATTTGTCTGTCTATCTATCCATCTCTCTCTCTATCTCTCGCTGTCTTGAAATACAATTTTCATAAATGATTTTTACAATATTATAACGAAACTCACTACGGTAAATATACACTAACAAAATACACTGATTAGAATTAAATCTTCTTCTATTATCAATATATATAATATATATAATGACGGTGAGTTTGTTTGTTTGTTTATTTATATATATATATATATATATATATATATATATATATATTATGTTTGTCCTCTATAGGCGCTTAAGCCGTTTGACTAATAGTAAAGTAAAGTATCCCGTCGGACCAAATTGATCCATAGGGCCGGTGAAGCAGCGTTCACCAGTTTTGACTAATAGGGTCAAAAGTTAAATGTATAAATTGGAAACGTCCTCCAATAGAGAATTTTATTTTATGACTTATTATCATGAATGTGTTGATTTAAAAAATCCAAAATGTTAGATCCAACTATGCAAATACATAAAGCCGTATATAGCAAATGGTCATTTCCGTTCATTAGGACTACTAGGTTGAACGCGATATTTTGTATGTTGAACGCGAGGGTCTTTTCGTGTTTCCCCAATTATGCTGCTAATTTTTTAATGTGGCGAGACCTTTTTTATAAGTTACGCACCGCAATTTGGCTTGGATAGTTTCAATTGTTTACTTTAAAAAATACTAGCGTATGACGTAATGTCTATCAAATTATTTATTTTTTCATTATTGATGTTTGCATTATCCTTTTAAGTAAAAGTAACCAAAGGTTTTAATTTTTTAATAGATTTACGTCACTATTAAGAATATCCTTTAAAAGGCGACTGTATACACTCTATAAATTAAATGATACGAATGATAAAAAAAACATGTTAGGCCTATAAATGATTACTTTCTAATACCGGGTACCATACGCTTGACAGCAACAATATAAAATAAAAACTAAATACCGAAAGAAACATTCTCAGTACTGTTTTATTGATACAATAAGCAAGAACAAAAATTAAATACAGAAAAAATCTTTCTCAATTAAGTTTTTATTGCCTTGAAATATTATTTTCTAATTTTGTTTAAATTATTTACCTTTTTTATTGTTTTGTAATTTATGTTTTTTTTCTTTTAGATAGTATATGAGCATGCTAATTTAATAGCATGGATAGAAGAGCTATACTACTATAGAAATGCCCATTCTTCTTCTTCTTAATCTTATATTATTGTTAATTTAATCTTATTAATAATAAGGCAAGTCAACACAACTGTTCGCTACATTTTAATATCGAATTTAAAAGTTTCTTAAGTCTCTTTCGGCTCTTGTGTCCAGGGCGTAATGCTTAGGATTGAGCAATCTCTGTACAGGCTACAGCCACCCAACGACACGCCGACGGCGTGGCGTGCCGTGTAACAGGGAAGGTTTCCACAGCCCAGCGATCGTTCACTGCGTTCTCCAAAGGATCATTATTGAGGTGGCTCGCCAGTATAGCTGCACTGTCACCCGGTGGCATAAATCATAAAGGCCTACTATAGGTACATGCATCCAGGCACCGGGTGGTTCTTGAGACGGGATTGCAGCGTCCATTGCTTCCTCCCCACCGAGACCAGTGGCCTCTCGGCAGTGTAATGGACCTCGGACCCGCTGCGGGGGCTGTGCCCAGTGCGTTCGCCCGCCAGTGTATTCTTAATGGGAATGTATCGGCGGTTTACACACTACGCCAGTCCTTAAGGCCACAATTATTATGCATATGCCAGGGTCAGGTCGACCAGAAACAATTAAAAATAACAAAAACTAAATACCGAAAGAAACATTTTCAACACTGTTTTATTAATACAATAAGCAAGAACAAAAATTAAATACCGAAAAAAATCGTTCTCACTTTAGTTTTTATGGTGTTGAAATATTATTTTCTACGCTTTTTTTTATTATTTACCTTTTTATTGTTTGGTATTGTGTTTTTTTTTTCTTTTAGATAGTATACTATTGTTAATTTAATAGGCTATTATTAATAACAAGACGAGTCAACACAACTGCTTGCTACGTTTTAATACCAGAAGCCTGACAGTAACAATTATTATGCATATGCCAGGGTCAGGGCGACCAGAAACAATTGAAAAGAACAAATAATAAATACCGAAAAGAAACGTTCATTGTCTTTATTGTAATATAGTCTCTTTTCTTTATCTCTTAACAAAACACATTGTAGTCATTCGTTTCTCTGTCATTTTGACGGGCATATCCACTAGTTTTAGTTATAAACTTACAAATTGTACCTGCAATTTCAAAACCAAACATTGCAATGAATAATGAAAAGAGAAAAAATACAAATGCTTTTACAGCACAATTGTAATAATATATAAATGTTAGACTAATTTTAAATACGAGCCGCCCTAACAATAAGAGAAGTATGAATCCATTATAGAAGTTGTATTTCTAGCGTCTCTGGTCTTCAAGAACGTAACCAATAAATGTAAATGTACACTATGTTGAATTTGAAGATTTAAAACCAAAATTTTCACTTAAAATATCTGGTGCAAACATATCGCATATATCTTGAAATGTCTGTGTATCAGATAGCTTCATAGGATGGAAGTAGTGCTCAACACTAGAGTAGATTCTGAAGGGATTTTTGCGATCTGCGTTCCATAGACTTTGACCTTTGATCAATACCAAGTCGGACTTTTTTTCTAGACCACGAACAACTGTTGGGACAGCGATCTCCAGAAATGAACGGTTCTGGTAGAACTTATTCAAGTACCAGATTGTTTCACTTTGTCTTACTGAAGGGATGTAGTAGAGATCACTGGATGCTAATTCAAAGATATCCGGGCTGCCAGTAAAATTTGTCAAGGAATAAACAAAATCTGTTGTATTTACATCATCTGGGACACCCAACGAATTCTTTATATCACTCATTGTATTGACCAACGCCTGTCTACCTACAGGAAATTTCCACCAATACCACCAGCTTGATGTCAAGGTCACGTTCAATTGAGTAATGCCTTCCGTTACCCAGAAGTGATCTTTGCTAGAGTTTGAAAGTGCCCAATGTTTGAGCATGATATCGTCACCGAGGATGAGGTAACCTTTGACCCTAAGATTCATCTCCATTGCTTTGATAGCACAGAGGTACGCGACATGTCCTTTCTCAAGGCTGGCCTCGATAAAGCTAACCTGCTTCCTCATCGGCTTGGTTGCCTCTAAGAAGTTGTTGGCATCGTCTCCACAGTAGATGAGGTTTGGAAAAACGTTGCTGTACAAAGTGTCAAGATAAATTACATTGTCGTAATGCCCGGGCATATTAAATACAATAATCACTTGAATATCATTGTAAAAGTTTAAGTAGGGTGCTTTGGTAAAAGCCCAATATATATTGGTAATATTGGGACATATTTTAGAAATTCTCTCTATAGCTTCTTGTGAAATCGATTTAGAAAAGTTGGCCTTGTTTATCAACTGCACTTCCTGTTCCGCTGGTAGAAATATTACTTTGGACAAACTATTTTTGTCCTTATAAATGTCATCATGAAGTTCATGAAATTGTTCTAGTGCTAATGTTTCTGTGTTGTTTAATGTTACAATTTCTCTTACTCGACTAGGCTCGGTATATCCTAGATCTAATAAATCTTCCAGCCATAGACGAGTTAACTCAATTTCTTCTTGTCTCCAAAACTTTTGATCCACCATTGATGTGGTCAGCTCAAGAACACACCCGAAGAACGATACTCTTGCTGGACATGTCCAGTTGGTCAAAAATCTAATCAGAGATTCTGTTTGGAAGTACATATCCTTTTCATCTTTGGCGTCATCTAAGTAGGAATGAGGACTTCGGTTCTGATAGGCGTTAGCTGGAAAGAAAGCCAGTCGGTCTCCGATCTCCCACATGAGTCTCTGTGCCCAGTACCCACGCCAAATGTCACACATTCTGAAAGTGGTGCCAGTTGGTATAAGCAAAGCCCAGAAAGCTCTTTCGTGAAACAAAGTGTTTTGGGAGTTGAAAGGGCAGAAAACACCTTGCGGGAGGATGACAGGTGGCGCGTGTGGGTCGAAGGTCACGTTGATTGGTGCTGTGACAGATTTTCTGGTCAGTCTAAAGATGGCGTCAACATCTGGATCTCCGTTAACAATACCTTGTTGTATGGTTGGCGTAGTCCAATGGCTGAATAACCTGTTAAAATAAATATACTCCTTTAATAGTAGGGTTTTAAATGTGTGTTTTTTTTGTTATTACAGAATATGTATCATTTTTAAGCTTACAATGGTTTACATTTAAATATTTTTTAATGCCTAAGTATTCGAGACTTACTGAGAACACAATTATAACTAGTAATATTTCTAATCGACAAAATGCGCTTAGAATTTCGGCCTTAAAGATAAGATAAGATAAGATAAGATTGCTTTATTGATCCAAATAAATGGAAATTTGACTTGATTACATAAATTCCGTCTTTCAGCATACCTAAAACAATATTAAAGAACCATTTGTACTCAAACACAATAGACATTCACGCATCTATCATACCATTTATCATACAAGAAAAAAGTAGGCCTATTATTTAGGAGTGAGGAATCTTAAAATTGTCTAGAATCATTTTTCTATAATATACTGCCCATAAAATAACATTAGCAAAAATTGCACGTGGCATCATAAAAAGTATTATATTAAATCAATTTATATAAAAAGACTACCTTAACGCCAACCAAGAAATCATTTGTTTGGATGTATGAAAGTAAAACGTTTTGTAATTAATAAAAATATTCAAAAGAAATATGACATAAAGCTCTATAAAATTAGCCATCGCCATTATATTTCAGACTTCAAGAGAGATTGTGCAATCAGTTGCTTCGTTAAATACAAATTGTTACGAGCACCTTGAAAAATCATATGAACAAAAATCTTTAAAGATTTCGTAAAATTGTGATCGTTTTGTTTCACCATGTTGATTAATTGTAAGAAATAATTACCAGTATGTTCTGTTTGAGACATCTCCAATTTTAGATAATGGATAACCTCTTGGCCACAGTGTGGATTGACCGAAATGATGGTAAGGGTTAAAGAGATGTTTGCCACCAAACATAAGTCCTGATGTTTCTTCACTGTAGATAAAACCATCCAGGTTGTCGATGGGTCTGGAATAACATAGTATAGTATTATATTTTTTATTTCTCGTTGTCTTTCTGGAGAGAATCACAAACTGTTAAGTTTTAGTTGTTTTTTTTTAGAAGTGCCGAGAGACTAATGGAATGTTGTTTCATTGAATAAATGAGATCAGTTAATATTATCTTTATTCGTTTGTCAATTAAAACAAAAACGTGAACTAACCATTGTCTTTACCATAATTCGAACCAAAGAAGCTTCATTTTAACTTTCCGAATGCGCTTTCATTGTGCTTAATAATACTTTTTATACTGTTAGGTTACAGTGCATACATAGTTTAAAACACCCTTTTATTAATCCCTCGACAGAGTTTATATTTTAAAATACTTTAATTGTCGGGACACGATTGTTTATTTTTCTTCGTTGACTAAAATCTAATTAGGCTATAAACGCATCACTCTTGAAACCAGCGTAAACCAGTTAGAGCTAACGCGGAGGGATATTCAATTTCGCGGGCTTCTTGGGTACTATAAAAGACCGAGACGCGGACTACTTCTCTCTCTTTCCGCTAGGCACCATCGACAGTAGACACTATGCCTTGTTTACCCATTTTCGCCATGTTTCACTAACATCGTTTGATTTTGCAAGTTATAATAAAGTTTCTTCATTTATTAAATTAAACAGTCAAGGAGTTGGTTTTTGAATTCATATTACTATTGAGAATAATTGAATAGTATCAGGACAAGGTTAACCAAACTTGGAAAAATTGCTGCAGACTGTTTATCACTCTCAGAACGAAGTGAGTTCCCGCTGGCCTAAAAAAATCAAACCCTAGTCAACCGCCAAAAGAATTGGAGTGAAAGCTACAATTTAACAATACTATATAATAATCTTTAGATTGAGGTTATGTTTATCTTATATATTTCATATGATTGTCAAATTTTTAAAATGATCAATCGAGATCTATTTTTATTATCTTTAATAAGATTTTGTTGAACATATACAACATATATTATTACATTATTTTTATTGATACCGACCTATTGTCGTCATCCGTTTCATAGATAAACTTGGCCCCGTGTGAGATTGCATAAAGAAAGCCGATATTCTTGCGGGCGTAACTCTTGTAAGGGAGAGAACTTGTGACTTTAAAGTTGAGAAATTTCTGGCTGGCGATATTTAAGAAGTCACAGTTTGGGAAACTGAAAGAGAAGATTTCATAATTTTTAAAAATATATTTTTCGTTCTTCTAGAGTTGCCAGCCACCACTTGATAAAAATATTCGTTTGTAACTTTTGAAAAGCCTGTATGCTGAAAGACATGTGTCATGTTACGACACATGGCTCTAATTAATTAAAATGTTTCAAAAATCGCTACGTTTTGGTTTCATATCGATTATGCTAGATTAAACTCTGATTTAGAAATACACCCGAATAACAACATGTTGCAATGTTCATCTAAACATAAAGAAAAAAACATTTTCCTTATCCCTTATACGAGAACAAATGCATATAATTACACTTCCTGAGTAGCATTCTTGCATAGAATGGGTTGCATGAACAAACCAGGAAACTCAGCATCATTTAAAAAATTAATAAAGAAGCAAGTTTAGACTCGGGTCATGGATGGGCGTAGGACGCAATAATTTTCTTTACAGAAGGAGCGTCTGTAATATATAAGATAAGATCTGACTATACATGTTATATTTACACAAAGTGGCGGTCACATAAGAATGCATGAGTAAATGAATGTGTATGTGTGTTGCCATGTTACTATCACTTATTATATTTATTCGCACGTTTCATTTGATGAAAGACATTAGTAAGTTAAGTACCCATCGGACCAAATTGATTATATGGCTGGTGAAGCATCGTTCACCAGTTTCTGTGGCCACGGCATACTAGATGATTGTTTGGCCAGCACAATGTACAGCCGTCTTTACTTTATTAAAATCAGGCACCCATCAGATCTAGAGCTGGGTAGTCTCAGGGACATCCTCCAGACCCGGTACGCCAGGCGAACGCACTGTCGCTCGGCCACCCCAGTCCATTTCAATTTATTACTACCATTTTAAAAGCACGATTTTTTCCAATATTTTTCATTCTTCCTGTACCACGTTTATTCAAGGCTAATGTCATACACGACTTTGTCACGTGCACAGCACTCCTGCAGTACCAAAGACTAACATGGACCGTTTGTTCTATTTTTAGAGCTCATCGATCAATGTTCTTTTTTTCCCGTGCGCACCCAACAAGGCTGTCTTAAATTACTTCTACGCTCCTATGATTACATTAAAGGATTCCGCTGTATACAACTTTTAATTTTGTGGCGTTTTGGGAGAAGATTAACGTCACACGCAACTAATAAAGGTCTTAGATGTAATCAGCTCTTATAAGATACTATAATCATATCATCTGTACGTACAAAACCACTGACAACATTGCCACAATCCTGCATGTCTGATTGGAGTGAAAATGAGTCTTTCCTTTCTTTCTCCTACATTTAACACTTTATGTATTTTGCATCGCAATGAATTTTACTTACATTATATATGTATATTTCTGCATGCTTATAAGTATATTACTTATTGTTATATGACTAGTTATTGATATTAGTTTCCCTTTCATGTATATTCCAAATGCTGTAAAACGTGTGTGATTAGCGCCCCCCCCCCCCTTACCCTGACCACGGAAGATCGGAAAACAAGTCAAGGACATATGTGGCGCAATCATCACTGATCCCACCTATTGACCTTCACCCCCCTACCCGTACCTCCTTACGTCCTCGACCAACGGGATATAACATGTACTTGAAAATAGACATCTGAGGTGGCCAGGTGGTCGAGTTAACCGCTGTAAGCCGTATAACGTAATGAGCCGACCGTGAAGAAAGCAAATTCTGACCACGGGAAAAGGCTTTAGATGTCGTCCACCACCGCCCCCCCCCCTATGGTCAAAGGCGTAAGATAACCCCGCCCTCTCCCGTGCTTTCCCTACTCCTGTCAATCAGACTAAGAAAACATGTACATTTCCCCCTACCACTCCCATTTTGCACCACGTGACTATCCATGCTTTTAGTTATAGATTTAACTTTTAGTTAGAGTTTTACAGAAAGGCTAGCTAGGCGGTCGTGAAACGGAGTGGGTCCCATCTGGGCCCCTCCGAGACCTTTGTGAAGGCTCCGACCCTAAGTCTGTATCTAAATCTTAATCTTTGCTGTTTATATTGTTGGACAATGTACCTAGGATATTATGTATGATATATATATGCAACGGTATACTCAGTCTTAATGTGAATAAACTTCAGAATATAATGTTTTCGCTCGTGTTCTTTAGTGACTATAATCGATGTTGTGAAGTCTATATGTGTTTAGTATAGCCAAACCTCTGCATAATTACCTCAGACGAGCCACGGAATTCTACACACACAAATATAAATTTGATCATCAATACGTAACCTCTACCACAGTACTCCGGCTTATCCCTTAAGACAAAACGCAGCCAACAAGAATAGAAAGAGAATAATTCATCTCTTATCTATTTATGCAGACCACTCTTATAAGAAGGAAAGAATACACATACGAGCCTGCCTGCCACACCGCGTGACATAATTCAGTCACTTTTACTTAATCATACAGAAGGCACGACACACAGGAGGCTCAGGTGCAGATCTAAACCCAACTTATAAAGTTTACGTGGTGATTAAGTGGTCTAATCACCCCCCGCCACGTGACAAATTTTAATCTTAATTTTTCATTGCGTAATTCATAGTAAATTATTTAACCGGAAGTCTAGAGGACTTATTAGTGCGATCGGAAATTCCGAAAACAAGTGTTTAGAGTTATCAAATAGGAGAAATATTAAATCAAGCTGTCCTTCTTATTATAATGTTTATCAGTACGAACCATGTCATAGAAGCCAATCAATGTATCGTCATCTTTGATGGGAGAAATGTATAGTTACCTGTATCATGTAATACCTTCATTTATAAGCCAGCGAACTCAATAAATAAGTAAATATAAATATTATTTTACGCCAGTTGAAGTGATAGTAGCAACAAATTTGGTCAACAACTCGTTTAACCACAACATTAACAGCCGCTATAGTCGTGCTGTGTCCCTTTCTTCGAATCCCTATGTGACTAGTGAGTATTATACACAAGCCTGTAACGCCGATAAGGCGAGTTGCTTAACATAGGATACGGTCTCGGTAGTTCATGCACAACACTTCAATCTCCGCTTGAAGAACTCCCCGCGGATCATTATCGTGGTGGCTCTTTCGTATAACAGTACTGTCGCCCAGTAGCACAGATCCCAGACTATAGGTCTGGACATCCAGGCACCAGAGTGGGTATGAGATTGACTTTTGCGCTCATTGCTTCCTCCCCCACCTCGGTTCCGCGGCCTCTCGGTAGTGCAATGAAGTTCGAATGCGTAGCAGTTGCTGTCCGCCATGGCTTCGCCCGCCTGTGTGCTCTTAAGGGTAAGGGACGGCAGTGAAATTGATCTAATTGTCAGAAAATTCAATTTTTAAGCTTTTGCCTAAGTTGTATAGTTTAACTATTCCTGTATCCAAAACATTAAGTTCGGAAATTTTAGAAACATTTAAATGTAAAAATTGCATTTGTAATGGGTATACATCAGAATTGTATTTTTTTTAAACATATTTACTCTACAATAATATAAAAAATGAGTTTAATTATATATTAATATACATGAAATATAAGGTTAACATCTTCTCTTTGTGGGAAAAAAATCTTACAACAAACCATTAGAAAATAGATGAAACAATTGAATTTTTCAATTTTACTCCCCAATTATTTTTTTCCCTAGGATTGTCAGTTTTTCAGGTTTGTCTCAAAATACTACTTTTTCTTCTTCTTTTTGTATTAACTTCCTTGTTTTTGAAACAAGCGTTATGAAATTTTTTGCATACATTTATTACATGTATGTAATCAAAGTTACTAGGTGAATTTTTGATATGAGTTATACTTTTCCTTAAATTAAATTTTAATTAAAATTTTTAGCAATTAAATTATTGTTTTCCCTATAATCCTACTAAAAAAATTCATATAAATTGTATTTATCAATTTAACCAAAATGCATCTGCTAATTTTATAAACATATAGCTTATAAATATTTCAGCAAAGTTGCAATACTTTATCTTGATAAATAATCAAGTTGATACATTTTATTTGGAGTGGTAAATCATTACCTAAAAAATACAAAATGGCCACCATTTCAATCGCAACCATCAGAAAATATTTTTTTAACGTATACTTACACTGGCCTGTTTGTACCATCTATATACCAAAAATGATCAAGGTGCGTGTACAAATTTAAAAAAATAGGTTTCTAATGGCTCCCCCAACCCTTAATTTGAATGTAACGGTGGTTTAAACACCTCGACATTCTCTAAATCCCATGGGTACACAAGTGTTCAACTGAACCATAGAATAGACAAAGAAAGCAAACTCAATAACATCCAGATAAGGAAGGCCATATTTCATTGCAAATAGACTCTTGCGTTATATTAAACTATGAAGATAATTGAAGGTTTAACACACAAGACAATCTAATGTTACAGGGAGATAATAAAACAGCGTATTTATGTAAAAGGAAGTGAATAAGGCATAAGCTAAATGTGACTGATATAACGGGTAAAAAAAAACTTTGTGAATAGCAGAAATAGTGACTGATGTTATCATAATTGTTATGCTATATTAAGGAAGGAAAAGAGGACAGTGCACAGACTCGTGAAGGTTTTATAGTTTTATCGAGTTTTTATAATTCTGAGATTGTTATCAATTTATATATAGTATAGTGCAGGGGTCGGCAACCTACAGCCCGCGTGCCAGACTTTGCACGCAGAGCATTTTTTAATTGCGCGCGGAAGACTTAAAAAAAAAAAAATTCAATTCAAGTCTCTTGTACAAAAAATTGTATGCTAGAACAGGATGAGTTTTAGGATGTTGGCCCGCTGAATGAATTAGAAATCCCTCTTTAGCACAATATTTTCAAAAGGTTGTCGACCATTGGTAAAGTTCGTTCCACTTTTATTTCAATTATTATATTGACTCGACTAATGAGTTACCAGACGTTCCTTCTAGATTCTAGATAGAAGAATATTACATCCTAGGCCAGCGATGGCGAACCTATGGCACGCGTGCCACAGCTGGCACGCAGAGCCATTTCTGTGGGCACGCGAGCATTTACCCAAAACTGGAACAGCTAAATTATGGTATTTGGTTTTAATTGCTGTGTTGCCACGTTGAAAGAAATAAGTTGGTCTTGTATTGTACTTTGGGCACGCGGCCCCAAAAAGGTTCGCCATCACTGTCCCAGGCCCTAAGACTTCCGCTTGGCGGCAGTGATTGGTCAATGGAAGGGCTAGAACCATGGCTGTTTTTTGTTGACCGTCCGGTGAACTAAGCGTAGTTGTTAGGGTCAATAATGTTTGAAGCTGCCACGTTTAGTATTGTTTGTTAGTTTAACCAAAGACTATAAAAAGATGGACCGCTTGCATAATATTTCTGCTATTTGATGATTCGACTGACTTCACTTTTAAATTCCCGATTCCTTTTTGCACTGTACACTTCCGTTTTATATAATCGCTATGATTTTCTCAAATAAAAATAAAAATCGAAAGTTGTATACAACGGAAACCTTTAGGCAAACGTAGGAGCGTATAAAGTCATTCAAGACAGCGTTAGTGGATGCGTACGTAAAAAAGAACATATAAGTCTAAAAATAGAGCAAGCGGTCCATCAACATATATAACTAGTTGTTATGCCCGTCAAAATGACGGAGAAACGAATGACTACAATGTGTTTTGTTAAGAGAGAAAGAAAAGAGACTATTACAATAAATACAATGAACGTTTCTTTTCGGTATTTAGTTTTTGTTCTTTTTAATTGGTGTCTGGTCGGCCTGACCCTGGCATATGCATAATTTTTATTGATAAGCTTCTGGTATTAAAACGTAACGAACACTTGTGTGGACTTCACTTGTTATTAACAATAGCCTATTAAATTATCAATAATATACTATCTAAAAGAAAAAGATACCACAATACCAAACAATAAAAAGGTAAATAATTATAAAAAGCGTAGAAAATAATATTTAAATACCATAAAAACTAAAGTGAGAACGATTTTTTTCAGCATTTAATTTGTGTTCTTACTTATCGTATTAATAAAACAGTTTTGAGAATGTTTCATTCGTTTTTGTTATTTGTAATTGTTTCTGGTCGACCTGACCCTGGCATATGCATAAGAATTGTGGCCTCAAGGACTGGCGTAGTGTGTAAACCGCCGATACATTCCCATTAAGAATACACTGGCGGGCGAACGCCTGGGGCACGTATGACCTATTGTAGTTGTGTTGGGTGGATTTAAAAAAAATGGTTACTTTAGACTAGTAGAACGTAAAGTAAACCCGTCAGAACGAAATTTGATCAATAGGGCAGGTAAAGCAGCGTTCAGCAGTCTCTGGATTGTGTGGTCAGTCTAATGCCCAGCCGCCTTTCCTTTACTCAAACTTACCCATCTGCGCTGGGTAAGACTCAGGGACACCCTCCAAACCCGGGAGCAGATCCTAGCCTTCCGCAGGATTTGAACCCAGGACCTTCATTACGCCAGCTGAACGCGCTGCCAGCTCGGCCACCGTTCTCCCTGTCTTAAAGACTAGCCCCTCCCCCCCCCGCCCCCCGCCCCCCCCCCCCCCCCGCCTCCCCTTAAACTCCTTTTTACAACCCAATATTAGACCTTAAATAAAGAACAATTATTGTGTCTCACATAGGACAGGAATCCTTTTTTAAAAAAAGTAAGTCAGTCTGTCGTGGTTATAAAACTACAAACAATAGACCATAAATAATTATATTTCACCCGTACGCGGGTATTTTGTGATATTTGAGACTAGCTACAGTATAGTCGCCACTCAGTCAGGAAGTCTGCTTAGAGATTCGTATCTTTTTTCTCGTAGTTTTAGTTAACGATAAAAAAGGTTAACGGGACACGAAATAGAAATATACCTGTTACAGGTCACGTGATGAATAAAACATACAGGTTTCAACAAACACTATAATAAGATGGACCGCTTGCTTTAATAGTTCTACTGTTTGATGACTTGAATGACTTCTTTTGGGAATTCCCGTTTTATTTATTAATCGCTATGATTTTCTCAATGAAAAAATAATTAAAATCGATAGTTGTATACAGAGGAAACATTTAGGCAAACTTAGGAGAGTAGAACTAATTTGAGACAGCGTTATTGGATGCGCACGAAAAAAAGAACATATTAAGCTCTAAAAATAGAGCAAGCGGTCCATCTTTGTTGTGACTAAAAATAGAATTGATTTTTTCTTTCCTGGTCTGAAGGTTGTCTTTAGTTTTAGAAAAGCTGCACTACGCAACATCGCCATAACTATTTTGGATTATGTTTAAATCATTATATTTTTTTTACCAAGTGAAAATGTTTAAGCCATTTACACAGAATCTTGTCTTCAAGCCAGTGTATATTTTTTATATAATTATTGTTGAGAAAAATCAATATTGTATTTAGTTTTAGCACTGCTTGTGACAACCCTTACCTAAAGTCTTAAAAGGTTTTATTTTTTTATAAGACCCAATAAAGAAGGGATTGTATAGAGTTAAAGATAAGTTATCAGTTAACTTTTTTGGCAGTCAGGAGTGAAGCCACCGGGGGGGGGGGGGCTGAGGGGGGCTAAGCCCCCCCTGGAATTAAAAAAAAATAATTTTTTTTTCAGCTGATTTTTTAAAATATGCACTAAATTCGCTAAAAAATTGGTAAATATTTGTCACGCGAAAGTTTAGCCCACCCCCCCCCCCTGGTATTTGGTAAATATTTGTCACGCGAAAGTTCAGCCCCCCCCCCCCCCCCCTGGAAAAAATTTCTGGCTTCGCCCCTGGTCACAAGTAATAAGATTGAATAAAACGGTAACTCTGAGATTTAACTGTGCAATCGCGAAAAATTCGCATTTAACGAACATTATTTTAAAAGCTTTCTTTTTTTCTTTACAATTAAATAACACATTTTTTATGTTTGGTGGTTAAAATACGTATAATTAAAAGTATTACTTTGTAAATTTAAAAAAAAAATAATTTTAAGTACATAAAAAATGAGAAACACATTTGATAAAGAAAGAGACATAGGTCAAAACTGTATGAAATGGCAGAAAGCTGAGTCAGTATAGTCATATATAAATAAGCTTATTTGTCAGTATCGCTTTTTTAAGTCAGTATAGTCAAAAGTAAGATTAGTTGAGTCAATTTAGTCATAAATAAGATTATTTAAGTCAATATAGTCATGAATAAGCTTATTTAAAGGCAGATATTTCGATATAACTAAGCTGAATTTTCTTAATATGTCTTTGACTAAGCCTTTATGGTACTTATGTACTAAGTGGCAAATAAAATATAGTTCATTTTTTATTGTCGAATCATAATCCACGAACTTAAGAGTCATGTACGTCATAAAACTTTAAAGAAATTGATACCTTACCTCCAGTTGCCCGGGCTCTTGACGTCGCCCACGACCACAACTCTCCAGCCTGGTAACTGGGCCAACAATTTGACGCTCTCTGTTGGTGGGTTTATGGAGGTCATCACGATCCATTTCTCAAACGGAACTTTGGCAGTGGAATTTCTATATGAAATAGCATATTGTTGTGTTTTTAGTAATTTAAGATCAGACTTTTATGAGCTCATTATTTAAACTTCTAAAGCTGTTCTGAATTCTAAAATATCGTTTCATAATTTTCTAAAATGATATAGTCTTTATATTTCTCAGTCTTTCTCCTTTTCGCTATCTTTTTCAATCTTTCTCTATCTTTTTATTTCACTATCCCTTTCTCTCTTTCTCTGACTTTCTTTCTCATTCACGCCTTTTCTATATTCTCCTCCTGTTTCGCAAAAAAATATATATACAATATATCGGTATTTTCATGTCAATACATTTTATCAGACAAAAATCAAACATAAAATTAATGCTCTAAATGTAAATATATCGGTATTTTCATGTATTTTTAATACATTTTAAGAGTCTAAAATTAAACTTAAAATAAATGCTTTGCCTCCTATCCCATTCTAGTTTTCTTATAAAGCTAAACTCAACAACGATATTGAAGTTCATATTAACATACATTTACATGGAGAAACTAAGACATACCAAAATCTTGGTTGTCTTGCATTGAGTATTGGTCATTTAAAATCAAATGTCTGTCATTTAATCTATACCAACCAAAGCAATAACGGGTACAAAACAACAACAAAAATACAAAACAACAACAAAAATACAAAACAACAGGATATCATCTAATAAATCTGACCTTTTAAGAGAATCCTTTTTCCAGAAGCTTTCGGTAACACTGGGGCCCCAAATTGTTGATATGTAGAAATTGTAGTACACAGTGCACAGTGTAGCGGTGATAATTATCCCTGCCAAAAGATTACGCCTCATTTGGACCAAATCCCTGCAGTGACTTGTCAGCAACATTCTAATTTAAAAAAAATAAAAAAAAATACAATAAATTTTATTTTCCTTTTTTTGAAATAAAATAGCGTTATTCTTTTCAATATTATATTGTTCTTATGCTTATTGAATGTGTGCACATTATTTTTTTTAAATATTCAATAGAACATGAAAAACCAAAGATTAACGTAAGATGGACCGCTCGCTTTGGTATTTCTGCTATTTGATAACTTGAAACACTTAGTTTTGGGAATTTCCTATCACACTAAAGCTCTGGGCTTCCGGTTTGGTAATTCACTATGATTTTCTAAATGGAAAATGAAGATTAAAATCGAAATTTATATACAGTGGAAGTCTTTAGGGAAGTTTAGGAATCATTAAAGACATTGTGTTATTGGCTGCGCACAC
Source organism: Anisus vortex (assembly GCA_949126835.1). Lineage (NCBI taxonomy): Eukaryota > Metazoa > Mollusca > Gastropoda > Planorbidae > Anisus > Anisus vortex. Next base: position 5,483,266 of record OX421501.1, read on the forward strand.
GGAAAAAAAAAACAGTGTTAAGCTCTAAGAATAGAGCAAGCGGTCCATCACATTATAATCTTTGGAAATACTAAAATCTAAATGTTACAAACATTTTTTTTTTTTAAATATTGCATCCTTAACTATGATTATTATTATTAAAAGTAAATAAAATATTATTTTTTTCAGCTTTTAAGTAACAATTTCATAAAATTAAAATAATTAACATACATACTCACAGGAATTATTATTTTAGAATCACTAGATAATAAATGGTGAACACAAAGAACCAAAGGATAACATAATCCTAACAACACAAATATTTCAACAACAAAAGATTTAGTTGGTATTTCTACACAGTAGATACAATCATAGTTTACCGTCTATTGCACGAGCTATTCCAACCAACTCTTTGACGTGATCATACCGTCTGATGATTTTTAGAGATTAATAGCACTACTCAAATTTCACGCTTCTAGATTTGAAATTATGTAGTCAGTACCATAGCGTATTGTGGGTAGGTCTACATCATAGGTTCTCAAAGGGGACGATATCGCCCCCCGGAGGGCGGTGGCAGACTTTAGGGGGGCGCTGACGTTCCCGGGGGCGATTGGGGGGCGGTGAGGGGTATGTGGGCGGTACAAGAACCTGATATAATTTAAACACCTCAACTTTGAATCGATTAGTTTTTGAATGAAATGTGATTTAAACGCTAAATATCTGATACCCCTAACACTAGGCCTACATATTATTATAGTAATAGGAATCGCAATGAGTTTTCGAAGAAGTAGGGTCAGTAATAGATAAATATGGTCAGTGCGGCCGGCTGGTCCTGTGGTTGGTTCACCGGACTGTCAAGTTGTCGACCAACACGTCGCGGGTTCTATCCCTGCCACCGACCGATCCCTGTTACCCTAACACAGGGGTCGGGAACCTTTTGGCTGAGAGAGCCATGGACACCACATATTTTGAAAAGTAATTCTGTGAGAGCCATACATTATGTTTAAAACAGAAAATTCAAGTAAATTTCCCTTTAATTACAATGAATGCAGGGTTGCTATTTTTCTGTTGTTGTTGTTTTTTTAGGTCAGCTGAGTTTATCTTCTTTACCACTTCAGACGCTGAGCTGCATTAGACTTTAGCTCATTTGTAGAATGAAAAATTGATATGCAATTATTATCTAGATCAAAGTAGTCTAAAGAAATTATTTTTTTTATAATCGAACATTTGTCTGCGAGCCAGATGCAGCCATCAATAGAGCCATAGGTTCCCGACCCCTGCCCTAACATCTTCTAATATTAATGATATTTCGATTTCAGAGAGATCTGATATGTAATTGAATGTATTCGGAACTTTATGGACTTTTTAAAAAATTTAATATCTAACATTTGTGGAATAAATAGGTAGTAATAACACAGATTGAGAAGTTAATATAATGTTGACAAATATCCAAATAAATTCTTTAGTCAAATAATATGTATATAGTTTTCAAATATCTACAGTTTTATCATTTGAATGTTATAAATTCTAAGCCATTAATATTTTTATACAAGAAAAAAAATACTAGAAATATTAGTTCAAATGAAATGTGTTAATTATCTCCCTTTAATTAAACGACTTTTTAGTGTAAAAGAAATTTCCCCTGCGGTGATGGTATCTATGGCGTATAGTGGATTGATATTGTAGTTTAAAAATAGTAGTCTGCTCCAGATATATTGTCTGTCTATTGTGTAACAAAATTTTGTTACTAAAAGTCTTTCAACCCCCTTCTTAAATTTTACTTTACGCAGCTTATACCCCCCCCCCCTTTTTTCCCTCTAAGCCTTGGTTATTGTCTGTAAATTTCGGAAACTGTATTGAATCTTCAACTTTCAGAGGGGTGGGGGGAGTGGGTGCTAAAAAAAAGTGGGGGGGCGGTGAGCGGAAGAAAATTGTAAAAGGGGGCGGTAAGCTGAAAAAGGTTGAGAACCTATGGTCTAAATTGATACTACTGTTAAACTTTCTAAACAGTATTTTTTGTTCATAGTATTTTTTCGATTTCTTTTTCTTATACATGATTAGACATAACTTTAAATTACTGAATGCATGCAATGTTCAAATCAAGGTGCATATATATGATTGATGAAATCATTCAGGACCTTGCGCACCAACTACCTTTAGACAATAGTCTGCCAAAGTTAGATTTCTAATTCATTCAGCGTGCCAACAGTCTTAAAATCATCCTGCTTTTAGCACTCAAGTTTTTTTTAAGAAGAGACTTGTAGTCCCTGTCTGGGAGTCTTCCACGTGCCATTGAAAATAGCTCCGCGTGCCAAGTCTTGTCGTAGGTCGCCGACCCCTGCACTACACCACAGCTACGTCAGATGTAGTCGACGTGGTCGGCTTCTTTCAATAAGGGCAGAAGCAGATCGATTTAGGAACTCTTTTTTTCCTGTGAGAATTTTTCAACAGAATCGCCAGTAAGCCAGAAATACAATAGCTGACTCGTAAATGATATTTTTGTTTTGTATGATAAATAGTGTGTAAGGGTGCGTGCGTGTCGATATTTTTAAAAGTATATTTCTGTTCTTTAGTACAAATAATTCTTTTTTATTGTTGAAAATATTGCTCAAAGTAAGGAACACCTGTAATCAAGTCAAATGACCATTTGTTTGCATCAATAACTAATCTTCTTTTATCTTTATTATTAGCTCGACATAAATCTATAGCCTCAAAAATGTCATGCCAATAATGACAATGGCATAGAATCTGAGCATAGTTTTGTAGACTATAACAAAGTATCTATACAAGATATTCAAGAAAAAAAAATTAACATAAAAACAACACACAAGAGGAAAGGAATATTAATTTTGAATCTCTGTTACTAGTAACGCAAAGTACTAATCAGACCAAATTGATCCATAGGGCCGGTGAAGCAGCGTTCACCAGTTTATGTGGTCACGGCATACTAGGTGGTTGTGTGGCCAGCACAATGCATAGTCGTATTTACTTTACCCCAACTAAAGTCAAGTACCCATCAGAGCTGGGTAAACTCAGGGACATACTAGGTGATTGTGTGGCCAGCACAATGCCCAGCCACCTTTACTTTATCCAAACTAAGGTCAGGGACCCATACGAGCTGGGTAGACTCAGGCACACCGTCCAGATCTTGTAAAAAATCCTAGCCTGCACCAGGATTCGAATCCAGGACCTTCGGTACGCCAGCCGAACGCGGGCCACCGTGCCCTCCCCCCCCTCTCAACTATTACAGAAATTTCGTATAGAGTGTTCACATATAATATACATTTTAAAAGGGCTACATATTTTCACACAATAAACCCTTTACATTTTAATGAGTTTTTTGGTCATGCAATATCATAATACATATTTTTAAATTAAATTACAATGAGTTTTTCGAATATAAAATGACATTTTAAATGTTTCAAAACATTATTTTCACCTTAGATCTATATTTACAACAATATTATAAGAAAAAACATAATTTGTATCAGCTACCAATGACTTTAGCGAGGGACTTACTCCGTGCCTCATCAAGGTAATACAGTTAGATAACACCACAATATACAAACATGCATTACATGTATGGTCAAAACGTATTTCTAGTAGAAAAAGTGAAGCACATTCACTGAAATAAAGTTGTTTGCGATAGTTTGGTATACAATTGTATAAAGTCCAAAGATATCTGCTGGAAGTTACTTTTACTCACTGATCAATAACCACTAGTCGATGCTAACATAACTAATTTCAATCAACAAATTCATCCAACGAATATGAAATTACACTTCAGTAGTCACCAAGAGGAAATGTTACGTATATGCAACAAATATATATATATTATCTATAACAAATTCTATCAAAATTGTCATACTTTCTGCAGAACATTGCAACCTCACAGAACAATGAAAAAGTGAGATTCGTATTTTTAATGGTTTATTGACTTATTGATTTTTGAGCGAGTTGCAACAGAACGAGGTAAGTGGGGATCTTTGGCATTCACCTCAACCGTCAGCCGGTACGTAGGGGATCGATAGATAGAGATTGATTAGTGAGGTAATTAACAGAATTAGTTAGGTAATGCATTCTGACATGGAATGGGTTGCCTGAACCGACCAGGAAAACCAGAAATTTAGCACCTTTAAAAACACTAATAATGATGCTAGACTAGACTTAGACCAAGGATAAGCGTGGCCCGCAATATTCTTCTTTGTAGAAGGAACGTCTGTAATATATAAGATAATATAAATGTATATCTGGTATACATTAACATATCCAATTCAATGAAACTCTCTATACTAGATCTACAGATGTATCCTGGCTTTAACACTTGGCGAGCGAGAACATAAGAAAAGGCCTTACTCACCGAAAGTAAACAATATCAATTCATTCAATTAATTACGATTATCCATTTCTATTTGTTGTGTGCATTTTAAATACAATCACTGAACACTTGAATTTTGGCCAATAATAAATATATTTAGAAAGGTATAAGCCGTATTAGTATTAAATAAATTAACACGAGCATTTTTCCATCTCGGCTTTATTTTATGACAATTTTTTAGATTATTTTTGCAGTGGCTTATAAAAATACTTTACCCACAATATTGTCTTTCATTCGCAACCAAAATCATACAGGTACACATCAGAAATTGTGTACCCCCCCTCCCTTCCTACCCAAGACACGGTAACAAATAATGTGTCCTTGTCTAGTGTAAAATGTAGGGAGACTTTTACGAGTTCCAACCGGCTAAAAAAACGATAAGCGCAATTGCTCTTTTGTGAGGTCATAAAGATAGCCTACGACACAATGTTGACTAACATTAAAAACTTCACGCACACGTTAAATGGTTGTTATAAACTTCGGTGCAATGTTAATGGTGATAACCTCGACACATAATTTCTCCTTAACGCATATTTATTACCTTGCTGAGGTCTTTTGTTTTTCTCGATTTTTACATATGTTATAGAAAATCACAGTGTTATTTATACACACATGAAAGTTTGTAAACTATTATTATTATTTTTTTAGAAATATTTAGATTTTTTAAAATGTCCTTTAAAAAGGACGCCAGCAGGAGATGTACCGTGACATTGCATGGTTGCAGAAAAAAAAACGGCCATTTTATCTCCAGGATAAATACATATTTTGGTTTAACAATTTAAGTTTAAAAGTTTAATTTGTAGTTTTTTCAAACAAGCAGATAAGAAAAAGCGTAATAAGACACTGGCATTCGAGTGGCACCCGGGCATTGAATGGATTAACTGAACAAACCAGGGGAAAAAAATTATATATATATATATTGGAATATATATATATATATATATTGTCACATATTAATGGCCATCTTTTAACGCAGGCAAAGTATGGGCGGTACTGAGAAGCCTGGACTGTTCTAAGAATCCTCTTTCGTGCAGACCTCAAAATCTCGGGATGGCTAGGAATAGTCTATTATTTCTGTACAGGGGAGTTCCTATCATTTTTATTATGAGTTTTGTAATGATACCATTATTTTCACCCCTACTAGTAATAGGTCTGTCCCCCGCACCACTCTAATAGTATTTAAAGATTTGTTTGTCTTAAAGGCTGTCAGTTTCGAGATAATTTCTTTTGAGGACGCTTGTGTTTGCACTATTTTATTATAACTGTACACAATCTTCATATTGTATATATTTGAACATATCACCTGAATTAAATTATGAACAACATTTACACTGAAGCTTCCTCGTCAAGTTTCATTGTTTATAATACAACAATATGTTTATTTACAACTACAACGTCAAGGAAAGAAACTGTTAGAACGCAAATCTTGAGTTTGTTCCCAGGACTATGAAGGAGTTCGTGTAATACTGAAATACAAATAATATTAACTAAAGTCCACCTTAGGACTAACGAGCATTATCAACAGCATCTACACGGCTCTGACCACAAGGGGATTGTGGTTGTAACAATATATATATATATATATATATATATATATATATATATATATATATATATTGTTATGGACTGTCACTATGATGACTATTATTACGACTCGTTAAATCGGATTCAATGAATATAGTTGTATCTTTATTAGAAGTCTCTAGATTCTGCTAATCTGTAGCCCAAGCTAGGGGTTCCTTGACTGACAGGTCTATGCAGTAATGTAGTTATATTCGGTATAATTATCTTCAACACCTATCTCAACATTGATAGATCAAACAACTCCAGTTGTTGAATAAACAATTTTATTTGAATTGTAGACTCAGTATAACTTATAAGTAAATGCAATAACTGATGGCAACATAAGAGTTTCAATAAAATTACATGAAATATACAAGTATCAATATAGCGACTTCTCTCTACAAACTTTCAAACTGAACTAACTTTAAGGAGGTAGGGACTTTACAAAGAAAACTATTATCGAAGATTCTACAGGGTCCTAATACGCATTTTAATCTCCTGCTCTATAGAATACTGCGATCCAGAATTATAACTTTCAATTTCCACGGGGTTGGACGAATTATTTTATTTAAACTGCCCTCAGAGCAGAAAGGTCAAACCTTGGACTCTAATACGCACTTGTTAAGAGGTCAATGCCTTAGTACGTCATTCATCTATGACCGACATTCGTAACAATATATATATATCGGCCGGTTAGGCAACAGTAATTGATATCTCTCATTTCTTGTAACAAAATATGATATTTTTCCTATAATATATTATATAGTTCCCCAGAAATATATTCTATGATGGCGTCCAATCGGTTACACGACATTTAAACACGCGACAGATAAACACGCGACACTTAAACACAGACACTTAACCACATGGCAGATAAACATAAATATGGACATTAATTACACGACACTTAAACATACGGACACATAATCCCACGACAGATAAACATACGGACACTTAATCACACGACACTTAAACATACGGGCATTCAATCATAACGACAGATAAACACACTTTCTTATCATAAAATGATCTGCTAGCTGCCGTACCCATTAAAATGTTGTGGGAAAAAGAAAGTGTAAGAGGTAACGGGACAAACATATTTGTGTAACCGTTTGATCCAGGGGTATGATTCGTTATTCTGCCTTATGGATTCTAGGTGTAACTTTTATTCAAAGACGAAGTCAACACAAGAGTTTAACATAAGAAAAACTCTTTAACAGCCAAACAAATATGTACAAGAAAACAACAATGAACAATGAACAACAATGAACAATATTTTATTTGCCACAAAGTACATCAGTACCATAAAGGCATAATCAAAGACAATTAGAATATTCCAACATTAGTAAATAATAGTAAAAGCTACCGAAATAATAATATTAATAATAATAGATTCATTTTAAGGTATCAAGAAAAGATAATACCAACATAGAAATACAGTCTAGGCATAGTAACATAGTAAATGAGAACAATTATAATTTAATAAAAGGTGTTCAAAAATGAAAGTTGTTAATACATGTTAGTATATTTAACCGTTTATTATCTTGTTTTCATTTTTTAAAAACAGATAAAACTATTTTTGCAAATATGCTTAGTTTCATAAGTTCTTTCAGAGAACAGAAGAACAATCGATCTGCACGACGACTTAAAAATCAAGCAAGCGTACACAGGTCCCACACACGGACACTAAAGGCTAATTACTGGCCGCAATCAATGAGAGTTAAGGTCAGCTATAATGGGATGATGGGAAAATAGGGCATAGTACGTAACACATTATCCGCGGGGACAGAACTATTTTTGATAAACTTTTAAAAATTATAACAAAAATCTCAAAGTACGGTAACAATGGCTACTATTCTTAGAGTTTAAGAGTGATCAACTTTTCAAAGTATAATTATCAAAAGTATGTGACAATGGAGGGATTCTTATAAAAAATATTTTTCACTAAAAAGCAGTTCAATTGGCTACTTCAATAATACCATTGAATTAAAAATATAACATATATGACAAATGTTATCGAAATTAATCTTATCAAATAGATAAACTATATCATTCAATCATTTAATATTAGTTCAAAACAATGGATTTCTCAAGAATGTATATCTAGCTTAATTCTGTACACAAGAACAAACAATATCATTCTTCATTTACAAAATTAATACAATGCAATAATTTTCATTTTTTCAAATCCGATTTTGAAAATCAAAACCCGTTTTCGGTTTCAAAACTGGAATCCGGTATTCCTGTTTTCGTTTAACATACCTAGTTTTAACATAAAATTGGACTTATACATATTTTATGGTTAAATGGATTTATGTGATTATTTCTTATGTGAAGAATATAAAGTGGATTCAAATTCAATTGCTACAAATAATATGTGCTTTTGAAGTACATTACAATATAATTTGTTGTTTCTTTAATTAAGACAGAAAGAAAGAATAAACCAGATCAAAGTTATACTCATAATATTGTTTTATAGCTACATGTAATGAAGTAGCATAGAACTACTATTAACAGTTGTGGTACTCATTAAGTTGTGGCTCTGATAGATATTATACAAGTAGATACAACTGTAGAATTGGAAGCTTGATATATGAATGGGATCTTTTATTCAGGATGAATATAAAGTGTTAAAATAAGTGGGTCATAACAACGCCTCTCTTATATCTTCAAGTTAACATTGTTAACACATTAGTTGTGGTTTTCGTCCTGTGATACTAACTAAATTACACTAATGTCCATTTAAATTAAGTAGGGGCAATGGGTCCTGAGTTAAAAACTATGGCGAAGGCCTGGGATTTGTACCCGTGTCTTAAGGATTGCACATCATTGGTGTGTGCCTGTCAGTAGCTGAAAATATAAATAAGGCGGCTTGGCATTGTGCTGGCCCACACATCTCCTTGTATGCCGTGCCCCAAGAAACTTGTCAACGCTGTTTCATAGACCCTTGCTCTGTGATTGTAGCTTACTTTTTAATTACTTTAATTAAAATAAGTAGATCAGTATAATAATAATACGATGCAATGCTCAGATAAACTTAAGGACAAAAACACTTTCCTTATCCCTTATGCTAGAAGAAATGCATATAAGTACTCTTTATTCCCAAGCGGCATTCAGGCATGGGATTGTTTGCCTGAACAAACCAGGAAAACCATTAACTTAACATCGTTTAAAACATTAATAAGGATGCACGACTAGACTCGGACCACGGATGAGCGTAGGACGCAAAAATCTTCTTTATAGAAGTGGCGCCTGTAATATCAAAGATAAGATAAAATACTAAGCTATGATACATTTACTAGTAAACGGGTTTTGGACAGCTATCTGAAAACAATGGACTCTGCATACGCCATAATATAGACGGTCGTTCAATGAAAATCAAAAACAAATATTTTGCGATATAAATTTATAATAGAACTAACGACGTTAACTTTTGCATGACACGAAGACGGTTTCTGTGTGAATAGAGCTAGATTTATATTAAATACAAACATTTGATAAACTTTGTACATATTAATAACAGAGAATAATATATAATACATAAGGCATTAAACACTAACTTAGAAATACAATAACAACCTGTTGCAAAGCTCAGATAAACATAAAGACAAAAAACACTTTCTTTATTCTTTATGCGAGAAAACAATAGATATTTCTTCCCGAGTGGCATCCGAGCCTGTAATGGGTTGCCTGAACAAACCAGGAAAACCAATAACTTATCATCATTTAAACACTAAAATAAAAGACTGCACTCAGACCACGGATAAGCGAAGGACGCAAAATTATTTTGTAGAAGGAGCGCCTGTAATATATAAGCTAAAGGATATATTAACTTCAATTGTGCCGATATTTCTTTAAAACTAAGCTTACCCTATTCAATATGTTAGCATACAAATACCAATTTTTACAAACAAATACTAAATCTATTTTGTTTATCGCGTAAGAATATTTGATACTTACTTTTTCATTATAATGTGGTTTGTGTAGATTTAGAGAAAGATAATAATTCTTTACAACGAACACATTTATTCACTCTTGTTCGTAATAAGCCGAGTTAAAGAAATATAGTACCTAAAGTATAACAGTATAATGTCCTCATTATTTAAGATAAATAGCTCCACAATTTTGTCTTTTTATTTCTCTTTGCGTGATATGCATGAATGAACATGAACGTTTTTTTTTATTGTTAGATTTTGGAGAGAGAGAGAGAGGCGGAGGGGATTGAGAGATCATAAAGTTATGACACTTGGATATGCTGATTTTCAAAAACATACAGTATAAAAAGTGGAAGATGCGTATTGGTCATTGACACTATTGACAGTCGAGGTCGATTTCAGTTTCTTTCGCGAAAGTAGGCGAATGGCCTCTTTCGGCGTAATTTTGGTTTCGGCAGAAGTCAAGAAGGTAGCTTTCGGTTAGTTTGCGGTCTCGGACGAAACTGATAGGCCTATTGACTTTCGGTCTTCAGCCGAATTTCTATGTTTACTTAGAAAATTCGGACTGCAACGCTAGTGCTGCATCTATTTATTACTCTACTTATTCAGAAATTCATTTAGTTAACCTTTTTCGAATTGATCTGAGTGAAATAAGAAAAGTGAATTTAATAATGATAAACGGATAGAATACCCATAAACTAGATAAATATTACACAAACAATGTGCAGACTTTAAAAAATCGTTTTGTTTGTCAATTTCGAGTTATCTTTCGGTTTCGGTCGAAGGTGTAGTTAAAATGTCTATATGGTTTCATTTGCGTCCATAGTTTCGGTTGGTCTGTAATTGACAGTGTCCCTTGGATGGACAAATGTGATATGTTCAGATACGTCTGTATGTTGTAACAGTTTCAGTATTTAACTCTGATTCACACTTCCACTCTCTCACATTAAATAATTGGTATAAGTCCAGTTTTAGAAAGCAAGGATTTTAAATTGTATAAGATATGTACAACACCAATCATATTCAAGAAGATAATTATATTAACTTATCATCACTTCAAAACGTTTGCTAATTACATAATAATCTCAGAACAACGTCTATCTCTATTTCTAACTATGTCCCCGGAAATGACCAGGTGAAAGAATACCCAACTGCTAATTCGTAAATGGCGACTAATAGTGGGTTGTGCATTGGGTATAACCTGGGCATGTTTAAACTTGTACCCCCCTTTGTGATGCTGTTTGACAGAGGTCCAGATAGCACGACCCTGGGTAGATGTTTTGCGCGACTCCTGCTGTGGGTCTATGGTGATGGTAGGATGGAAATGGATGGGTGTAAAGTCGTGAAAGGGCCTGGATCCAGGATGTGACAATTCCACAGAGTATTCCCAGAATCTGAAAAACTAAATGGCACAACTGAGTGTCATAACCATTTGGAGAACTCTGTGGATGGCGGAGATTGAAACATAGGCCAGACCCACCTTAGCACAACTCTGCCCTGACTCAATGCAGCCAATCACAGATGCTGGACGCAGAACCATAAACCGAAAACTGTCTTGAACTGCGGGGTTTGAAAAAAAGCTACACAGGAAAACCCAGAAAAACAATACCGGTGTGTGTGACATTGACTGCAAGAGAGCAACTGCTCTGCAGACTGGCTAATAGAAGAAGATATCTAACTAAGTACTAGTTAAGTACCCGTCAGCGTCAGACCAAATTGATCATAGGACAGGTGAAGCAGCGTTTACCAGTTTCATACTAGGGGATGTGTTGCCAGCACAATGCACATCCACCGTTGCTTTACCCCTAATTAATTTCAGGTACACTTCAGAGCTGTGTAGCCTACGGGTCACCCTCAATTCCAGGAGAAAAAATCCTAGCCTTTCACAGGATTCAAACCCAGGACCTGTTGTTTGCAAGACGAACGCGCTACCGCACGGCCACCATGCCACTTTATCTAACTCTGACTGAATTCCAGATAGCTTCTAGACAATTCCATCCTTCTTGTGACCTCGTGTTTCCCAGAGGGTGTCTGGGCGAATCCCAATTTACCTAGTTTGTTAAAAAAAAAAAAAATATTAACAGCTTAAAATGCAAGACTGGACTCGGACCACGGATGAGCGTAGGACGCAACAATCGTCTTTATAGAAGGAGCAACTGTAATATATGAAATAAGATACGATAAGATGGTCTTGTACTATAATATTAGATAATTTCATCAGTTTACCAGGGTAGCTGGAAAACCTTTAATTTAGTCATTTTAAAAATCCACAGTGATATCACATTAAATAATAACTCCCCAATATTTTCTAAGGATGTCTTAGTTTGTTCTACCTACACAACTCACACATTACTAACAAACATATGTTTAGATAAACTTTGTATTGTTACCTTAAGGTTGATTGATTACACCTTTCCAAACAACCTTACTATTTGACAATGTGTTGTGTAGTTAACATGTTAACATAGTTTAATACTTTGCTTATTTGATAATAAAAAAAAACATTTTTAGATCATGGATGATAGATATAAATTTAGATAGATAGGTGGATAGACAGATAAAGAGAGTTATGTATAGCTAGACAGATAAATATTTAGATGGATGGATTTATACAAAGGTTACGGAGTTCCTAGGTTCGAATCCTGGTGAAGGCTAGGATTTCTTCTTGGGTATAGAGGGAGTCACTGATTTACAATATTTTATTTGTAATGCAATATTAATTGAAAAAAAAAAGGTCGAAAAAAAAAGGTATTAGACTAACTGGACAATCGAAACCGGGTAGCCCGCATGGCAGTCCGATGCGTAAACCACTTACCTAGAGAAGTCCGTAATGAAATCGCGAAACTATAATATGAGTCGGTGAGATCACGTATCTTCAAATTAACTAATATGATTGGTTGAACGCACACACAATCTATTTATATATTATTTAGATTATATTATTGTGATGTGATATATATTCATATTAAAGGATGTATAGACATTTTAAACAAAATTAGATAATTAGACATATATTTAAACTGATACATATATGAAACGTTCAATGGATAAATATAAATATCTCTCTTTCTCTTTCTCTCTCACTCTCCTTCTCATATACCATAACACTTATAGATACTACAGAATACCATGATGTTGTTAGACCATAAGTTTATTTAACTAACTCTGCCACTGTCTTCCCTTCGCCCATGCCAATCGCCGCTTGCTTTGATATTTCTGCTATTTGATAACTTGAAGTTCTCTTTTTTTTTTTTTTTTGCAATTTTCGATCTCACCATGTCCTTTTGGACTTCCGGTTGAGTAATTCGCTATGACAGCGGAAAACCTTAAGCAAGTTTAGCAGTAATTTAGAACATTTTTTTTTTGGCTGCGCACGAAATAAAAAAAACATGTAAGCTCGAAAAATAGAGCAAGCGGTCCATCATTTTGTAGTCTTTGGTTTTATCAACCAATTTAACTTTTCTTGTTGGTTATAAAAACATCGAAATTAAGTTTTTTTTTAATTTATAAAAACATCGAAATAAAGTTTTTGTTGTTGGTTATAAAAACATCTAAATTACGTTTTTGTTGTTCGTTTTAAAAACAACCAATTAAGAGTTTTTGTTGTTGGTTATAAAAACATCCAAATAAAGTTTTTGTTGTTGGTTATAAAAACATCCAATATAAGTTTTTGTTGTTCCTTTTAAAAATAACCAATTAAGAGAATTTGTTGTTGGTTATAAAAACATCCAAATTAAGTTTTTGTTGTTCCTTTTAAAAATAACCAATTAAGAGAATTTGTTGTTGGTTATAAAAACATCCAAATTAAGTTTTGTTGTTGTTAGTTCATGAAAGTTTTATCTGTAGCTTATGCAGGCCAATTTAATTTTTCCCCTGGCAAATGTTTTTTTTTAAGCCGTATGACTTTATTGCCTCATATTTTACCTGCAACAAGTGTTTTTGCTACCTTTGCAATATGACTAGGCACATGTGTCCTTGCTAGCTTACTGGATAATGTATCGGACTGCCATGCGGTCGACCAGATTTCGATTCTCCAATTAGTCTAGATCTATACCTTTTTTTTCTTTAAAAAAAAACAACAAATTATTTCAATAAATAACAAAACAAAAATTACTTTCCTAAGTATCGTAGTAAGAAGTAATATTGTTTTAACTTTTTAGATTTATAGCTTAATGTTCATTTTAGTTTATAAATGTTTTATCTGTAGCTTATACTGGCCTGTTTATTTTAGTTTATAAATGTTTTATCTGTAGCTTATACTGGCCAGTTTATTTGTGTTTATAAATGTTTTATCTGTAGCTTATATTGGCCTTTTTATTTTAGTTTATAAATGTTTTATCTGTAGCTTATACTGGCCTGTTTATGTTAGTTTATAAATGTTTTATCTGTAGCTTATATTGGCCTTTTTATTTTAGTTTATAAATGTTTTATCTGTAGCTTATACTGGCCTGTCTATTTTAGTTTATAAATGTTTTATCTGTAGCTTATACTGGTCTTTTTATTATACTTTATAAATGTTTTATCTGTAGCTTATACTGGCCTGTTTATTTTAGTTTATAAATGTTTTATCTGTAGCTTATACTGGCCTCATTATTTTAGTTTATAAGTGTTTTTTCTGTAGCTTATACTGGCCTCATTATTTTAGTTTATAAATGTTTTATCTGTAGCTTATACTGGCCTGTTTATTTTAGTTTATAAATGTTTTATCTGTAGCTTATACTGGCCTGTTTATTTCCACCGATTTGTACTTTTATGCGTCTTTGGTCTAAACAATGTTTAGAAATTCAAGCCTGTTATTAGCCAGTAGAGTCTACGGACCATCTACATTTGAATGGGTCACTTAAGTAAAAGTTTAACCATACATTTAGCAAACGCAGATAAAGACGAGCTACTTCGCTTTTCACTACCACCAGTATTTCTAAAGTTTATGGTACAACTTTTTCTATTTACGTTGCCAGGCCGGGGAAGGGGGTGAATGTAGAGGAAATTTATAGACATTAAAATAGGGTTGACACCGAGGAACAATATAAAATGGTTGGTATTCTTTTGATCAACCTAGATATCATTTTTTTTCCTAAACCCTGGCAGAACGCTTCAGTGAAAGTTTGGTTTGAAGACTTTGTTGTTTTTTTTTGTGTGAATGGACAAAACTATTCAAAACCTTTCTTTGTCTAGACATGACACTGCCAACAGTTTCACACCAACTTCCCCAGTTACAAAAAATGTGATTTTATTTTCCAATTTATATATAACAGTTGATTGTTATTGTTGTTTTATAGGGCAGTCTTCACTACACACGAATCAGCTTTTCTTTACATTTGAGCTAAGTAATGGAATGTATGAAGTAGGTCATTGGTATAGTAAGCTCTATTAGTAGATTCTAATAGAAAAAGTATTTGATAAGTATGTGGAGATCTATATAAAGTTTAAAGTCCGTTTAAATTCACATTCGTATATCTATTTAACACATTTGTATATGAAACGGCTATATTTATTTTATATATTATATTACCAGCAATTTTGACCTTTCGTTTATCTGAGCATTGCAACATATTGTTTTTGTGTTGTATTTGTATTTATAAATTAGAATATTTAATGCCTTATGTATTATTACTACTTCTCTCTTTACCCTTCTGTCCTCTAGTGTTTCCAGGTTTAGTGATTTACGTATAGGTGTTACTCTGGATAGTGGAGAGTATTCGCTAGTAATGAACCCTTTATTATTGGACCAGTAGTGCTAAGCTCAGAAAATACATCGTTAGCAATAAATAAAAGTGTTGGAAGTAGGGGCGAAACGTTTGCCAACAGGGAGCACAGCAATTAGTTTTATAAGGTTATAAAAGTTCTTTCTAGATAGAAGTAACATCCAGCACAGTAATTAGTTTTATAAGTTTATAAAAGTTCTTTCTAGATAGAAGAAACATCCAGCACAGTAATTAGTTTTATAAGTTTATAAAAGTTCTTTCTAGATAGAAGTAACATCCAGCACAGTAATTAGTTTTATAAGTTTATAAAAGTTCTTTCTAGATAGAAGTAACATCCAGCACAGTAATTAGTTTTATAAGTTTATAAAAGTTCTTTCTAGATAGAAGTAACATCCAGCACAGTAATTAGTTTTATAAGTTTATAAAAGTTCTTTCTAGGTAGAAAATTATTGCGCCCCTCTCCCAAATATCCACCAAGGATTGGGCGGCGACAGTTCTAGAACCGGGGGTCATTGTTGTCCCGAACTCAGGACCAGATAGGGACACGGTGGTCGAGCGGCAGCGCGTTCGGCTGACGAACCGAAGGTCCTGGGTTCGAATCCTGGGGCAGGAAAGGATTTTTTCCCGGGATTTTAGGGTGTCACTGAGTCCAGTTCTGATGGGTACCTGATCCTAGTTGCTGTTACGTAAAGGCGGCTGGGCACAGTGCTGGCCACACAATCGCTTAGTATGCCGTGG
This sequence comes from Anisus vortex, assembly GCA_949126835.1. Taxonomy (NCBI): domain Eukaryota; kingdom Metazoa; phylum Mollusca; class Gastropoda; family Planorbidae; genus Anisus; species Anisus vortex. The sequence goes on from OX421501.1 coordinate 5,499,564, forward strand.
CTACAGAAACTGGTGAACGCTGCTTCACTGGCCCTATGAATTAATTTGGTCCGACGGGATACATTTTACTTACTTACGAACCGAAACATATTATATTTTTCTTAGCGGACACATTTTTTCATATAATAAATAAATAACATCTTTAGTAACCTTATTGTGTTTAGAACAGTATTATGCCTACGTATGCTATAATATATTTTGCTTCAATCGAAAATGCGGATTAACAAGTCCCTATGTGAACGCACTAAGATTTCTGTTTAATTATTATTTATAATTGATTAATAATTAATTTTTTTTTTAATGCAGCTATTTTGTTTTGGGGTAAGAATTGGTCTATTACTTATAGAATTTTGAACTGCCTTTGCAAGAAATTTGAAAAAAAGCTTGCCGCGGAATTTTAAAAAGCGTGCTTTGGAATTTACGAGATTTTCGCAGCGTTTTAATCGTTGTCCCTAGTGATTGTATTAGTGACGTACCGTGATGTAAATTGCTGTTCGACTTCCGCAGTGAACATACAACTCGGTCATCGTACGCTACCAGTCCACAAAAGTCCACACGTGGATCGATTTACATGGGTGTGTGCATGCAGGTCACTATAAATGGTAAGGCAGTCTACTTATTTTTTTTATAGCCACGAATGAATTTACAGGTGATTCTTTTCAATGTGATGGTCTGGATGTATTTATTGAAGACACGGCCCGTAACAACGTAAGCGTGAGTTCAGATATTGTTCAGTTATTAAAGTAGTTTACCAAAGACTATTACAAGATCGACCGCTTGCTCTATTTTTAGAGCGTATATGTTCTTTTTTCAGTGTGCAGCCAATAAGGCCGTTTAAATGACATCTACGCACTTTACGTTTGCCTAAATGTTTCCGCTGTATTCAAATTTCGATTTTTTAATCTTAAGTTTTCCATTATGAAAATCAGAGCGAATTACTAAACCGGACGTTTAGAGGCCGTACTGCTATCGGAAATTCCGAAACGAAATGTTTCAAATTATCAAATAGCAGAAATATCAAAGCCTGCGGTACATCTTGTTATAGTCTTTGAGTTTACAAAAGCCGGTGCAAAATCACACGTTTCAAACCTTTTTTTTATACTATTATATAAGCTACTAGAATCTAAATCTTATAGAATAAAATATTTCCTGGGTTTCAAGTGTTGTTTTTTTTTTTGAAAGAAGACATTTTTTTTCAAATCCAATAAATTCAGGACTACCTACTTTTTACTTGCTGTAGATATTGCCTTCAGGCCCCACGAGAGGGGGGGGGGGTAATGCCGGTACGCTGTACCGGGGCCCATAAGAGCTTAGGGGCCCATGAATATTAAATTTTAAAAATAAATTGGCAATTACGAAAGAAATGGCTTTAAAATCTTTATTATTTGAATTACTGAGATTTGTTACCATTATTTTAACCCAAATGAAGACAAGTATTGATGATTTCGTTAAAGACGAGCGGAAGGGATTCGTAGTAATCATACAAACTGGGTAGTTATTGTAATGTTTTAAAATGTACATATACATTCTTTAGTCATAAAATATTTATATATTTTTTAACTATCTTGTGTAATTTGATCATGTAGAGTTGTAAGCCATTTATTTTTGTAAAAGGATACAAAAAGAAACATACTAGTAATATTAATGTAAAGAAAAAGGGTTAATTATCTCCTCTCAATTAAATTATACAAATTTGATGCTAACAATACCAAACGAGTTGATTGTTTTAATATAACTATTTGACTTCTGAAAATGTTCATCTATCTTAATTAGCCTTAAATTAGGGAAAGGGTTAAATGTTTTGAAATCGATTTCACGGAAAGATATGTCCAGTTTCAATGCAAATCCATTCCAGTTGCCCAACACTTCAAGTGCTTTTGGACCCAGTCTTGTAAATGTAAGTTTAACTTACTGAAACGTAGTCGCCATGTCATTCAGATAAATTGGCTTCAACAGTCAGTTCTCCTCATTCAATAATGGATTTTTTTTTCCATTAATATACATCCTAATTGCTTCCAAACAAGAAACGAATCTATTCAAGACTTTACCTAGATCTATACGGCGTATGACTTTCTCCTAGAAGGGACTTGAGAAACTATACAATTGACTATCTTACCAATAGAATTAATCACAGATCGAAAGTCCAATGATGGGAGCTTTGCATACAAACATTCCTGAACTAAAACAGTTGACGTCCAGTGTGATTCCCATGTAGTTCGCCATGCAGCACCCACTAATTACGCTGACATACTTTGTTTTCACAATATTCTTGGAGCTCTCTCGCGTGCCACCTAAAATCGTTCTGCGTACCAAGTTTGGCATTTTTCCTGACTGATCGTTAAATAAGTCGCCAGTTCTGCCACCCCATTCGTCACCATTATACGAATGTATTATTTCGTTAGTGTTTTAAGTTGTTGTTTTTTTAAAGTGTTTAAATGTTTTTCTTATCCCAGAGGTGGGCAAACTTTTTCTGCATAGGGCTACATTGACACATGCAAAGCTATTGGCAGGCGTATATATATATATATATATCTCAAAGATCCCACACCCCCGCGCACAAAGTTAGGGCTTGCACCACATGTACTGCACTTCTTCTCGTCATTCGGAATTCCCCTTAGATTAATAACGAGTTGGTGACTCGCTCGTATACCTGCAGTGTCGCCTGATAGCATCAATTCCAGACTATATGCCATGGGCATCAAGGCATCAATTCCAGACTATATGCCATGGGCATCAAGGAATCGATTCCAGATTATATGCCATGGGAATCAAGGCATCGATTCCAGACTATATGCCATGGGCATCAGGCATCGATTCCAGACTATATGCCATGGGCATCAAGGCATCAATTCCAGACTATATGCATGGGCATCAAGGCATCGATTCCAGACTATATGCCATGGGCATCAAGGCATCAATTCCAGACTATATGTCATGGGCATCAAGGCATCAATTCCAGACTATATGCCATGGGCATCAAGGCATCGAATCCAGACTCTATGCCATGGGCATCAAGACATCGATTCCAGACTATATGCCATGGGCATCAAGGCATCAATTCCAGACTATATGCCATGGGCATCAAGGCATCGATTCCAGACTATATGCCATGGGCATCAAGGCATCGATTCCATACTATATGCCATGGGCATCAAGGCATCGATACCAGACTATATGCCATGGGCATCAAGGCATCAATTTCAGACTATATGCCATGGGCATCAAGGCATCGATTCCAGACTATATGCCATGGGCATCAAGGCATCGATTCCAGACTATATGCCATGGGCATCAAGGCATCGATTTAAAGACTATATGCCATGGGCATCAAGGCATCAATTCCAGACTATATGCCATGGGCATCAAGGCATCAATTCCAGACTATATGCCATGGGCATCAAGGCATCGATTCCAGACTATATGCCATGGGCATCAAGGCATCGATTTAAAGACTATATGCCATGTGCATCAAGGCATCAATTCCAGACTATATGCCATGGGCATCAAGGCATCAATTCCAGACTATATGCCATGGGCATCAAGGCATCAATTCCAGACTATATGCCATGGGCATCAAGGCATCGATTCCAGACTATATGCCATGGGCATCAAGGCATCAATTCCAGATTTAATGCCATGGGCATCAAGGCAACAGGCAGCAGGGACTCGGTGAGACGAGCTTGTTACGCACATTGCGTCCTCCACACCAAGTCTCGGGGCCATCTCGTCAGTGCTATGAAATTATCAGACGCGCAACACTGTCCCTACTGCCTAGCCCACCAGTGTACTCTTAACGTAAGCGTATCGGCGGCTTACGCAAATCACTAGCTTTGAGTTTTATGAGGCCCATTGACAAGTCTTAATGAGGCGTGAACTTTTGAACTGGGGTGATCGTGAACTTCCGGTTTTATTTTAAATCTAATAAACAAAAAAAAAGCATGCTATTGCTGGTTATTGACAGTTGATTTCAACCTCGACGGCTGGTTCTAGTCTTTAAGAATTATAAAAAGGATACAATATTTGTTATGAGGAATCCGTTTTTAACATCAAAAGTGAGTAGGCGATAATTAATACTCAAGTGTTAGTCGCGTGAGGTTAAATGTTTATTTGTTTACAAAATAAATTAGTCAAGAGTTGCGTTTTCTTGGTTATTAAAAAACAAAATGCGTAAATTCATAAAAAAGAATAACAAAAATTATTTTGCATTAAGCAATAAGTTTGATATTATAAAAATGTGATTATTCCCTTCTGACATTCACAATACATTGTTTTCTTTTGTAAACATGTTTTGGAAATGAAAGAAATTTTAATCCCCAACAAATGTTCGTACAACCAGTAACCCAGCACACAGACATGTTTCGAATAAAATGATCGAATTCGACCGGAAATGTTTTTTCTTGTGAACTTTTATGCATGCATACACGTTAAGACTTGTCCATAGTCGCACAAGTGCTAACGTGTCACCAGATCTTATTAATTGTACGAAATAAACGTAACTGTTTTCATTAACAAACCTCTTTTGTGTTTATATAAACAATGTATATTCAATTCATCTTTCTATTTAGCTTACTATGTAGTTATACTATTTACGTATAACATATATTTCATTGATTACAACCAAATCACTTCAATCCATTTGTGTAAGAAGCTAAATTAACGACAACATTAGCTTCAAGTTGAGATCTAGTTGAGTTCCTAAATGATGCACGGTTTGAAGTGTTTGGGTATAAACCTTTATGGAATATTCATTTTGTCACTGTGTTAATGCAAACTTGTAGTGAAAATGATGTAGCTTTAAGATTTGATTTTAAAAAAAACGTGCACATTCTAGCATAAAGATTGTATTATCACGACTGTATTTCTAATTTATTAAGTTGTTGTTTTTATATTATTATACCGGTATCTTACACTTAATTACCCCCCTCCCCTTTGAATTCTCGTTTATGATAATTTAAATTAATGTAGTATTATTTTTATTTATATCTGTATTACTAGATCTACTATTGTTTCCATATAATTGTATATTGTTGACCAATGTTATAATTTTCTAATTAAGTTTTTCCCTGTGTTTTTATTGTGCTTATGTACTATGTGCAGGGGCGTATTTAGACATGTTCCAAATGTTCCATTGGAACAGGGGCCCCCAAACAGAAAAGGCCCCCACACATCCCAACAAGAAATGTTTTAGTGGCATCCCCATTCTTTCGTTGAAAATGTAAAACAATTTCCTACAATTTAAAGCGCTCCAGTACAACCAAGCTAAGTGCAACATAAAATATATGATTTTACAGAATGTAACATGAATTAACGGTACTTGTGTGAGGTATGTGAAAGGCAGGGGCGAGACCACGAGGGGCCCCCACATAAATTTGGGAATAAGGCCTCCACAATCCCTGACTATGTGGCAAATATAATATTGTTCCTTTTGTTCAATATGCCAAAGTCTCCTTCTGTATATTTTGTTGTTTAATTCGACGGTTCATCGGTGAGGGAAATATAACAGTAGCTTATACAAGAAAAAAAGAATTTCATGTTACAATTAAAGTCACATATTACAATTTGTAAAAAAAAAAAAAAAATTTGAGAGACAAAGAGAGAAAAATCAGTTTGTATTAGACAAACACATAAAGAGAGCGAGAGTGACATAAGCTAGGGTGGGACATACAGAGAGAGAGAGAGAGAGAGAGAGAGAGAGAGAGAGAGAGATAGAGAGAGAAGAGAGAGAGAGAGAGAGAAGAGAGAGAGATAGAGAGAGAAGAGGAAAAGAAAAAAAGAAAGCAAGAGAAAGAAAGGGAGAGAGAGAGTGAGCGAGGTAGGGTGACATTCAAACTAATTTGTTTTAATCCTCAATTACCCCCCACACACACACTAAAAACAAACACACACACACATACACCCATAATTTACGACTCATATACGGGTTAAATTTAATTTGTTTTGAATCGAAGTAGGTGAACCATGAACCACACCGTGGTTACGGCCCTTGACTCATTTAACTTATTCGTTTACTAGATAAAAAAATAAAAGAAAACACTCAAGCGAAAAAGACCCTGACAATGCAGCGTGACAGTTATCCCCATGCCACACTTCTCCCCTCTCTCCCCTATTGTCCCGGGACTCGGCAGAACACCAAAATCCAACATCACACAAAACACTGAACTCTTTTTGTTCAAACTCATGGTACGATAACAAGGTTTAAATAGTTAGGAATTACCCGCCCCTCCCCCCCCCCCCCCCAACCAATACACCCTTTCACGCTTCACACCCTACCTTTTCCAACTCCCTCCCCCCCCCCCCCCCCCCCAATAGCCTTTATTTGACTAATGGTGGTAAGAGTGTATCCAAGTCACAACTTTTTTCTTTTGTTGAAGCTTTTAAATGAAATGACAGGGAGAATGAATAGATATGGTCATCTCGCTTCAATGCGGCGCTTTTGTTTGTAAACTGTCTTTTTATTTGTCTGTTTATCCACATAAAACTGTAACGATCTGTCTGTCTATGAATGCATTAGTCTCTATGTATCAGTTATTTTATCGGCGTTTTGGTCTATACTTCCCTCTCTTTTTCCTCTGTGTCCTTCTCTCTGTCAGAGAAGAAGACGAGAAGGACAGAGAGAAAGAGAGAGAGAAGGACAAAGAGAAAGAGAGAGAGAAGGACAAAGAGAAAGAGAGAGAGAAGGACAAAGAGAAAGAGAGAGAGAGAAGGACAGAGAGAAAGAGAGAGAGAGAAGGACAGAGAGAAAGATTGAGATGTTACAGACTCTCCCTGTATACAAATTTTTTTCTTCTTACAATGCTTATCCGTGGTTTGTGTCTAGTCTTGTATTTAGACCAATGTTTTAAATCATAGGTTCAAAACGGGGGTGTTATCGTCAGCACCCCCCTGGGGGCGGTGAGCAGCTTTAGGGGGGTGCTGACATTCCCGGGGTCGATTGGGGGGGGGGGGGGCGGTGAAGGACAAATGGGAGATACAAACATTACCTGATATAATTTGATCACCTCAGCTGTTTGAATCGAATAATTTTTTGATGAATTGATGTAAACGCAAGTGCTGCTCAATATCTGATATCCCCGAACAGTGGGCCTATTTTATTATACTAATAAGGAATCGCAATGACTTTTGATAAAGTAGGGGTCAATATTTGGCAAATATAGTGTGCGGCCGAATGGTCTTGTGCTTGGTTCACCGGACTGTTAAACTGCTGACCGTTCCCTGTCGCCCTAATATCTGAATATACTTTTGATATTTTGATCGGCTTTAACGAGATGTCCTTTGAAGAGTGACTTATATTTTAATCTAAGCAATTCACTTATGCGACATAGATACGAAGTAATCATTCAATCTGGGTATTTATTGTAATGCTTAAATTTATACATAATATACATTATTAAGTTACATAATATTTATATAATTTTCAAATACTTTTTACAGTTTAATCATTTAAAAAATATAAATTGTAAACCTTTGTTTTCTTATAAAAGAAAAAAAAAACATTTAAAAAAGTAGTTCAAAATAAACGGGTTAATTATCTCCCTTTAATTTGACTAAATAGTAATATAAAACAAGTTAAGTTTTGTAATATAAAAAAATATTACTAACTGATTATTATTTCTTTATATACATTCAACATTATGGTATTCATAACAAGATTTAATTCTTAGAGGATTAATATAATTTACGCTAAACAGTTGTAAATAAAAATTTCCTGCATTAATTGTTTGTCCATATTTATAGTTTATATTTTAAACATTAATAATTACAGAAATTACGTAATATAGTGCTTATAAATGAGTCTTTTATATTTCTAAATAAATAATACAAATAAATTTGTTTTAGAATTAAAATATTTATGTTTAATTAAAGAAGAAGAGCATAAAAACTCGTTTAAATGTAAATAGTCTGTATCAATTAATGAGCGGTCAAATGTAGGTGACCTCTTTGATGTGCGAAAAAATATGTTCACAACGTATAAGTTGAACCAAAAACTGAAAGTAAAAGAACGAATGCCTAGCAGTTTAGAATAGCAGATGATTTTCATAAGCAGCTTCCTTCTAGACTTTTTCCGCAAATGGACACGTTTGGATGCCCATTTTTTAAATGTTTAAAATTCAACTTGCTCCTTTTAAAATCGTCAATATTCCTCCACTTAAAAATAGATCTACATCTAAGAAGGTTAAAGTAATATCAAACCAGTTAAGCTTAATTTGGGTATAAAAAATGAATCTATCAATTTGAAAGACTTGCCTTTGATTAGGAAACTCCACTTTGACCGCTTCGATGTATTTTTTTTAAAAGCTCAACTATCTATCTTGATATGGATTTTATGCTAATACCATTTGGTTGTCAAAAAAGAAAAACAATTTGCAAATAGTGAAGCATGGAGTACTAAGGCTTTTGCAACCAAAATTGAAACAAATATAGACAGACTACTAGCAACACTGTCACCAGGCAAACGATTCACATTAATATTGATTTATTTAAGCCTCTTGTTGGGGTAATTTTTTGATCGATTAATTCTTACAATATGTTTTCTTTTCATTTTTGTTAAGATAATAAATCACACGAAAAGGTCTAGTCGCGCAAAAAAAGTTGGGGGGAGGGGGGCGGTGAGCTGGAAATTTTTTTTAAAGGGGGCGGTTAGCTGAAAAAGGTTGAGAACCATATTTTAAATGGTAATAATTTATTGGTTTTCCTAGTTTGATTAGGCAAGCCATTACATGCCCGTATGACAGACAGGAAGGAAGATTACGTATTTCTTCATTTGTTCTGTTTCACATGATCTGTTTCCTCCGAAGCCGTGCTGATTTGGATACATGTGCAATATGTTTGTCGGGTGATTTATTATGCTACTATAATATATTACATGATCTAGTATGTAACATTTAATGCTTGTAAAAGAAACTAATTTTTAAGAGTCAGATTTTTGTTGTTTTTTTTTAACCTTTTTTTTTGCTACTTTACAATCTTTATAAACAAATCTATAAAATATCTATCTTTAAATCTTTTTATTTAAAAATCGCGTGTTGAACCATAAAGTTACTGTTGCTGTAGCAGCGCTCACCAGTTGTTGTTTTCTATGGCCGCGGAATGCAAGAGATTAGCTTGAATACTCCTTATTTGAATCTATGTGCTAAATATTGTATTTCCCTTGTTTTCGTTTAAGTGAAGTACTCTTTGGACAAGACTAAATGGTACCATAGGGCCGGTGAAGCAGCGTTTAACAGTTTCTGTGTACACGACATACTAGGAGATCGCCAGCACAATGCCCAGCCGCTTTTTCTTACCCAAGTTAATGTCAGGTATGTATATATCTTAGCTGGGTAGACACAGGGTAACCCTAAAACTATTTACAAATCGTAGACACAAAAATATCAGTTTTGTTTATCAGATAAATTGATTAGATGCATAACACTGTACTAAATCAATTAATTTTCTTTTTGTAATACAATTTTATAACAAATATCGGACTAGATTAACCTGACAGAACAAGTAAGAATATACAGCACACTTATATTTACCAAATGTATTTATGTAATAATAATAATAATGGTGCTTGTATAGCGCATATCCTGTTGATGACAGTTCTATGCGCTGACGACAGTTAAAAAATACAGACAACGAACAACAGACGAAAATGTAAATATGTATCCGCAAATACTGCTAACGAAATAGGTGAGTGTTCAGCCGGCTCCTGAAGGTGTCGAAGCTAGGGCTCTGGCGAAGCAGTAGTGGGAGGTGATTCCAAGCAGACGGGCCAGCGTAGGAGAATGCACAATGACCAGCGGACACTAGCCTCACTCGAGGATCTGCAGAGTAAGCGCGTCAGAAGCCGAACGAAGTGGATGGGCTTGGGTGTAATCGAAGGAGTAATCGATTAGGAGCGAAGGTAATCCGGGGAAGAGTTATTCAGGCACTTATAGCAGAGAGAAGCCAGCTTATATGAGATCTGGTTGTTGATGGGTAGCCAGTGCCAGAGATCGGAGCAGCGGAGTGATATTATTTGACTTCTTCTTTTCTTCTTGAGCGCTAGTCGCGCTGCGCAGTTCTGGATACGTTGGAGTCCTTGAAGGGAGGAGGCCGAGAGACCAGCCAAGATCGAATTGCAATAATCCAAGCGGGAAGAGAGGAGAGAGATAATAAGCTTATCACAAACTTCCTTGGTGAGATGAAAACGGATGGCGGCAATACGACGCAGATGGAACTTTGTTGAGGAAGGATATGTGGGGCTGCATGGACAGCGTTGAGTCCAGATAGACGCCAAGGCCATTGACAATCGGGGAGAAAGGCACAGTTTCGTCAGCCAGCTGAATATCGGACAATATATATTTCAAATTCCCACATAACAATATGTTTGCAATGTTAAACATGCCATATTTTTCTATGTACATATATATATTGCAAATCTAATCGTCTTTCGAAACTATGGAAACAATGATGAATAAATATATAAATTAGTATATATATACATTTCACGTATTCCTGTAAAGTTCTAACATACATTTTGTAAAATATATCATATAACGAATTATACGTTATAACACTTAAATAACCACATCAACGTTTTGCGTATTGCATATATGTCACATAACATATGATCAACATAACTTCATCAACTTCTAACATACTAGGTACTTTGCTTTAAATGGAAAGAAAAACGTTTAAAAATAATAAAAAAAATCGTAATTAATAATGGCACAATATTAAACAATCATTATTTACGAGTTTTTAATCAAAAAAACAATTGTTCGTGTTTTTTTTTTATTTGATAATGTTTTATCAATAGTTAAGATGTTATAAAGTTTTTTTTAATAGATCTCTATTAAAATAAACCCAATATCGATGCATATTTAAAATATTGAAGTAAATAGATTTTACGTTTGCTTTATAAGACTCATTAAAAACCAAGAACCGAATCATGTAAATGAATTGTGGTAGCTTAAATGAAATTTTGAATATAAATTCATTGTTGTTTTTTAACTAATGTCCAGACTCGTTGTCAGAGAGTACATTGAACTGAAAGGTATAATGTTTAAATAGGAGTTTTGATTTTCAGTTTGTTTAAATTTTGATTTTCAGTTTGTTTAAATTTTGAATTTCAGTTTGTTTAAGTTTTGAATTTCAGTTTGTGTAAGTTTTGAATTTCAGCTTGTGTCTTTTAAATGTTACATGTAAAATATAAAATGAGTTGTTTATTGTAAAAGGTTCAATCATATAACCTTGTTTTCTAGTATTCTGAAAAAAAATCACGAAACATGCAAACCCAAACTTAAGGAGAATTAATATATTAAGTTGAATTAGTAGGTGTAAAGCCAAAATAGTTAGTTAAAATATCTGGCGCGAATATTTCACAAATTCCTTGAAATGTTTGTCTGTCTGATATCTTCATAGGATGGAAATAGTGTTCAACCTTGGAGTAAATTCTAAATGGATTTTTCCGGTCACCAGCCCATAAACTTTGACCTTTGATTAAGATCAAATCAACTTTATTTTCAAGACCCCGAACAACTGTTGGCACAGCGATCTCAAGAAATAAACGGTTCTCGTAGTACTTTGTCAGGTACCAGATTGTTTCCCTTTGTCTAACTGCAGGAATGTAGTAAAGGTCAGATAATGCAACCTCAATCGAATCCGAGCTGCCCGTATGATTGGATATGGTATGAATAAAATCTGTTATATTTATGTACTCTGGGACACTACTTGAATTCTTTATACCTTCAAATGTTTTGTCAAACGCCTTTTTGCCGATAGGAAAAGTCCACCAATTCCACCAATGAGAATTTAGAGTCACGTTTATTCGGGTGAAACTTTCCGTAACCCAGAAGTGATCTTTGCTTGAGTTTACAAACGCCCAATGTTTGAACATAACATCGTCACCGACGATGAGGTAACCTTTGACCCTAAGGTTCATCTCCATCGCTTTAATGGCGCAGAGGTACCCGACATATCCTTTCTCAAGGCTGGCCTCGATAAAACTAACCTGCTTCCCCATGGGCTTGGTTGCCGCTAGGAAGTTTGTGGCATCGTCTCCGCAGTAGATGAGGTTTGGAAAAAAATTGCTGTACAAAGCGTCAAGATAAATTACATTGGCGTAATGTCCAGGGAAATTAAAAACAACTATCACTAGAATATCATTGTAATAGTTTAAGTAGGGTGCTTTGGCAAAAGCCCGATATATATTGGTAATATTAGAACATATTTTAGATATGCTCTCTATCGCTTCTTGTGAAATCGATTTAGAAAAGTTGACTTTGTTTATCATTTGTAATTCTTGCTCAGCTGGTAGAAATATTACTTTAGTCAAACTGGCGTTTTCTTTATATATGTCATCATGGAGCTCGTAATATTTTTCCAGCGGCAGAGTTTCATTGTTGTTAAACGTTGCAATTTCTCTTACTCGACTAGGCTCGGTATATCCTAGATCTAATAAATCTTCCAGCCAAAGACGAGTTAGCTCAATTTCTTCTTGTCTCCAAAACTGTTTATCTACCATTGATGTGGTCAGCTCCAGAATACACCCGAAGAACGATACCTTTGCTGGACATGTCCAATTGGTCAAAAAACTTATCAAAGATTCTGTTTGGAAGTACATGTCATTTTCATCCTTAGCATCGTCTAAGTAGGAATGAGGACTTCGGTTCTGATAGGCGTTAGCTGGAAAGAAAGCCAGTCGGTCTCCAATCTCCCACATGAGTCTCTGTGCCCAGTACCCACGCCAAATGTCACACATTCTAAATGTGGTGCCCGTTGGGATAAGCAAAGCCCAGAAAGCTCTTTCGTGAAACAAAGTGTTTTGGGAGTTGAAAGGGCAGAATACGCCTTGCGGGAGGATGACAGGTGGCGCGTGAGGGTCGAAGGTCACGTTGATTGGTGCTGTGACAGATTTCCTGGTCAGTCTAAAGATGGCGTCAACATCTGGATCTCCGTTCACAATACCTTGTTGTATGGTGGGCGTAGTCCAATGGCTGGATAACCTGTTAAAATAAAGAAACTCCTTTAACAGTAAGGTTAACAAATATATTTGACATTTTTATGTGTTTTTATTTTATAAATAAATAAATAATGGTCATTTATATTGCGCTTCTATCCATGCTATTTTAGCATGCTCAGTACGCTCTAGAAGACTATTAATCTTTGAGAGGTTTCACTGCTGCCGGTTAAGCGCCGTGATAACAGCTCAATATTATCGTCATCTAGTCCCAAAACTCCTGTAGTGCGACAGGGATCTGCTGGTGGCGGGGATAGAACCCGCAACGCGTTAGGTGGTTTTATTTGGTTGACAGTCCGGTGATCTAACCACACGGCCAGCCGTAATATGTTGTTTTATGTTGTTATTGTTTGCATATATTTGATTCCTAATGCCTACGTATTCGAGACTTACATAAATATAAATAGTAATTTTTTTCCCAACGACAAAAATAACGCCCAGAGTTTCGGCCTTAAAAACATGTGTCTAAACACTTCCCATAAAATAACATTAGACAATGTTTCACGTGGCATCATTAAGAGTATGTTATAAAAACATTTTATAAAAGGACGTTAATGCCAACAAAGAAACAATTGTTTTGAAGAATGAAAGTAAAAGCTTTGTAATAAAAATTATTAAAAGAAGTAACAATAAATATTACATTAAGTTATATAAAATTAGTCCAATTCCAAAACAAGCGAGCCCTCGCCATTTTAATTTGGACTTCAAGACAGATAATGCCAGCAATTGCTTTGTTTGAACAAAAATTTTAACGAACTACTGGAAAAATCTTCTGAACCAAAATCTTCTGAAAAAAAATATTATCAACAAAATCCTCTGAACCAATATCTTTTGAACAAAAGTATTCTCAACATAAATCTTCTCAACAAAAATCCTCTGAACAAAAATCTGCTCAACAAAAATCTTCTGAACTAAAATCTTCTGAACTAAAATCTTCTGAACCAAAATCTTCTGAACAAATATCTTCTCAACAAAAAATCTTCTGAACTAAAATCTTCTGAACTAAAATCTTCTGAACTAAAATCTTCTGAACCAAAATCTTCTCAACAAAAATCTTCTGAACTAAAATCTTCTGAACTAAAATCTTCTGAACAAATATATTCTCAACAAAAATCTTCTGAACTAAAATCTTCTGAACTAAAATCTTCTGAACCAAAATCTTCTGAACAAATATCTTCTCAACAAAAATCTTCTGAACTAAAATCTTCTGAACTAAAATCTTCTGAACCAAAATCTTCTCAACAAAAATCTTCTGAACTAAAATCTTCTGAACTAAAATCTTCTGAACCAAAATCTTCTGAACAAATATCTTCTCAACAAAAATCTTCTGAACTAAAATCTTCTGAACTAAAATCTTCTGAACCAAAATCTTCTCAACAAAAATCTTCTGAACTAAAATCTTCTGAACTAAAATCTTCTGAACCAAAATCTTCTCAACAAAAATCTTCTCAACAAAAATCTTCTGAACTAAAATCTTCTGAACTAAAATCTTCTGAACAAATATCTTCTCAACAAAAATCTTCTGAACTAAAATCTTCTGAACTAAAATCTTCTGAACCAAAATCTTCTGAACAAATATCTTCTCAACAAAAATCTTCTGAACTAAAATCTTCTGAACTAAAATCTTCTGAACCAAAATCTTCTCAACAAAAATATTCTCAACAAAAATCCTCTGAACAAAAATCTTCTGAACAAAATCTTTATCTCTATCTCTTTTCACGTTGATTCATTGTAGTAAATAAATTTACCAGTAGGTTCTGTTTGAGACATCTCCAATTTTAGATAACGGATAACCTCTTGGCCACAGTGTGGATTGACCGAAATGATGGTACGGGTTAAAGAGATGTTTGCCACCAAACATAAGTCCTGATGTTTCTTCCCTGTAGATAAATCCATCCAAGTTGACGATGGGTCTGAAAGTAACAACAAAGTGTTATATAGAGGCCGACCGAAATTAAGTTTGGATTCGGTTTCGGTGCCGAAAGAAGGCCAATGGCCTTTTTCGGTGAAGTTTCGGTTTCCAGCGGAAGCCAAAAAGTTAGCTTACGTTGTGCTTTCTGTTTCGGACGAAACTGATATTGACTTTCGGTCATTAACCGAATATCTTTTTTAACTTTCAAAATTCAGACTGCAACGCCAGTGCTGCATTTATTACTCTTTTTATTGATTATTTTATTTAATTGAACTGTTGCAAATTAATCTGTGTGAAGTAGAAAATTGAAGTTAATAATAAAACAGATTTTTAAATCCCCCCCCCCCCCCCCAAAGGATGTCGAAATATGGAGTGTGGGATTACTGTCTTTTAAAAATCTTTTGTTTGCCAATTTCCTTTTATCTTTCGGTTTCGGCCGAAGGTGCAGTTAAACTTTCGGTTTCGGCCAAAAGTCACTTTATAACTTTAGGTATTGTTTCGTTTTGCTTTGTTTTCGGTCGGCCTCTAGTAGTATACAGATATTTCTCTCTCTGACTAGGGAGCATCACTAAAATGTCTGTTCACTTTTCAGTTTTGAGAAGTTGCCGAAAGACTAATGGAATAATGTTTCATTGAATAAATTATGTCTCTTAATACTAACTTAATTCGTTGCTCAATTTTTTAAAAAAAAGTAAACTAATCATTGCCTTTATCAGAATTCGAACCAATGTCCTTCATTTCAACAGCCGAATGCGCTACCACTTTGCCTTATAGTCTACTAAATTGTATTGCTTATAACAATGTTTAGATTTAGACTAGTTGTAGCGTGGCGGGCACTCTACGTGGTTATTTGGCTCGTGTAGAGGATGATTATTGCGATGTCACAGTGACGTTGGGCCTTAGAATTATTTATATTTTAGTCCGTTATCCCGCTTGGCTGACGCGGTAGCTGTATTGGTTAGAGTAATCTTACTACTACAAGACACGAATACTAATACATAAGCAGATATAAGAACAATGATTGATTCAATGCCGGGATGAATTTCAAATACTGTTTATTATGGCATAAGTCGATGAATGGCAGAGGTAATCCACAATACAAATTACAGTGTATCCATATAATTGGACCGGTCGAAAAGACAGGACTTACGTGTTCCGTGTCTACGACCCCAATGCCTGTTTTTCATTCTATCTTAGCTAAAGTGCCCTCTGTATGGAGAGAGAGTGTGTGGGGGGGGGGGCTAGAGGAGGGGGGTGATTAACCGCGTCTCTTTAATGATGAGTCTGGTAGGGGGAATGGGGGG
The DNA here is from genome assembly GCA_949126835.1 of Anisus vortex. Lineage (NCBI taxonomy): Eukaryota > Metazoa > Mollusca > Gastropoda > Planorbidae > Anisus > Anisus vortex. The sequence goes on from OX421501.1 coordinate 5,515,765, forward strand.
TGGAAAGGAGAGGGGGGGGGGAGTCTTGATATCCTCCGGTCGGCGTACAGAGGAAGAATACATAATATGTGTCAATTGACCAGTCAAGCCACCTGCGCTGGCGTGGCCTAACAAATAAATGTTATCTACAAGACCTGGCCGGTGGTCGGTGGAGGTGGGGGGGATCTAAGGAGTGGTTACTCTTTGACGAGGGGAGGGGCCGAGAAGTACAGACATGGGGGAGGGGTAAATGGAAGCATTTTGAATTATACAAGATAGTTAACTATGTTTTCTGTAATAATGTATATATCTATACATGTAGAAACAGTTATAAAAGAGAAAGTAGATACATTCATATATAAACATTACTGCAAGGTAGAAATACAATCATACATCCTTTATTCATTTTCGAGCACCGCAATGAGCCAGGATTTATTGTAGCTTATAGGTTGGAGCCATTTGAGTAAGTGCCATGGCACCAGACTGAGCGGTTGCGCCTCTAGTGAGTTTACCACACTAGGCTTATCTTACGTATTTCATTTAATTGTCAAAATTGAAAAATATTCATTCGAGATTAGTTTTTATTATCTAATATACGAGTTTTTTAAACATTTACAACATTTATTATTTAAATATTTTCATTAATACCCACCTATTGTCGTCATCCGTTTCATAGATAAACTTGGCCCCGTGTGAGATTGCATAAAGAAAGCCGATATTCTTGCGGGCGTAACTCTTGTAAGGGAGAGAACTTGTGACTTTAAAGTTGAACAATTTCTGTCTGGCGATACTTAAGAAGTCACAGTTTGGGAAACTGAAAGAGAAAATTTCATATTCAAAAAAAATAATTTTTTTGTTTTTCTAAAGCTGCCAGTAACCACTTGATAAAAAAAATTATATAACTTTTTATTGGCCTGTATTCTGAATTACAAAAGAATGATATTTGTCAAAAAACATAATGTAAGCTCGGAGCGCATTTAACATACAACTTAGAACACGGATATAATATCTAAGTTTAGAAATTGAAAGATAATTGATGATTTAAAACTTTAAAAACATAGGACAAATAAATGAAGTATTAATCGACCTAACATATTTATAAATAAGACAATAGGTGTCTAAGGCATTTTATCTAAGGTAAATATTGAAATAATAATAATATAATGCAGGGAACAGTCCAGGGAGGAAGAAAAAGAGGCAGGCAAAAGAAGAGATGGGAAGACAACATCAAGGAGTGGACAGGCCTTTCATCGACTCCCAAAGGGCATCACAGACCGGAACAAATGACAAGAGATTGTGAACAGTCAACGATAGTGTCCCAATGACCCACCCACGGGTTAAGGGATAGGTGAAGGTGAAGGTGAAGGTGAAATATTGAAATAATGAGTTTGTAAGTTCTTGTTGAAGTAACATTAGAACTTGTTTGCCTGAGTTGAATGGGAAGTTAATTCCACACTTTTGGACCGGATATCGAGAAAGCACTAAGTCCATCGGTCGTCTGCAAGAAACGGAGCACTTCCTGAAGCGAGAAGTCGGCAGAACGAAGTGTTCTTTGCGGAACATAGGCCTATGGTTTTGATTAGTTCCTTGAGATAGGACGGCATCCCGTTGTTATAATTAAGATGGTTCAAAAGTCGCTACGTTCCGGTTTGATAACGATTATGCTAGATTAAAAGTTTGTATCTTGCACTACATGATATCTCTACACTAAGTGTGGCGGTTACTTAAGAAGGCAAGAGTAAATGAATGTGTATGCGTGTATCTGTTGCTATGTCACTATCACTTCTTATATTCATACGCACGCTTCATTTTATTTACATTTCTGTTAATTACTATTATTTTGAAAACATCATTGCCTTCAATATTTGTCATTCTTGTTGTACTGCGTTTAGTCAAGACTTATGTCATACCCGACACTGTCACGCACACAGCACAACTGCAACACGACACACGATCTAGAACCCAATCAATGTATCGTTGTCTTAATGGGGGAAAATTTATAGTTATCTGTATCATAGATTACCTTCATTTATGAACCAGCGAACTCAACAAATAAATAAATATAAATATTGTCTGACGCCAGTTGGATCAAAGCAAAAAAAATGTGTCAAAACCCGTTTAACCACAATATTAAACAGCCGATCGATATAGTCGTGATGCGTCCTTTTCTTCAAATCCCTATGTGACTAGTGAATAGTATACAAAAGCCTGGAACGCCGATAACATTGGTACGTCTCGGCAGTTCACTCCCTACCTGAAAAGCTCCCCTCGGATCATTATCGTGGTGGCTTGCTTAAGAAACCTGTACTGTCGCCCAGAAGCACAAATCCCAGACTATAGGTCTAGACATCCAGGTACCAGAGCGTGTTCGAGACGGACTTTTGCGCTCATTGCATCCTCCCCACTGAAGCCCGGGGCCTCTTGGCAGTTTTATGAGCTTCGGACGCGCATGAGAGGGTGTCCCACATTTGTTATTGTTAAAGTTAATGAAGATTGAAGCTGCCACGTTTAGTTTTTTTTTTTGGGGGGAGATAACCCATTTAATCCTAACTCTTTATTCGGACTTTGCAGAATTTTTCTGTATTATCGTCTGTTACCTTTTGGTTTCATGTCCTTTGGAGGTAGTAGACAGTGTCTGAGTCATTCTTTATTTCATTATTTCTAAGGTAGTCATACAATAACATTCTTAAATATATTGAAAATTCATTTTCAAATTACATTTTTAATAGCTTTCTTAAATTTTTTTTAAAAATAAAATATCGAATACACTTTTAAATACACTTTTGAATAGACTTTTAAATACACTTTTGAATTCACCACTAAATACACTTTTGAATACACGTTTAAATTCACTTTTGGAAACACGTTCAAATACACCTTTCAATACAATTTTATATGCACTTTTGAGTACACTTTTAAATACACTTTTGAGTACACTTTTAAATACACTTTTAAATACACTTTTGAATTAGAGACCGACCGAAATTCGGCTATGGTTTCGGTTTTGGCGAATAAAAATAGGCAAATTGTCTTTTTTAGTGTAGTTTCGGCCGAATAAAAATTTTAGCTTTCGGTTTGCTTACGGTTTCGGCCGAATGTGACATTGACTTTCGGTCAACTGCCTAATATCTATTTTAACTATCAATTTTTAGACTGCAACGATAGTGCTGCTTCTATTACTCTTTTTAATGATAACTTTGAAAAAACATTATACATAATACATGTATCTTATCTTATCTTATACATTACAGACGCTACTTCTATAAAGAAGATTATTGCGTCTTACGCTCATCCGTAGTCCGAGTCTAGTCTTGCATTTTTATTGATGTTTTAAATGATGTTAAGTTACTGGTTTTCCTGCTTTGTTCAGGCAACCCATTCCATGCTCAAATGCCACTTGGAAAGAAAGAGTTCTTATATGTATTTGTTTTCGCATAACGGACAAAGAAAGTGTTTATGTCTTTATGTTTATCTGAGCTTTGCAACAGGTTGTTATTTGGTTGTATTACTAGATTAGAGTTTAATGCCTTATGTATTATTACTACTTTACTTTTTGCCCTTCTGTCCTCTGGTGTTTCTAGATTTAGTGATTTGACTAATGGTGCTACTCTTGTTAATTGGGAATATTCACTGGTTGTAGGCCTTAACATAGAGCTGTATATAAGTAATTAGGCTTACATTTTCTATGTGGTGATGTTAAACGAAAACCGGATTCCGGTTTTCGGTTTTGTCGGAATCAGGGAGAAATCATTTCAATATGGTGTCCCACGACTTTTTTTTCACGGAGACGTATTTTAAAACCATGTTTGATTCGTCTGAAACAATTCTTTAACATTACATACTTGCAAACACTAATTAGTCAAAGGCGACTCTTAGGCCTATTGTAGTTTTTTTTTCAAATCCCGAATATTGCTTGAAATACATGCACAGACATCAACAAAGGCAGATGTTACAACTAACGCTAGTGATATTGACAGCAATAGTTCTATTGTTTGCTTAGATAGAGCTCCCATAAACTATTTAATAGAACACTAAAATGTGCAGTCTTTTAAAATATGCAGTCTTTTCAAATCTTTTGTTTGGCTATTTCTATTTTCCGGTATGGTTTTGTTTTCGGCCGAAACCAAAATTTTGGTTTCTGTCAGTCTGTATTTTGAATACACTTTTAAAGACACTTTTGAATAGACTTTTAAATACACTTTTTGAATACACTTTTAAATACACTTTTGAATACACGTTTAAATACACTTTTAAATACACCTGATAAATACACTTTTGAATACAATTTTAAATAACCCTTTCAATACACTTTTAAATACACTATTGAATACACTTTTAAATACACTTTTAAATATACATTTAAATACACGTGTTAAATACACTTTTGAATACAATTTTAAATTCATTTTGAATACACTTTTAAATACAATTTTGAATACACGTTTAAATACACTTTTAAAAACACGTGTTAAATAAACTTTTGTATACAATTTTAAATACCCATTTGAATACACTTTTGAATACACTTTTGAATACATTTTTGAATACACTTTTAAATGCACTTTGGAATACATTTTAAATAAATTGAAATACATTTTTTGAATTGGTCTACATTTTCAAATAAATTTTTTTAAAGGCCGCCATTTTTTTTAATTTATTTTTGAAGACAATTTGAAATGTAGGCCTACATTTTGAATGTACTTTTTGAATGTACATTTTGAATGTACTTTTGAATACTTTTTAAATATATTTTCCCGGCAATGTTGTAATTATTATTATAATTATTATTGTTATTCGGGTAACGTGCTTGTCTGCAAAATCATCTAATGAAAAAGTATGAAATGGCAAAACACTCTCTTAATTGCAACATAATATTGCAACATATTTAATTGTGTTTACTAAGAGTTTTTGTATCATGTGTTGTAGAGATTTTAAAACATTAACCTTCTGTTGCTCCTTCAAATGACCTATTGTACTTTTGTTCGACGGTTTTTAAAAAGGCTACTTTAGACTTTTTCCCGTCAGGACGAAACATGATCCATAGGGCCGGTAAAGCAGCGCTCACCGGTTTCTGTGGCAACGGCATACTAGGAGATTGTGTGGCCAGTCCAGCCACCTTTACTTTACCCTAACTTACCCATCTGTGCTTGGTGAGATTCAGGGACACCCTCCAAACCCGAGAGCAGATCCGAGCCTTCACCAAGATTCGAACCCAGGACCTTCAGTTCGACCACCGTGCCTCCTACTTAAGACTAAGCTCCCCCTCCCCCTTAACTCCTTGTTTCAACCCAACATCAGGCATTAAATTATGCAGTAGGTCAGACTGTAGTGATATGAATGTACTAGCAATAGACCGTAAAAAATATTTCTCCCCCACGCGGGTATTTTGGTGTTATTCGAGACTATCCACAGTACAGTCGACAACTCAAAACGTGTTAAAAAAGGTTACTAGGTTGCGAAATAGATTTAGGTTTAAGAAAATATGAATTACAAAACAACGCCTTAACTATTATGGTTGGGTTTTAATCATAATATTCGTTTATTAGGTGTGAATGATGAAGTCATTAATAAGGAATCTTGTCTTTAAACCCGTATATTAGTTGTTGTTTTTTTTAAAATTATTTTTGTTAAGAAGAATCCACAGAGTATTTAGTTTTTTGTACTGTAAAAAAAGTAAACTAATTTAACTCTAAAATTCTATACAATTCATTCTTTATTGGGTCTTAGAAGAAAGAAAAATCTTTTAGGACTTTATGAAAGTTAAAAAAAAGAACACATATATGTAGTTAAGGATTGTCACAAGTAATAAGAAGGGATAAATGTGCGATTGGGAAAAAGTATGCATTAAATGAAAATTAATCTAAAAGCTTTCTTTTTTTTTTACAAATTAAATAACTAAATTATGCACAGTGGCTTATAATCTACAGTATTACTTTGTTTATTTATAATGGTTTTTAACACAAAGTACATAAAAAAGGGCAAATTTGGTAAAGAATGAGACATAGGTCAAAACTCTATGAATTCTTTAATACTGACAGAAGTTTCGAAATATACTTATTTAAGTTAGCATAGTGTTACGAATATCGGTCATAGAGGAATGACGTAGTAAGGCATTGACCTCTTAACAAGTGCGTATCAGAGTCCAAGGCGACCAAGGTTTGACCTTTATGCCCTGAGGGCAGTTTAAATAAAATAATTCGTTCAAATCCCGTGGAAATTGGAGGATAATTCTGGATCGTATTAATTATAGAGAAAGAGGTTAAAATGCGTATTAAGACCCTGTAGAATCTTCGATGATAGTTTTCTTTGGAAAGTCCCGACCTCCTTAAAGAGTTCAGTTCGGAAGTTTGTCGAGTGAAGTCGCTATATTCATTTGTATATTGTATGCCAATGTATTGAAACTTATGTTGCCATCAGTTGATGAAGTTTATTGATCGTTTATATTGAGTCTACAATTTAAATAAAATTGTTTATTCAACAACTGGAGTTGTTTGATCTATCATTGTTGAGAAAGGTGTTGAAGATAATTATCACGAATATAACTACATTGCTGCATAGACCTGTCAGTCAAGGAACCCCTAGCTTGGGCTACAGATTAGCAGAATCTAGAGACTTCTAATAAAGATACAACTATATTCATTGAATCCGATTTAACGAGTCGTAATAATAGTCAATTCATCTAAAGGGCCATAACAGTTTGCGGGCTGCGTCCGATATAGTTGTATAGTGAAGCATATATTCAAGTGGTGTTGTGTTGTGTGTAAAGCCGTGACCTACTGAGCAAGCCTAAGAACGCTGAAATTATTCTTCCGATTGGAAAAACGTAAGTTGGAAATTTACATTATAAATCTCTTAACTAAAGAATGGAATTTATTGAAAATCCAGAAGAAGAGGTTCTGAAAACTTTATCAATAAAGAAGTTAAAAGAGATCGCTGAGATCTTAAAGATAGAAGTTACTGAAACTACACCATCGAGGACTGTGTTGACACAGCAGATAAAAGATGTGTTGATTGCGAGTGGCAAGTTGAAAGTAGAATCAAGCGCGGAGGGATATCAAGTTGAAGGTCAGACGTCGAAATCTATGTCAGAACAGTTTAGATTTCAGTTAGAAATGAAACGGATGGAAATGGAGATGGAACAAAGACGTCTAGAAATAGAAAGTCAGGAAAGAGATAAGAAAAGTCAAAGAGAAATAGAAAGTCAGGAAAGAATAGAACTGGCGAAGATAGGCGCTACTAAAAAAGAATCTCATAATGATGTAGAGATGGCCAGATGGAAAAAGCTAGTCCCTACCTACATTGATAAAGAAAGTGAAATAGCTAATTTCTTCCAGACCTTTGAAATTTCTTGCAGAGATTTTAAGTTCCCAGAAGATAAATGGGGAATATTAGTAAGAACAGCTTTTACTCAGGGAAGGGCAAGAGATTGTGTTCTATTGTTAAAAGAGGAGCATTTAAATGATTATGAAATCATCAAAGATTCTGTACTGAAAGCGTACAACCAAATACCTGAAAGTTATCGGAAAAGGTTCCGTCAGTACACAATGTCCCCTTACCAAACACACTTAGACTTCCTTAGAGCAGAAGAAAAGTTAATGGATCAGTGGATAAAATCCAGAAATATCTCCACATTAAAAGAAATGAAAGATATCATTCTGTTAGAGGATTTTATTAACAAAGTGAGGCCGGATATAAGAATGTATTTATCCGAGCGTGACATCACTGACCCACATAAGGCTGCTGATTTAGCTGAACAGTATGCACTGTGTCATAGGACAGCTGGTGAAAAGAATGTTAATAGGGCACAACCGCAAGCAGAAAACACACAACAACAACATCGTGAAAAAGAGCATTTTGTGAAACAAAATCATGTTAATAAGAAACCTGTCAACAAAAACGTCCAATGTACTTTTTGTAAGAGAACAGGACATCGCATTGAAGACTGTTGGAGTATAAGGAAAGAAAAAGGACCTAATAAAGTGGTAATGTGCGTCAGACATGCACCAATACAGAATGTACAAGAAAGCGAAAATACAAACGAACTGAATTCGAAGAAAGATTCTTCTAAACCAGAAACACTGAGGGTGGATTTGCCTGAGAGCAAAAGTCAGAAGGTAGAGAAATCTACAACTGAAGATAATGAGGATAAATATCCTGATAATAAATACAGAATGGCTACTATTGGATTAATTGTCCAAGTCCACAGAGACGAAAAAGTAGACCAAAGTATTTTTGACTCGAACAAGAGTCTGAAGTCATCGAAAGATGAAAAACCACCCGAAAGTCATGGTCAAGGGAAGAATAAAATTGACACAGAGACCCTGTGCAGTTTTCAACCGTTCATTAGTGAAGGTTGTGTGGCCTTACAAAAGGAAGGACCACTGAAGTCCGTAAACATATTACGAGACACAGGAGCATCATTAACACTGCTGCTTAAAGATGTATTACCATTAAATGATAATACATTGACCGGACAGACTGTCCTATTGAGAGGTTTTGAATGGAAAGAAGAAATACCTCTACATAGGATATACCTCGCATCTGACTTGGTGACAGGATATGTGACAGTTGGAGTAATATCAAAACTTCCTGTTGAGGGCATATCCGTTATCCTAGCAAATGATTTGGCGAAAGGGAGGGTGAGACCTGAACTGATTGTGAAGGAAAATCCAGACCCTAGTCCTATTGTGGAGACAGGAAAAGAAAAAGAACTTTATCCTGTAGGTGATGTCATAAATGGTATGACACCACAGAAAAAGAAAGAAGAAATTATCTCACAAGAAAAGAAAAAGAAAGAAGAAATTCTCCCACGAGAGAAGAAAGAGGAAGAAGAAGTGGAACTTGATACTACTATTTTCTCCATGATTGAAGATTGTCCAAAAGGAAATGATCAATCAAAGAAGTCATCGCAAAATGAAATGATTGCTGAGCAGAAAGTAGACCCAGAGTTGCTACAGTTGCATGAGAAAGCTGTCGACGAGAAAGAAACTCCTACTACTGATGTCTATGAACATATAGACCACAGCATGCTCAAACAACAATGCAAACCTGCAGTTGCCGGTACAGATGAAGATTTGAGGAGCATCACTGAAGAAACGAGTGCTGAGAACTGGACCGAAACTACCAAAAGCTATGGGTTACCACAATCCATACCGACAGATCGAAGGACCAACTTCACCTCGGAACTCTTCAATCCAGTCCTAAAGAACTTATGCCTGGAGCATGAGGTGACAACTGAATCCTATCCGGAAAGTCGAGGAGCCTATGGACCAATCTTTGGACCCACTGTCCAAGGACCACTCAAAATACTTCAAGAGGAATGGCCGACCGAATTGGACCTCCTTGGGCTGATCAAGTACCTAGATAAGTACATAATTTTTTTGTCTGACATAACTGTTTTTGTTAGAAAAAAATTGTACACTGCTCACATGCAGATGCCATTGTTGTGTGATGAAAGAAAGGCAAAGATAATATATCATTTGAAAACAATTGGAATAAGCTTGATGTTGTTAACATTGTTACTCTTATTTGTAAAATTCATGCCTGGAGTACAGGATGAATTGAATGACAAATTCACTGATAGTTAGTTACCAAACTTACTATTTTAAAACTAAATCCCTTACTTGTGATGAAAAAGGACTGAGTAAAAGTATTGTTAGAGTAAATATCATTATAGTGTGATATTTCTAAACAAACTTGTTAGGTTGAGCATTTAAAATAATTGCTATAAGAGAAAAAGATCAGTTTTATCCGCAGAATTGGTTTCTAAATCAGAGGACATTAGAAATGTGGACTGATTATAAGATATGTTTGAGAATCTCTGGAAATGATAATTGAAACATTTGGCAGAGAGGATAATTTGATTGAAAAAGATGTAAATGGTTTTGTGAAAAGAGAATTTTCTATCACTAAAGTATTGAGAAATGTTTTTTATTGTACTATGGAAATTTATTTTATCATGTACTGTTGTTGAAATAATTGCACTGAGTCAGGATGCAAATTTCTTCTATGTGAATTTATTCATTTATTATATTATCATTGAATGTATGATAATGTAGGGTAAAAATAGTTGCAGCAAGGCAGAACTATGACTAACAAGAATTCCAAGAAATGTATTATATATGATTTTTCACTTTTAGGATACTGTTACATGAAAAGCAGACCAGAAGTGAAACTAATGTAAAATGAAACTTATCCTTGTTTTGTATAAATTTAGGATATGTGCCACTGACTTGACACTGTAAACCAGAATGGTTGAGAATTTCATGGTTGAAAATTTATAATGTTGACATACCAATGTTCAACTAATGTATGATTAATTAAGGATTTCATGTCAAGATTGTAAAACTAATCTATTTTTTTCTGTATGAGTTAAAATAGATGGAATGAATTGTACTGACAAGCAAAAGATTGGGTAGACCTGAACACTGTGAGGAACAGGAGAACCTAGAATCTATGCTATGAATAAAACCTTTATGGAAAATGGAAAAGAGCAATGGATTCCACCGTACAAACTGGAAATAGAGATGGAATGTTTTCACCACACCAGTCAAAACCAGCAGTTTGTTTTGTACATAAATTGTTAAACTGATTTCTGTCTGAAAAAAAAAAATGAATAGTCTATGCTCTTTTAAAGTCTTTAATCTTTTGTACGTAAATAATATTGTATTTGAAATGTCTTTAATGTAATCTAAAGAAAATAAGAACTTACTGTTTAGTACTAAGATTGTATGAAGATAATATAATCTGCTTTGATTGATAGTTAATTAAGTAAATTAACCAATTTGTTTTAAGTAAATCCATGATTGTCTGAATGTGTCAATTTACAACTGCTACGATGTGAACTCTTTTAAAAAGAAAATAATGACGTCGAAAGGTCATGGTAAAATGAGAAATTGAAATATTTTTAATGATTTTTGCTATAAACTATTTTAATTCGTGAACATACTATGTTTAAATTTCTTAAAATAACATAAATTAATTTAATTTCGAAATGATTGTTGTTAGATAATGCTCGTTTAATACGATAACTATTTAGTCGCGTAGCAATTTTTTTTTAACTAGGCTGTGATGAGGTAAAAATTTGCATAGCGATGTCAACATTATTAGAATCAATTGGGAATGAGAGAGGGTGAAAAAAGGAATAGAGAGAGAGAGTGCGGAATTGACCTACATTTTGGGTTTTGACACAGACAGTATTGTTTAAAGTTTAATGTGTTAGCCAGCCTACAAACATGAAAAAAAATACTGTCGAAGCAATAATATTTTTTGTTGTAAAGTGAAATTAGGTCAGGGCTAGTATTTTTTTTGTTTTGTAATTGAGTTAGGCCTAGCATGTGTTCTATCAGAACGTTGGGTTTTTCTCCTTATAAAAAAATAAGTCGTGTCTGCATAGACATTAAGTGATTTTTTCTTTTGTTGTTTGATTACAAATGTAAAAGCTAAGTTTATAATTAAATGAACGAGAGAGTTTTTATTAACGTGGAATGATAATGGAATGGAAATTATTAGATTGTATAATGTTTAACCCTATGTATTTTTCTTGTATACAAGATTTAGATAAACAATTTAATTGTCCATTGTTTTGAATTAAAAATTGAATGATTGAATGACTGTAGTTAAGCCATTTGATAAGATGAACTTAGATTGCATATATTATATGTTATTGTTATCAGTTCGATTGAATTATTGGGATAGCCAATTGAATGGTATTGTTTTCCCCGGAATATTTTCTTTTATAATTATTCCTTAAAATTAACATTTTTTTTGTATTGTAAAATGTAAAAGAAATAATTATAAAAACTTTAGAAGGAGGGGGATGTTACGAATATCGGTCATAGAGGAATGACGTAGTAAGGCATTGACCTCTTAACAAGTGCGTATCAGAGTCCAAGGCGACCAAGGTTTGACCTTTATGCCCTGAGGGCAGTTTAAATAAAATAATTCGTTCAAATCCCGTGGAAATTGGAGGATAATTCTGGATCGTAGTAATTATAGAGAAAGAGGTTAAAATGCGTATTAAGACCCTGTAGAATCTTCGATGATAGTTTTCTTTGGAAAGTCCCGACCTCCTTAAAGAGTTCAGTTCGGAAGTTTGTCGAGTGAAGTCGCTATATTCATTTGTATATTGTATGCCATTGTATTGAAACTTATGTTGCCATCAGTTGATGAAGTTTATTGATCGTTTATATTGAGTCTACAATTTAAATAAAATTGTTTATTCAACAACTGGAGTTGTTTGATCTATCATTGTTGAGAAAGGTGTTGAAGATAATTATCACGAATATAACTACATTGCTGCATAGACCTGTCAGTCAAGGAACCCCTAGCTTGGGCTACAGATTAGCAGAATCTAGAGACTTCTAATAAAGATACAACTATATTCATTGAATCCGATTTAACGAGTCGTAATAATAGTCAATTCATCTAAAGGGCCATAACAATAGTCATAACTAAGCTGTCAAGTTAGCCAAGTCCTAAATAAACTTATTTAAATTAGTATAGTCATAACTAAGCAAAGTCAAGTAAGCCAAGTCCTAAATTAGCTTATTTTAATTAGTATAGTCATAATAAGCTCAGTTTAGATAGCCAAGTTTCGAAATATGCTTATTTAAGTTAGTATAGTCATAACTAAGCTAAGTTAAGTTAGCCAAGTTCGAAATATGCTTTTTTAAGTGAGTATGGTCATAACTAAGCTAAGTCAAGTTAGCCAAGTCCTAAATAAGATTATTTAAGTTAGTATAGTCATAACTAAGCTAAGTTAAGTTAGCCAAGTTCGAAATAAGATTATTTAAGTTAGTATAGTCATAACTAAGCTAAGTTAAGTTAGCCAAGTTCGAAATAAGATTATTTAAGTTAGTATAGTCATCACTAAGCTGAGAAAGGCCCAAGATAGATACAGTTACAAGTAAGCCAAGTCGAATCATAATCCACGAAACAGTCAAGTAACAAGTACGTAATAAAACTTCAATTAAAATAGATACCTAACCTCCAGTTGTCCGGGCTCTTGACGTCGCCCACGACCACAACTCTCCAGCCTGGTAACTGGGCCAGAAATTTGACGCTCTCTGTTGGTGGGTTTATGGAGGTCATCACTATCCATTTCTCAAACGGAACTTTGGCGCTGGAATTTCTACATGAAATAGCATTTTATTTGTTTTTTATTAATATTGAATTTAAGTTCAGAAATTGATAAGCTAACTATTATATTTTTTTTAGCTGTTTCAAATTCTGAAATATCGTTTCCTAATGTTCTAAAAAGATATAGTCTCTTTCTTTTTCAATCTTTCTCTATTTCTTTATTTCACTATCTTATATTATAGGCAATATTGCAGACGCTCCTTCTACAAAGAAGATTATTGCGTCCCACGTTCATCCGTCTTGCATTTTTATTAATTTTTATACGATGTTAAGTTACTGGTTTACCTGGTTGGTTCAGTTAACCCATTCCAAGCCAGAATGCCACTCGGGAAGAAAGATGATTTATATGCATTTGTTTTCGCATAAGGGATAGGAAATGTTTTTCTGTCCTTATGTTCATGTGAGCATTGCTGTTATTGGGTTCTATTTCTAAATTAGAGTTTAATCCCTTATGTAGCCTATTATTACTACTTTACTCTTTCTGTCCTCTGGTGTTTCTAGTAGGTACTCAAAACTGGCTTCCGTTTTTTGCGCGATTTTAAGTTTTCGACACCTCTTGTACTAAATCGTCTAGGAAAACAGTGCCATTCATGATAGAAAGATAATTTTTTCACTCGATTGTACAGAAATAAATGGCCTTTATCACCATATGTATTTAAAATTGATTGTTTATGTTAAACATTTTTAATATTTAAATTATCTAAGAAAAATAGTTTATTTTCTAAGAAAAAATCATTTTAAAGATTTTTTATAAACATCATCAAAAAGCTGGTCCATTTTCCTGTAAAAATATGAAATAATTTTTAGTCTATATATTATGGCACATTTTGCCCAACGCGCAAAATAAACCCTATGAAATAGTATTTTACTGACGTAACAACATGTCTGCCGCGATCTTCGCTATTTGAAGGGTCGTTACCAATAAAGGCGTCCAATCGGAATTTATCACTTTATTAGTTAAGTAAAACTATTCAATATCATAGATTAATAATATAAAATTAATTTTATGTTAAAAAATGTTTGCATATATTATTATATTTATTTAATTTTAATAAAATTGTTTTAGATTTACCACCTAAAATCACTTGTTCTCGAGTCTCCAAACCCCTATTAAGTTTAAGGATAAGGCTAATTTTTTTCTTGTCATAAAATAAACTAAAATTACATTTATTTTAAAGTAGATATGCTAAAGATATTGAATTGATACTTTTTATTTCCTGGAAATAATATTATAATATGTAATTTGACGTGCAAAAGGTATCTTCAATCTGTTGTCAATGTAAACAATAGTAAATTTGACCTTTGGTGGACTAGCGAAGCTATGGCAAAAATTATGAATTAAACGAATTAAGTATAAAATTAAGTAGTTTTACACACTTATAATAACATTTAAATAGAAGCAGACATTATTTTATTTAGTTTTTGTGGAAGCAAAGCTATTTTCAGCACATAAATGTACAAAAATATTGTCTAGTCTACACTCATAAGGCCTACAAAATGCAATAGCTATGAGGCCTACTCCGACAAGTCTAATGTGGGTAATAAAAGACATATTTTACTCTTTAGAATAATACAATGCTGTTATTATATCTGCACTTGAAGAATATTTCTTCCATGGCATATGTTTAATAATTCATCGGTAGGGCTAAGTCATTTTTTAAACATTTATTCAATAATGGTTTGTCATGCGTAAGCCTAATAATAATAATTCTAATAAGATTATCAGATCTAGAATGAAATTAAAAGTTTATTGTATTACCCTCGATTTGTTATACGTTTATTGACGGTTATTATATATATTTATTATGTTTGTGAATTTCTATGTATTGTTTAGGAAAAAGTCTAATTACAATCAGTCATAATCAAATAGCCTACATAGGGGGTCGTATATTAATTATGTCAACAAAATACAGAAAACTGGGTTATTGAAAAAATTTACAGTTGTTGAAATGTGGGAGGGAAGGGGGTCAATAAAGAGACTTTATGTAGGCTAATACATTTTATTTATAAATTTTCATGCGTTTATACTAATTCATTCATCAACAGCCTGCCAATAAAATCATAGATTTTACTGCATTGCCAACTTCGTGGCCTATATGCATATAGGCCTACCCTCTGTATTCTGATCTGGACCAAATAAAAACAAAATAGGAGGGTTTGGGAGGGGAACATAGGGTAGAATTGTACCACTTTATATGTGTGTGGGGGGTGAGGGGTAAGGGCGAAACGTGCACGGCAAGAGGTCGAAAAGACGGTTTGTTCTGATATTAAAACAAATATATTTTTACGAACTACTAATAGATGAAAGTTAAAATTAGGTCGACATAAGAGATATGTTTCATAATTGTTAATGTATAATTAAAATAAAAGTGTATGAGCAAAAATTGTATTATTACTAGTAGCGTAGTGGGGGTGGCAAATATTGAAAAGTAGGAAAGATTGGTGCACAGCGATAGTATAAAGTGCGGGGGTGGGTGAAGTGCAATAATGAACGAACGGGGCTAAGTCTCAAATAATGCACAATATCCCCATAAACTACTGAACAATTAATCTGTTATCGAAATATCAATAGTGACACTAAAAATGTGATTTTTTAAATATTTATCTGTACAAAAAAACTACAGCTTAGAATATAATGCTTGTGATAGGCGTTAATGGTTAGTGTTAAGGACCATTATATATAGGTCTTTATACTTTATACCAATGTAAAAAAAATAGAGAAACCAAATCAAATCATATGTACAAGTAATATATTGAACAGTTTTAAGTTTATATTGTAATAATATATTTTGTTTTTAGTTATGGGATATAACTGATTATTATTATTATTGTTACTACTATCAATAGGATAAATGGTCTTAACCTAAACAATAGTCAATGGTTGTTATTTTAAACCTTTAATTAACATTTGAAAACTTTCTCTTTAAAATAAAACACGTATAACTGTTACCTTAAAATGGTTATTATTAAATAATGTACTAAATTGCCTTATTTAATGTTTAATGCTCGAGTCTTACACTATATAAAAACTGCTTTTGTTTGTTTTACTTTCAAGTACATGATTGACAATCTTTGTCCGTATAACTACTTATACAGTACATTTTAGAACATTTTTTACTATAAAAGTTGTGTACTTTAAATGAACTTCTAATTGATGTAATATTTGTACATTTACAAAGATTCGTTACATTTTCGCGAATATTTATAAATGGCTAAAAAACTAAAATTTTTGCTAGAACACTTTGTTTCAATAAAAATAATTAAATTTTGATAATTTGAAACAGTGCCAATTTAGTAGGGCTCTATAGAACATTGAATTACCTTCAATTTGATATATAACATAAGCTTTTACTAAAATTAGGTAATTTTTAGTGATTTTTTAAAAATAGGTAAGATTTGCGTTTTTTGTCTCCCTTGCAAAAAACTGTAAAGAGTATGAAAAATGATTTTTACATCGATATTTGTATATTTTTCAAATGCCCCACATTCACGAAAAAAATTGGGTCTCTTCTCTACAAACTTTTGTGTTTGTAAACAAAGTAACTTAGCCATAGCCAATATACTTTTTGAGATAATGACGTCTAAAAATAGGACTTTGTGAGGTGGCTAAAGGTAACCCACTTGTAAAATTTCAAAATTTCATAACTTTCTTAAAAATTAACATACAGTCATAAAATCAGTATCAAAATTCTTAGAATCATTTTGTCTTTCTCTTAAACATAAAAAAATCTCAATAGCTTAAAAAATTAAAATCAGTTTTGAGTACCTATTTCTAGGTTTAGGGATTTAACTATTGATATTACTCTTGTTATTTGTGAATATTCCCTTGTAAAGAACCTTCTGTCTGTATCTTTATCTGTATCTCTCTTTCTCTCACTCTTACTCTCTTTCTCTCTCTCTCTCTCTCTCTTTCTCGCTCCTTTTTCTCTCTTCTCTCTCTTTGACACTCTCTTTTTCTCCCTCTCTTTCTCTCCCTCTCTTTCTCTCTGTCCTTTTTCTCTCTTCTTTTTCTCTCTTCTCTCTCTTTCTCTCTCCTTTTTCTCTCTTCTCTCTCTTTGACACTCTCTTTCTCTCTCCTTTTTCTCTCTTCTCTCTCTTTGACACTCTCTTTCTCTCCCTCTCTTTCTCTCCCTCTCTTTCTCTCTCTCTCTTTCTCTCTCCTTTTTCTCTCTTCTCTCTCTTTCTCTCTCCTTTTTCTCTCTTCTCTCTCTTTGACACTCTCTTTCTCTCTCCTTTTTCTCTCTTCTCTCTCTTTGACACTCTCTTTCTCTCTCCTTTTTCTCTCTTCTCTCTCTTTGACACTCTCTTTCTCTCTCCTTTTTCTCTCTTCTCTCTCTTTGACACTCTCTTTCTCTCTCCTTTTTCTCTCTTCTCTCTCTTTCTCTCTCCTTTTTCTCTCATCTCACTTTGACACTGTCTTTCTCTCTCCTATTTCTGTCTTCTCTCTCCTTTTTCTCTCTTCTCTCTCTTTTCTCTCCTTTTTCTCTCTTCTCTCTCCTTGACACTCTCTTTCTCTCTCCTTTTTCTCTCTTCTCTCTCTTTGACACTCTCTTTCTCGCTCCTTTTTCTCTCTTCTCTCTCATTGACACTCTCTTTCTCTCTCCTTTTTCTCTCTTCTCTCTCTTTCTCTCTCCTTTTTCTCTCTTCTCTCTCTTTGAAACTCTCTTTCTCTTTCCTTTTTCTCTCTTCTCTCTCTTTGACACTCTCTTTCTCTCCCTCTCTATCTATTCTCACTTTCTTTTTCTGTCTCTCTTTTCTCTCTTTCTCTCTGTATATATTTATTGCATCTATCTATCTATCTATCTATCTAATAATATTAAACGAAATAAGATTGTAGGTATATTTGTTTGTGTGTTTGTTTGTTTGTTTGTGTCAGCGATGGCCATGATTGAGTCTGAACTCTGGGCAAGAGAGCAGTGTATGGATGAAATAAAACTACAATTAAGTCAACCATAGATGACTAACGATCGCATCCAGTACACTCTCTGACAACCACAGGATAGTGGGTTGTAATAATATATAAACACAACTTGAACACGATATCAATGTATATATCATGTATCGGTATTTTCATGTCAATGCATTTCAAAATACTAAAAAAACAAAGTTAAAATTAATGCTTTGCCTCCTATCCCATTGTAGTTCTCTTATAAAGATAAAGGGTAATAAACTGAACAAAGATATTGAAGATCAAATAAACATAAATTTAATGCAGGGGTGGCCAAAGCAGGGCCAGCGGGCCGCATGCGGCCCGGCAACTGATATTATGCGGCCTTAATGGGATTTTGGATTAACATTTTTAGCTTCGTTTTTAAGTAAACGAACTCCAGATTTCAATAATATTGTCATAACATGTTGGCAGTAACAAACATCTTATAAGAAATCAATATTTTGTGTGACAATGTAGTCTGTTTGTGTCTCTAAGTTTAAGACATTTATAGATCATAGATGTACAATATTTACAACAGGTTAAGGTTTGTGTCCATATTTGCAAATATATGTTTATTTGTATAAGTAAAAATAAAATTGTCCTATTTAACAACTTATAAATAATTCACAATAGGAATAATTCGCCCCCACCCCCCAAAAATAGCTTTACAATTATCAATGCGTCCCTACGCACAAAACGTGTGCTCACACCCCTCATCTAATGTAAGCTTATACCAACCAGTGAGGTAACGGCTACTACAAAAACAACACCAGGATATCATCTAATAAGTCTGACCTTTTAAGGGAATCCTTTTTCCAGAAGCTTTCGGTAATACTGGGGCCCCAAATTGTTGATATGTAGAAATTGTAGTACACAGTGCACAGTGTAGCGGTGATAATTATCCATGCCAAAAGATTGCGGCTCATTTAGACCGAATCCTTGAAGTAACTTTTCAGCAGCATTCTAATTTTTACAGTAAAAAAAAAGAAAATGTTTTATTATGTTTTAATCACCTTTTCTGTAATTAAATTGCGTTATTCTTTTCAATATTATATTATTGTCATGTTATTTTTTAATTTGCTCCACATAATTTTTAAAATAATATAACAATAGAATAATTGCAGGCCCTCTAGAAAACATTTTGGCAACAATATAAACGGCGCAAACTGACATGGTTCGGTCATGTGTTGCGGCATAATAGCCTGTCGAAAACAAACATTGCACGTTAGAAGGTTGGCGTAGGAGAGGCTGTC
This sequence comes from Anisus vortex, assembly GCA_949126835.1. Classification (NCBI taxonomy): domain Eukaryota; kingdom Metazoa; phylum Mollusca; class Gastropoda; family Planorbidae; genus Anisus; species Anisus vortex. Next base: position 5,535,067 of record OX421501.1, read on the forward strand.
AGCGGAGATGCTGGTTCGACAAGGTAAAGTATTGATTGGACAGGGCTGCAGTTAACTCAACTATTGGCAACCGCTCAATATAGGCAAAAGTGGAGAAAGTTGACTGCTGAGGTGTCCATTTGCTCCCCCCAATGATCACAACGGTCATGGGATTGATGATGTTCATGACCACATTATTTTTTAAACAATATTCAATAGAGCAAGAAACACCAAACATTATAATAAGATGGACCGCTTGCTTTGATATTACTACTATTTATAACATAAAACACTTAGATTCGGAATTTCTGATAACACTTGGTCCTCTAGACATCCGGTTTAGTAATTCGCTTTAATTTTCTCAATAGAAAATTATGATAAAAATTGAAAGGCGTACATAGCTGAGGTTTTTATGGAAGTTTAGGAGTCATTTAAGACAGTGTTATTGGCTGCGCACGTAAAAAAAAACAACAAGTGTTAAGATCTAAAATTAGAGCAAGTGGTCCATCTAACGGTCTTTGGAAATACTTAAATCTAAATGTTAAAACCAAATTATGTAAAAAATATTGTATTCTTTTTTTTTATTGTAAGTAACATTTCATTTTCAGACAATTTAAATTAACATACATACTTATACATACTTATGGAAATGTTTATTTTAGAACCACAACTAGATCAGAAATGGTGCGCACAACGAAATAATGAAAACGTCACAAATATTTCAACAATAAAAGATTTAGTTGGTATTCGCAAAAAAAAAAAGATACTATCATAGTTCACCGAGCTACTGCGCGAACTATTCCAACCAACTCTTTGGCGTGGATTATTCGGTCTGAAGATTTTTGAGGTTTTTATATCACTGCTCAAATTACACATTGTCCTATTTGAAATTCTGTAGTCAGTTCCATAGCTTAATGTGTGTACATTAATTCTACGGTTCACTTACTAAACAGTGTTGTTGTTTTTTTCATTTTGTTTTTTTTTATTTTTATTTCCTAAACAATATTAACCATAAACTACAATTACTGAACGCTGCCACCAATTACCGTTAATGTTTTTTTCTGTCCAATAACAATATTATTAATATTTTGCTATAAGCGCGTCTTAGCAGCAAAAATGTTCAACTCAAGGTGATTATCTATGATTGGTAAAATGATTCAGGACATTGCGCACCCACTACACGACAACAAACTACATCAGGTATAGTCGAAGTGGTCGGCTTCTTTCAGTAAGGGGCAAAAACAGACAGATACAGGAACTCATTTGTTCCACCGTCAGTGAAAATCTTTCAACAGAATCGCCAGGCAGACAGAAATACAATAGCTGACTCTTAATGATACTTTTTCTTGTATGATAAATGGTATGATAATAAGCGTGAATGTCTATTTTTATAAGTATATTACTGTGCTTGAGTACAAATAATTCCTTTATATTTTTTTAAAATTTGCTGAAAAAGATGGAATTTAGTTTTCAAGTCAAATGTCCATTTGTTTGGATCAATAAGCAATGTTATGTTATCTGGTCATTAACAAGAATTATGGAATTCAGTGACGAATAATGAAATTCAGTGGCATTTATAATAAACTAGAATAGTAATAATAATATCTTCTTCTGTCTCAGGCGACAACGGTTGATTGGTGGACACTAACTGGGCTAGATTGTGTCTCGGCTATATGTCTGCAGACGATGGCCTCAGATCGGCCTCGGACCTTTTATTTCTAGATTGATGTTTCAAACAATATTTATTTGTTGAGTTCGTTGCTCGTTATGTGGCGCGCTAAGTGAGACAATTTTTCAATGAAAACTGACAATATATAACTGTACATTTATAATTCAATAGATGGTGAGATTTATTACAAGAAAACATTGTTGAATCAAAAAGCGTGCGTGAAAAGATACACGCATAAAGCGAATCCATTAAAGTTATAACATAAAACATATAATCCACGGTAAATATAATATAGTCTAATTGGACAAAGCATAAAAAATATAACCCTAGTGAACAATAATGCAGACATACTAATGACTGTGTACGACCAACTTAAAACAAACGTGGGACAAGTGAAGCAGCTTTTTCGCCATTTTCTGTTTCCATGACATTTAAGACTCTTGTGTGTTCAGGACAACATATTACTACTGTTACTCTTTTTCACTCATTCTCACAACTAATGAAAAAGATGGACAGGGGCGAAGCCAGGATTTTTTTCGAGGGGGGGGGGGCGGCCGAAATTTCACATTAAAAATGTGGGTTGCCTGAACCAGCCAGGAAAACAAGTAACTTAACATCATTTAAAACAATAATAATGATGAAAGACTAGACTAAGACCAAGTATGGGCGAAGGACGCAATATTCCTCTTTGTATAAGAAGCGTTTGTAATATATATGTTAATATAAATGTAAATCTGGCCTGCACTAACTTATCCAATTAGGCGAAAATCTAGATCTACAGAGGTATCCTGGCTTTAACACTTCATGAGCAATCACATAAGAAAATGCTATACTGACCGAAAGTAAACAATCCCTTAATTATTTATATTATCCATTGCTCTTTGTTGTGTCTATTTTAAATACAATCACTGAACACTTGAATTAAAAGTTTTTTTTAAGATTGTAAAGAATTTCAAAATTTTAAATGTTGTTTTCAATCGCTGGAAGAGACAGCAAATGAGGTTAAGGCGAAGTCACACACTCCCTGCCAGAGGGGAGCAGCTCCCAACGAAGTCGGAGATATGTCGACTGTTCCAACTGGGGAACAGTGTGGGCGCATCAGAAAACGGACATACACGCAGCCATAAAGCTTTTCATTGAAATGTGAAGGAGCTGACACATCAAAGAAAAGCGAAATGGAACGCAGAAGAAGAAGAACAGGAAAATATATTTTACGTTAATTATCAATTTATTGAAGGCTTTTCGTATCCAAGAGCTTGACCAGGTCTAGACCTAAGCCTATTTGAATTCGTTGTAAAAATAAATTGTGCAGTGTTGGAATTAAGTATTGTATTCCTAAATTTGCTGCAGTGTTGCGCAATAAACCTAATTGCCAAAACTAAAAAGTACTTAATTTGAATAAAACTCATTAAGAAATGACTGAAACCACCAATGAACGTATTAGGAAAAAGCATTTCATGCAGCCAGTTCGAAAAAGTGGATATAAGCCAGACAGCCAACTACAGACCAATCTCACTGACTTGTGTGTGTTGCAAGCTTCTTGAACACATCGTCAGATCAGGATTCTCGTGCCGCCTGAATAGGTACAACATTATTACTGATGCCCAACATGAATTCAGAATAAATTGGTCTTACGAGTCACAGCTCATCATCACAGTTGACGATCTGGAAGCGGTGGTTGACAAGGCTGGCCAAATCAACACCATCCTATTGGAGGTCCCTCACCAACGTATAAGGGATAAGGAAAGTGTTTTTGTCCTTATGTTTATTTGTGCATTGCAACAGGTTGTTATTGGGTTGTAGCCAATTAAACTTAAAGCCTTATGTACTATTAACACTTTACTCTTTGCCCTTCTTTCATCTAGTGTTTCTAGGTTTAGTGATTTGACTATTGCTGTTACACTCGTCAGTTGTGAATATACTAGTGTTTAGAACAGTATTAGGCCTAATTTTGTTATAATGTATTTTGCTTCAAGTAAAACCGCTGATTAACAATATTCCTATGTGAACACAATAATATTTATATTTAAATTAATAATTACTTATTTAAAAAAATGCAGCCATTTTGGGGGGGATTTGGGGTAAGAATTGGTCTTATAGAATTCTGACACTGCCTTTGACTAGAAATTTGAAAAGAACTTTCCGCGGTCTTTGAAAAATGCCTTCGGCGGACTTTGAAACAATATTTCCGCTTAATTTTAAAAAGCTCGCTCTAACTTTATTTTTAAAAAAAGCTTGCCACGGAATTGTGATCTTTGCATGAGTTTACAAACGCCCAAGGTTTGAACATGACATCGTCACCGACGATGAGGTAACCCTTGACCCTAAGGTTCATCTCCATTCCTTTGATGGCGCAGAGGTACGCGACTCCTCCATTCTTAAGACTGGCCTCGATAAAACTAACCTGCTTCCCCATGTGCTTGGTTGCCTCTAAGAAGTTGTTGACATTGTCTCCACAGTAGATGAGGTTTGGAAAGACTTTGTTGTACAAAGCGTCAAGATAAATTACATTGGCGTAATGTCCAGGGAAATTAAAAACAAAAACAACTAGAATATCATTGTAATAGTTTAAGTAGGATGCTTTGGCAAAAGTCCACTTTATATTGGTTAAATTGGAACATATATTAGGTGTGCTCTCTATAGAGCGTTCTTAGTAGGCGGAGCTTAAGTTTTTTTGTGTACATTTAGTGACGTATTTGTGTAAATATAGAACCCACTTGAGGTACAAACATAACGTGGTGAAAGTAAATTACTTCTTTATCATGCAAAATTCACATCTGAATATTGGCTATCCTACTCAAAAATAAGGAGGTAAATAGTAGTACTGTAGATTAATTGATTAATGTGATTAGGCTAGGGCCGGCTAGACCTATTTACACTTTCAATTTCACTTTATAGGCCTACACTTTTAATGTTTCGTAGGCTAGGCTACGATGTCAAGTGATAGTGTTGATGAACAGGCTATCTAGTCAAGTCACTATTAGGCTCACATCGTCTATGATCTATGTCTATGATAATAATAAAATAGCCTATTTTATTTAACATACATAATATAGCTTAAATCTTAACAATACTTAAAACACAACACATCATTTAAAAAAGCTCGAGTCTATATGGAACTTTATTAATACAGCGGCCATATTTAATTGTACACCATTACTCAAAGTAAACACAAATCACGTGCTTTTTGTCACGGGATTGCAAACGCCCTATAGCTTCCTGTGAAATCGATTTAAAAAAATGTGGCTTTGTTTATCATTGGTAATTCTTGCTCAGCTGGTAGAAATATTACTTTAGTCAAACTGGCGTTGTCTTTGTATATGTCATCATGGAGCTCGTTAAATTTTTCCAGTGGCAGAATTTCATTGTTGTTTAACGTTGCAATTTCTCTTACTCGACTAGGCTCGGAATAACCCAGATCTAATAAATCTTCTAGCCAAAGACGAGTTAGACTATTTTCTTCTTCTCTCCAGAACTTTTGATCTACCATTGCTGTGGTCAGCTCCAGAAGACACCCAAAGAACAATACTCTTGCTGGACATATCCAGTTGGTCAAAAAACGTATCAGAGATTCTGTTTGGATGTACATGTCATTTTCATATTTGGCATCTTCTAAGTAGGAATGATGACTTCGGATTTGATAGGCGTTAGCTGGAAAGAAAGCCAGTCTGTCTCCAATCTCCCACATGAGTCTCTGTGCCCAGTACCTACGCCAAATGGCACATATTCTGAATGTGGTGCCCGTTGGCATAAGCAAATCCCAAAATGCTCTTTCGTGAAACAAAGGAGTTTTTGGAGTTCAAAGGGGAGAAAACGCCTGTTGTGGAGTATTTGTATGTCATTAGTTAGTTACCAAAAACCACAACAACTCTTATCTTCGGTGGGGGGGGGGGGCGGTCTTGTTCTTCTTCCGGCATAATACAATGCATGTGATGGAGGGTTTACAAGAGCATAGGCCGGGATGGCATTGTAGGGGGTGTTGTACGACGAAACATAGACACATTACATACAACAAGCAAAAGAAATAAAGAAGATAAGAAATATACATAACGTATGGGGAGCTGTGGCTGAGCGACAGCGCGTTCGATTGGCGTGCCGCAGGTCTGGGTTCGAATCCTGGTGCAAGCTAATTTTTTTTTTCTGGGACACCCAGCTCTGATGGGTACCTGACATTGGCTGGGGTAAAGTAAAGGCCACACACGTCTAGCTGATATATAAGTAAACCAAACAAAGACATACTTCAATTATGGAAAACATTTAAAGGAAAACTAAAATTACGAAGTAAATCGTATTAATAATAATGCATTACAAATTATCATAAAATCCACATGTTGATGAATTAATTGAACACTCAACAACAAAAAACAACTTAGCTTTTATATCAATGTATTTTATTTTTACTAATGCAACAATTATATTTTAAAATGTTACATAGCATTCCATAATAAGGACTATTATAAAATGTATCTTCTGTATGAATTTACTAAACACATCATTTAAAGGTATAACAAAGCCAGGGAAAAAAAGCTGAAAGGTTCATTAGTAGTGAATATGTAAAAAATGATGATAGAAACACCAATAGTTAAATCACTAAACCTCGAAATTCTAAAGGACAGGAGGGCAAAGAGTAATGTAATAATAATACACACGACATTAAATTATAACTTAGAAAATACAACATAAAATATAATAAGATAATCAGATATACCAACGGCTAAAAACACCTTTCTATTTCCATATGCATGAACAAAAATTATGGTATGGAATAGGTTGCCTGAACAAAACAGGAAACCAATATTTTAAAAATAAATCAAAATACTGATCAAAATGCAAGTCTAGACTTAAAACAAGTATACGCATATGCATCATTTATGGGAGAAGTGTCGATAAAATATAAAATAAGATATAATAAAATAGTGTAAAAAAAATTATATATTTATTATTAGGAAGGTAACAATTAAATATGTACGTGATACGGATCTTAAACGTCAACGGTGACTGCATAGGACTTAACACGTTATGTTGAATTTGAAGATTTAAAACCAAAATTTTCACTTAAATCATCAGGTGCAAACATATCACAGATTCCTTGAAGAGTTTGTTTATCGGATATCTTCATAGGGTGGAAGTAGTGTCTAACGCTTGAGTAGATTCTAAAAGGATTATTGCGATCCGCGCCCCATAGACTTTGACCTTTGATCAATACCAAGTCGGACTTTTTTTCTAGACCACGAACAACTGTTGGGACAGCAATCTCCAGAAATGAACGGTTCTTGTAGAGCTTTTTCATGTACCACATTGTTTCCCTTTGTTTACTTGCAGGAATGTAGTAGAGATCACTGGATGCGAACTCAATAATATCCGGGCTGCCAGTAAAATTTGTCAAGGAATAAACAAAATCCGTTGTATTTACATCATCTGAGACATCCAACGAATTCTTTATATCACTCATTGTATTGACCAACGCCTGTCTACCAACTGGAAGTTTCCACCACATCCACCAGCTTGATGTCAAAGTCACGTTCAATTGGGTACTGCCTTCCGTTACCCAGAAGTGATCTTTGCTAGAGTTTGAAAGTGCCCAATGTTTGAGCATGATATCGTCACCGAGGATGAGGTAACCTTTGACCCTGAGGTTCATCTCCATCGCTTTGATAGCGCAGAGGTACGCGACTCCTCCATTCTCAAGGCCGGCCTCAATAAAACTAACCTGCTTTCCCATGGGCTTGGATGACTCTAAGAAGTTGGTGGCATTGTCTCCACAGTAGATGAGGTTTGGAAAGACTTTGCTGTACAAAGCGTCAAGATAAATTACATTGGCGTAATGCCCTGGAAGGTTAAAAACAACAATCACTAGAATGTCATTGTAATAATTTAAGCTGGGTGCTTTGGCAAAAGCATTTTTCATATTGATAATATTGGGACATACTTTAGAAATGCTCTCTATAGCTTCTAGTGAAATCGATTTAGAAAGGTTGGCCTTGTTTATCAACTGCACTTCCTGTTCCGCTGGTAGAAATATAACTTTGGACAAACTATTTTTGTCTTTATATATGTCGTCATGAAGTTCAAGAAATTGTTCTACTGTAAATGTTTCTGTGTTGTTTAAAGTTGCAATTTCTCTCACTCGACTAGGCTCGGTATAACCTAGATCTAACAAATCTTCTAGCCAAAGACGAGTTAACTCAATTTCTTCTTGTCTCCAGAACTTTTGATCCACCATTGCTGTGGTCAGCTCAAGAACACACCCAAAGAACGATAATCTTGCTGGGCATGTCCAGTTGGTCAGAAAAATGATCAGCGATTCGGTTTGGAAGTACATATCCTTTTCATCTTTGGCATCTTCTAAGTATGAATGACGACTTCGGTTCTGATAGGCGTTAGCTGGAAAGAAAGCCAGTCGGTCTCCAATCTCCCACATTAGTCTCTGTGCCCAGTAACCACGCCAAATGTCACACATTCTGAAAGTGGTGCCAGTTGGGATAAGCAAAGCCCAGAAAGCTCTTTCGTGAAACAAAGTGTTTTGGGAGTTGAAAGGGCTGAAAACACCTTGCGGGAGGATGACAGGTGGCGCGTGAGGGTCGAATGTCACGTTGATTGGTGCTGTGACAGATTTCCTGGTCAGTCTAAAGATGGCGTCAACATCTGGATCTCCGTTGACAATACCTTGTTGTATGGTGGGCGTGGTCCAATGGCTGGATAACCTTTAAAAAAAACAAACTCTTTTAACAGTAGGGTTTACAAAAATATTTGACATTTTTTATTTATTTTATATTACAAGTTATGTTTTTTTATGTTGTTATGATTTACATATAATTATAATTAATTCATAATGCCTACGTATTCGAGAATCACTCATATATTTAACTAGTAATTTTTCCCAACTACAAAAATAACGCCCAGATTTTCGGCCTTAAAAAAAAGCAATCTGAAATGTGTCGGTATCAATTGTGTCTATAAACTTCACATAAAATAACATTAGACAATATTTCACGTCGCATCATTAAGAGTATTATATAAAAATAATTTATAAAAGGACGTTAATGCCAACAAAGAAACCAATGTTTTCAAAAATGAAAGCACAACGTTTTGTAATAAAAAATATTGAAATAATTAGCAATCAATATTGCATGAAGTTATATAAAATTAGTCCTATTCCATAACAAGCGAGCCAAAGTCATTTTAATTTGGACTTCAAGACAGATAATGCCAGCAATTGCTTTGTTTAAAATCTTAACGAGCTACTGGAATAATGTTCTGAACAAAAAACTTCTGAACAAAAATCTTCTAAAAAAAAATCATTTGAACAAAAATCTTCTCAACCAAAATGTTCTAAACAAAATCTTCTGAACAAAAATCTTCTGAAAAATGAAAATTTTCTGAACGAAACTCTTCTGAACAAAAATCTTCTGAACTAAAATCTTCTGAACAAAAATCTTCTCAACAAAAAGATTTCGGAAAATGTTTATCTTTTACTTTTTCCTATTTGATTCATTGTACTAAATATGTACCAGTAGGTTCTGTTTGAGACATCTCCAATTTTAGATAATGGATAACCTCTTGGCCACAGTGTGGATTGACCGAAATGATGGTACGGGTTAAAGAGATGTTTGCCGCCAAACATAAGTCCTGATGTTTCTTCCCTGTAGATAAATCCATCCAGGTTGACGATGGGTCTGAAAGTAACAACAAAGTGTTATATAGAGGCCGACCGAAATTAGGTTTGGGCATCGGTTTCGGTGCCGAAAGGAGGCAACACTAGTGCTGCATCTATTACTCTTTTTATTGATCATTTTATTTAGTTGAACTGTTGCGAATGAATCTGTGTGAAGTAGAAAATTAAAGTTAATAATAGACGGATTATTTATTCACCCCAAAGAATGTAGAAAAATGGAGTATTGGTTTACTGTGCAGTCTTTAAAAAATATTTTGTTTGCCAATTTCCGTTTATATTTCGGTTTCGGCCGAAGGTGCAGTTTCGGCCGAAAGTCACTTTATAACTTTCAGTTACGGTTTCGTTTTCGGCCGAAACCAAAAATGTTCTTTCGGTCGGCCTCTAGTATTATATAGATGTTTCTCTCTCTTTGACTATAAAGACTCACTATAAAGACTCACTATAAAGACTCACTATAAAGACTCACTATAAAGACTCACTAAAATGTCTGTTTACTTTTTAGTTTTGAGAAGTGCCGAGAGACTAATGGAATGTTGTTTCATTCAATAAATTAGGCTTGTTAATATTCTCTTAATTCTTTCGTCAATTAAAACAACGTGAACTAATCATTGCCTTTATCAGAAGTGGAACCAAGGTCCTTCACTTTGCCTTGTACTGCATTATATCGTTTATAACAATGTTTACATTTAGACTAGGCTTATCTTACGTATTTCATTTCACAGTCAAAATTTTAAAATGTTTATTCGAGATATATTTTTATTATCTATTATAACTTTTTTAAAAACATATACAACACATATTATTAAATTATTTTAATTAATACCGACCTATTGTCATCATCCGTTTCATAGATAAACTTGGCCCCGTGTGAGATTGCATAAAGAAAGCCGATATTCTTGCGGGCGTAACTCTTGTAAGGGAGAGAACTTGTGACTTTAAAGTTGAGAAATTTCTGGCTGGCGATACTTAAGAAGTCACAGTTTGGGAAACTGAAAGAGAAGATTTCATAATAGAAAAATAAAGTTGTATGTTGTTCTAAAGTTGCCATTAACCACTTGATAAAAACAATTATATAACTTTTGAATGGCCTGTATGCTGAATCACATAATAATGAAATATGTATAGCGCTGCCAAAAAACATAATGTAAGCTCAGAGCGCATGTAACATACAACTAAGAACACGGATATTATATCTAGGCAAAGAAATTGAAAGATAATTGATGATTTAAAACTTTACAAACATATGACAAATCATATAAATGAAGTATTAACCGACCTAATGTATAAATAAGACAATAGGTGTCTAAGGCATTTAATTTAACTAAATATTGAAATAATGAGTTTGTAAGTTCGTCTTGAAGTAACATTAAAACTTGTTTGCCTGAGTTGAAGTTAATTCTACACTTTTGGACCGGATATCGAGAAAGCTCTAAGTCCATCGGTCGTTTGCAAGAAACGGGGCACTTCCTGAAGCGAGGAGTCTGCAGAACGAAGTGTTCTTTGCGGAACATAGGCCTATGGTTTTGATTAGTTCCTTGAGATAGGACGGCATCTCGTTGTTATAATTAATATGGTTCAAAAGTCGCTACTTTACGTTTTGATTACGTTTACGATAGATTAAAAGCTAGTATCTGACTCTGCATGCTATCTCTAGACTAAGTGGCAGTCACTTAAAAATGCAAGAGTAAATAAATGTGTATGTGCCACGTGTCATTTGATGTAATACATTACATTTCCATTAATTACTATCATTTTAAAAACAGGATTGCTTTCAATATTTTCATTCCATTTGAATATATATTTCACGGCAATGTTGTAATTATTATTATTATTATTATTATTATTAGGATCACTGGCTTGTCTGCAAAATTGTCTAATCAAAGTGAATGAAGTGGCCAAACATTCTCTTAATTGCACCATATTTGTTTACCAACAGTTTTTTTTACTTTTATCTTGTGTTGTAAAGATTTTTAAAAATGAACCTTCATAATATGACCAATTGTAGTTTTGTTGGACACATTTTAAAAAGGCTAAGTTAGACTAGAAAAAGTAAAGTAACCCGGTCAGAACGAAATATGATCCATAGGGCCGGTAAAGCAGCGTTCACCAGTCTATGTGGCCACGGCATACTAGGGTATTGTGCGGCCTGTACATTGCCCAGCCGCCTTTTCTTTACTCCAAATTACCCATCTGAGCTGGGTAGACTCAGGGACACCCTCCAGACCCGTGAGCAGATCCAAGCTGCCCGGCCTGGATCCGAACCCAGGACCTTCAGTACGCCAGCCGAACGCTCTGCCAGTTCTACCACTGAGACACCGTGCCTCCTACTTAAGACTAGCTCCCCCCTCCCCCTCCCCCCTTAACTCCTTGTTAAATTATGCAGTAGGTCAGACTGTAGTAATTTGAAACTACTACTAGTAGTTTCATATTACTACAGTATACTAGCAATAAACCGTAAATCATACTTCGCCCAACGCGGGTAGTTGGTGATATTTGAGACCTGCTACAGCACAGTCGGCACTCAATCATGAAATCTACTTAGAGATTCGTATCTCTTTTGTCTCAATTTTAGTCCTGAAAAGGTTAAAATAGGTTACTGAGTCGCGTAAATAGAAATATAGGTTTAAGAAAAGCTACACTACGCTAGAACGCCAAAACCATTATAGTTTGCGTTTCAATCATACTATTTGTTTATCAGGTCTGAATGATGAAGCCATTTATAAGGAATCTTTAATGTCTTTAAGCCCGTGTATTTATTTTTTTTGTAAATATAATTATCGTTGAGAAGGATCCACAGAGTATTTAGTTTTTTGTACTTTTAAAAAAGTTCACTGATAATTTAACTCTAAAATTCAATACAATTCATTCTTCGTTGGGTCTTAGAACTTAGAAGAAAGGGAAAAAAAAACTTTTAGGAATTCAATAGTTTAAAGATAGATCACATAAATATGGTAGGTAAGGGCTGTCCCAATAAGGGGATAAGAACGGTAACTCTGATACTTAAATGTGAGATTGGGAAAAAGTATGCATTAAAAAAAAGAACAGTAATCTAAAACCGTTTTTTTTAATTATTTTTTTCTACAAATTAAATAACTGAATTATGCACAGTGGATAAAAGAATTATAATATACAGTATCACTTTTTTATTTATAACGTTTTTTTTGTAAAACAAAGTACACAAAAAATGGCAAATGTGGTAAAGAATGAGACATATGGGAAAACTCTATGACTTCTCATAATCCAGACAGAAAGCTGTGTCAAGTTAGCCAAGTTCCGAAATATGATTATTTAAGTTAGTATAGTCATAACTAAGCAGAGTCAAGTTAGCTAAGTTTCGAAATATGCTTATTTAAGTTAGTATAGTCATAACTAAGCTGTGTAAATTTAGCCAAGTTTCGAAATATGATTATTTAAGTTAGTATAGTCATAACTAAGCTGTGTCAATTTAGCCAAGTTTCGAAATATGATTATTTAAGTTAGTATAGTCATAACTAATCTGAGAAAGGCCTCACGTCGATACAGTTACAAGTAAGCCAAGTCGAATCATTATCCAAGAAACAATCAAGTAACAAGTACGTCATAAAACTTCAATTAAAATTGATACCTTACCTCCAATTGTTCGGGCTCTTGACGTCGCCCACGACCACAACTCTCCAGCCCGGTAACTGGGCCAGAAATTTGAGGCTCTCTGTTGGTGGGTTTATGGAGGTCATGACGATCCATTTCTCAAACGGAACTTTGGCGCTGGAATTTCTACATGAAATAGCACATTGTTTTTTTTTATACTTAATTTAAGATCCGAACGTAATAAGCTAATTATTTTATTTTTTTAAGCTGTTCTTAAGTCTGAAATATCGTTTCCCAATGTTCTGAAAAGATATAGTTTATTTCTTTTTTTAATATTTCACTATCTCTTTATTTCACTTTATTATCTTATATATTGCAGACGCTCCTTCTATAAAGAAGATTATTGCGTCCTACGTTTATCCGTGGTCCGAGTCTAGTCTTGCATTTTTATTTATTTTTTATATAATATTAAGTTACTGGTTTACCTAATTTGTTCAGGCATCCCATTCTATGCCAGAATGCCACTCGGAAAGAAAGAGGATTTATATGCATTTGTTCTCTCATAAGGGATAAGAAAAGTATATTTGTCTTTATGTTCATCTGAGCTTTGCAACAGGTTTTTTTTGGGGTTGTCTTTCTAAATTAGCGTTTAATGCCTTATGTATTATTACTACTTTACTCTTTGCCCTTCTGTCCTGTAGTGTTTCTAAGTTTAGTGATTTAACTATTACTGTTACTCTTGTTAGTTATGAATATTCCCTAGTAAAGAATCTTCTGTCTGTTGGTTTCTCTGTATCTCTTTTGTCTCACTGTCTCTCTATCTGTCTCTCTCCTTTCTCTCTCTCCTCTCTCTTTTACACTCTCTTTCTATTCCTTTATATCTATTCTCACTTTCTTTTTTCTCTCTTTCTTTTCTCTTTTTATATATATTTATTGCATATATATATATATATATTAATAGTAATACAACACGTTCAAGTGTTAATTTTCTCCCAAAACAACACGAACTTGTGGGTGAGGTTTAAAAACTCAGTCCTTCCCTTTTCCTTAACTGCGGCTGCGCGAGATTTAGACATTACTATTTAAGGCGATGAAATTTCTCTTGTTCTTGGAAGAAGTATGTACATTTTTAAAACTATACCATTAAAGTTTAACAGTGGTGAGGATCATATTAAGAAATCATTATTTGTTATGGTCCGAGTATAGAAACACTTACATTTTACCTCTAATAATGAACTAGCTCCCGCCTTTTGCAACCACTATTGACAATTAACGATTATGCATGCATAAAAGGTAAAAAAGAAGAACATTTCCGGTCTTATTCGATCATTGTCTTCGAGACATGTATGTGTGCTACGTTACTGGTTGTACGAAAATATGTAGAGAATTAAATTTTATTTCATTTCCAAAAGATGGCGCCAAAAGAAAACGATGGATTGTGAATGTCAGATTTGAAGAATCACCTATTTATAATCCCAAACTAATTGCTTCATGCAAACAAATTTTCGTGTTGTTTTTTTATGAATCTCCGCATTGTGTTTTTTTAATTACCATCTTGACTAATTTTATTCTATTTTATAAACAAATACTAGTCTACATTTAGCCTAACGCGACTAACACGTTGAGTATTAATTATCGCCTACTCACTTTTGATGTTGAAAACGGATTCCTCATAACTAATCTTGTAGCCGTTGTATATTTCTAAAAGACCGGAACTGGCTGTCGATGTTGAAATAAATTGTCAAACAGCACTAAAAGCACGGTTTTTGTTTACGAAAATGGCGGTAAATTTTACAGGAAGTTCACGATCATACCAGTTCAAAAGGTACACTCTCTGACAAACACATGATAGTGGGTTGTAATAATAACATAACTTTAACACGAGATAAATGTATACATTATTTATCGGTATTTTCATGTCAATGCATTTCAAAAGACCAAAAACAAACTTATAATAAATGCTTTGCCTCCTAATTCAATGTAGTTTTCTTATGAAGATAAAGGGTAACAAACTCAACAAAGAAATTGAAGATCAAATTAGCATAAATTAACACGGAGAAAATAGCACATACTAAATTCTTGGTTGTCTTGCCTTGATTATTGGTCCTTTAAAATCAAATGCAAATCATACAATGCAGAGGTGGATAAAGCAGGGCCTGCGGGCCGCATACGGCCCGGAAACTGATATTGTGCGGCACTAATGGGCTTTAGGACTAACATTTTAAACTTCGTCTTTAAGTAAACTTGCTCCACACCCCCAATCTAATGTATACCAACCAAAGATGTAACGCAATTCGATCTTGGCTGACCTCTCGACCTCCTCCTTTTAGGGCCGCTAGAACTGTGCTGATCGACTTGTCCTTAAGAAAAAGAAGTCGACTCATATCATTCCTCTGCTCCGATCTCTGCACTGGCTACCCATTAACCACCGTATCTCTTACAAGCTGGCTTCTCTATGCTATAAGTGCCTGAATGACTCTGCTCCCGACTTCCTACGCACCTGTCTCAAGACACACAATCCCACAATCCCGTCCACTCTGCACGTCTTCTGATGCACTAACTCTTCAGATCCCTCGTGTGAAGTTAGTGTCCGCTGGCCAACGTGCATTCTCATACGTGGGCCAGTCCACCTGGAATCCCCTCCCTCTACAGCTTCGACAGAGCCCTAGCTTCGATACCTTCAGAAGCCGGCTGAAAACCTACCTATTTAAGTAGCAGTTTATTTTTTTATGTATACATTTTCGTCTTTTATTCCTTGTCTGTACTCTGTCTGTGACTGTTGACAGCGCATGGAACTGTTCCCAAAGGGATATGTCATATACATGTATTATTATTATTATTATTATTATTAAAACAACAAGATATTAAAATTATAAATCTAACCTTTTAAGGGAATCCTTTTTCCAGAAGCTTTCGGTAACACTAGAGCTCCAAATCGTTGATATGTAGAAATTGTAGTAGATAGTGCACAGTGTTGCGGTGACAATTATCCATGCCAAAGGATTGCGGCACATTTGGACCGAATCCTTGAAGTAACTTTTCAGCAGCATTCTCATTTTTACAATAACACAAAAGAAAATGTTTTATTATGTTTTAATCACCTTTTTTTTTGTAATTAAAATGCGTTGTTCTTTTCAATTATTATATAATTGTCATGTTTTTGTTTTAATCTGCACTATATTATTTTAAAACAATATTCAATGCTTCGAATAGCCTACGTAAAAAACAGGACTAATGCTTATGTGTGAGACAGAATATACTCAATTGCAGGCCCTCAAAAAATCATTATGGCAACAATACATCGGCGCAAACTGACATGGTTCGGTCAGGCGTTGCGGCACAATAGCCTGACAAAAACAATCCTCCATGGCTCGGTATAAGGTGGGCGTAGGAGAGGTCGTCAGCGGAGATGGTGGTTCGACAATGGTCGTGATGGTATGGTCTGATGATTTTTACACTTTTATAGAACTACTCAAATTACTTCAAGATTTGAAATTGTGTAGTCAGTGCCATGGCGTTATGTGGGTACATTACTCCTACTACTAAACAGTGTTGTTGTTTTTTTTCATTTTGTTTTTTTCGATTTTTATTTCGTAAACAATATTAACCATAAACTAAAATTACTGAATGCTGTAATGTTTTTTTCTGTCCAATTACAATATTATTAATATTTTGCTATGTGTCTACCAGGCCTGCGTCATCAGCACGCTGCTTTATGGTAGCGAATCATGGACAACCTATGCGTCCCATGAGCGCAAGCAAAATAGCTTCCACCTGAGGTGTCTGCGTCGCGTCCTTGGCATTAAATGGCAGGACAAAGTCCCTAACAGTGAGGTACTGACGCGCGCCAGCGCCCAAAGCATGTTCGCAGTCCTCAGTGAAAGGCGCCTAAGATGGCTAGGACATGTAAGAAGAATGAGTCCAGGCAGAATCCCAAAGGACCTCCTATATGGAGAATTGGCATCTGGGAAGAGAAAGACAGGTCGCCCACGCCTCCGCTATAAAGATGTCTGTATGAGAGACATGAGAGCAGCCAGAATAAGTACAAGTGACTGGGAGGAGAAGGCAGAGGATCGGTCCACCTGGCGCACTGCTGTCAGGAAAGGGGTTAAAACGGCAGAGGAAAATAGAATGGAGGAGAGCATAAATAAAAGGGCTAAAAGAAAAGCGGAAAAAATAGGACCCACAGAACACGTGTGCAAAAGCTGTAAAAAAGACTGTCATTCAAGGATAGGCCTGCTCAGCCACACGAGGAAGTGCAACCTCGAATCACGGTGATGCACCATCGTCTCGCGAGACGGAAGGATGCCATTGATCATTGAATATTTTGCTATTATTACAAGGCAATTTATTCACCATAATAAATCATGGATGAGACCTTCTATTTATCACACAAGTATAATTATAATTTATAATGTTATTACGGCTAGAGCCCCCATTCAATTTATGAAAATGATAGTTATAGTATTGTTATTGTTAGTGTGAGTATCCTTGTATTAGTGAAGATCTTATTATATCATTCTGAAGTTTATTTGTAGTTGTCTAGAGTATTCCTGGTTCTTATAATCCCCTGGCAATTCACATAGCGTAGTTTTAGAGTTTTCAGTTGATTTACTTCATGTATAATTATTTATGTGGCTCATATTATACAGCAAGAACCTCGATGTCGAGTGGTAGTGTAGATTATTAATATAGTTGAATAAATATTACACATACACACATGTATATAATTTTGAAATATTGACGTTAACCAAGTTGTGTAGAAAGCAACGATAAATTTGGTTTAATTTACAACATCAATCCAGTAGGAATCCAAATAATATTATATACACAATCAAGAAATACACGTATTCCAATTAGTAATGAATATCCTCAATGAACATATAGCATTGTAGTTAATAGTAGAATAATAAATTTTATTCCATACTACAAATGAAATAGAAACGATACTCAGAGACTCAGAATCTTAGATGTTATCCGATCGGCTGTACGCCAAGAACTAAACTAAAAGTGTCGAATCGCGTAGAAATATATTATGGGTCAATCGTTGGAAAATCCAGCCAGCCTAGTGACACGAATATTTTAATCAAGCCTGCGTGCTGACTGCGTGATCAGATTGTCTTTTTTTTAAGAACAATCAATAATGCTCCAACAAAATAAGGAGAGACCGGACGGCCTTGACACGCTGTAGGTGCATGGGCAGTTCATGTTTTTATCGAGGCTAATAAAAAAAACAATAATGCTCTAATTAGGTTAGGAAAAACCCGGGGGAAACCTTGAGCTGAGAAATATTTTATATCGTTTAAACGCAATTCGCTTAAATGATTTAGTTGGTTTATTAACACTACAATGTAGGGAATTTACGTTTCGTAACAGTCGCCCATACCAAAAGGAAAAGAACATTGCATACTAAACAATAGAAGTGTGCAATTTCTTTTAGAACCGCCTGCACTTAACTTTAGTTCTAAACAATATACAAAAAAAAAATGACTCCACCTGGGTAGTCCGTTAAATAAGACAAGTAAAGGAAATAATTTATTCTATTAAACCCTCATCATATTGGATCTCAAGTTATCCTTAGACCATAACACATGTTCGCGTTATTCTAAAAATTATACTCTCTGAGATATCATTCCTTATAAACATCATCATCTTATTTATAAGGTAAAAATCAACATAACTAATGTTATCATATTAAACAGTTCAATCATTAATTAATTCAACTTAAATGAAATTAATATTTAAATAAACTTAAGAGTAAGAATTTAATCTTAAGTGTGTAAGCATGTGAAGTGTATGCACATTACTCTATTTTGGTTTTTACATAATCACAACTATAGTTTGATTGTTTCAAAATAAGGATGTACATTTCTGTTCATTCATTATCTTGCTAATAAAGAAAAATTAAGTTCATAAATCCATAATATTTATAAGTAACTTATTAGGTTCTTTCTTTTTTTTTTCCTACAACAATAATAATATTTGTTTTAGCAAATGGAAATATTCATGGCATAAAATAAGGCATAAGATATTGCATAAAATAATCACAACATATTCATATATTCATGCATTTATATTTTAAATGATCCAATTCTCTTAGTTAGGATTATCAGAATATATACATGAAGTTATCTATCCCCTTATACATTTGTTACATGCGCGATAGGGTGTCCGCGACGATGTTATCTTTTCCAGAAAAGTGAGTTATTTTTAAGTTGTAAGCTTGAATAAACAAACTCCATCTTAGAATGCGCTGATTTTGTTTGATGCGGGAAAGAAATACTAGTGGATTGTGATCAGTGAATATCTCGATTGGGAACTGAGAAACATTTACAGTAATTGAAATGTTTCAATGCTTGGATAAGTCCTAGTAATTCCTGCTCTATTGTGCTATAATTTACCTCATGTGGGTTAAATTTTTTTGAACAAAAGCTAATGGGATGTTCAAGAGAATCATCTCCTATTTGTGAGATTACCGCGCCCATTCCTGTATTACACGAGTCTACCGTTATTCTGAAGGGTTTAGTATAATCAGGTGAGACTAATACTGGTGCCTTGGTCAGTATGTCTTTTATATTATTAAAGGCTTGGTCACATTCCTGAGTCCACTTAAATTGATTTTTCTTTCTCAAGAGATTTGTCAAAGGGCAAGTGATAATAGAAAAGTTTTTAAAAAACTTCCTGTAGTACCCGGCCATACCCAGAAATCCTCGAAGTTGTTTCTGCGTT
The DNA here is from genome assembly GCA_949126835.1 of Anisus vortex. NCBI lineage: Eukaryota > Metazoa > Mollusca > Gastropoda > Planorbidae > Anisus > Anisus vortex. The sequence goes on from OX421501.1 coordinate 5,554,686, forward strand.
TTAGGGACAGGGAATTCCTGTATAGCTTTGACTTTGGCATTCACTGGTTTTACTTTGCCATTACCCACTACATGACCTAAATATTCAATTTCTGCATGGCAAAATTGACTTTTAACTAGGTTTATAGTAAGATTAGCCTGTTTTAGTTTTTGGAATAATAGTTTTAACTGATGTAGATGATCATTAAAGTTATTACTGAACACTACGATATCGTCCAGATATGCCTGGCATTGTGGGATATCATGGATAATAGTGTTTATTAGTCTTTGAAAACTAGCTGGAGCATTGACCATTCCGAATGGCATTACTTTAAACTTATATAATCCATCAGGAGTAACAAAAGTTGATACCTCCTGAGCCCTATCTGTTAATGGGATTTGGAAATAAGCTGTTAGTAAGTCAATCTTAGTTACATAGTTTGCAGTGCTTACTCTATCGATTAAATCATCTATCCGTGGTATGAGATACGAATCTGTTTTTGTCACTTGGTTTAATTTCCTATAGTCTACACAAAAGCGTAGTGAACCATCAGATTTGGGAACCAACACACATGGGGATGACCAATCACTGTTACTGTGAGTAATTATATCATTGCTCAGCATATAATCAATTTCTTTACGGATGTGTTCAAGTTGTATGGGATTAACCCTATACGGATGTTGTTTGACAGGTTTAACATTATCATCTTTTAAAACTACATCATGGGTAACCAAAGTTGTTTTGTTAGGAACATCACTAAACAAATTTACATGATCATAGATTAAACCCTTGATAGAAGTCTGTTCACCTGAGTCTAGATGTTCCAGTTTATCATTGAGGTTTTTAAGTGCTTCAGTGTTTTGAAGTTTACTTTCTATGATTGTCTTTTTAAATTTAGGCGGGGGTGTTTCAACAGTTTTGATAGCACTCACTGGCCTAATGTCAGTTTGTTCTTCCCTAACATCATAAGGTTTTAGCATGTTTATATGGCACAGTCTCTGTGTTTTTCTTCTATCAGGGGTTTTTACAAGGTATGTTACATCACTGATTTTATCTAAAACCTGATATGGTCCTGTATATTTTGCACTCAGGGGTTGTCCAGACAATTGGGTCAACATGAGGACTTTATCACCAGGATGGAAACATCGGGATCTGGCCTTGACATCATAGTACCCTTTCATTCTTTTCTGAGCCTGCAAAAGATTATCTTTAACATGATTAAAAGCATGATAGATTCTATTGCTAAATTGTTCCACATAAGCTACAAGTCCAGTCTCTTCATCAGAATTTAACAAGGTTTCCTGCAACAGTTTTAGAGGTCCTCGAACTGAATGTCCAAACACTAACTCGAACGGACTGAATCCAAGAGATTCCTGACAGTTTCTCTAGTCGCGAAAAGAGCGAATGGAATACCGCGATCCCAGTCTTCAGTGTTCTCAAAACAGTATGTGCGGAGCATGGTTTTCAGAGTCTGATGATATCTTTCTAGGGCACCTTGGCTTTGCGGATGGTACGCAGTTGAAGTTGCATGTTGGATGCCTAGTTTCTTTAAGACCTGGTTAAACAGCTTTGATGTAAAGTTAGATCCTTGGTCTGACTGTATAGTCTTTGGAAGACCGTATCTTGAACAAAATGCAATCAGTGCGTCAGATATCTTATCTGCGTTAATGGTGCGTAGCGGGATAGCTTCAGGATATCTCGTGGCAGTGCACATTATAGTGAATAAGTACTGGTGTCCTGTCTTTGTTTTAGGCAAGGGACCTACACAGTCTATTAGCAAGTGGCTAAATAGTTCTGCAAAGGCAGGTATTGGCTTTAGAGGTGCTACCGGTATAGTCTGGTTAGGTTTACCAACTAACTGGCATGTATTGCATGACTTGCAGTATTTTGTGACGTCACGATGTAGTACAGGCCAATAGAAGTACGGAAGAATTCGACGGTAAGTCTTGTTCACTCCTAGATGACCAGCATATGGTGTGTCATGAGCCATGTGTAAGATGTCATTACGATATATGGCTGGTACCACAATCTGACTTCCTTCTCTGCAATTGTCATTATCACATTTCACATCTCTCCATTTTTGCATTAATATTCCCTCCTTCAGAAAAAATCCATTTCCTTTAATTTCTGCCTCCTGTTCAGTTATCACCTTTTTCTTCAGGTGTTTAATTCCTGAATCTCTATTCTGTTCTAATAGGAGTAATTGTCGAGGTGACAAATTACTTTCAGTAGTCTTGACTGAGGGACCACTCAAGATGTCAGCCAGGAAAGTTGCATGTAGGTCAATTTCTGGTTCTTTTTTTGACTTTGACATGGTTTCGACAGACTTTTGTTGTTGGGCCATACCTCTCGTGACGATGCATATAGGTTTGATAAAGCTCTCACTTTTATTGAGGTATTGTTTTTTCTTGGATATGGAATGCACCACATCTCCAGCAATATCCTTTCCCAGTATTAAAGAAACGCCTTTAAACGGAAGTGATTTGTATACACCCACAACTACATTTCCTGTGAAGTACGCACTCTTCAGCTGTATTTGATGCAAAGGAACTTGTACATTTTTCCTTGATACACCTTGAATAGTAAGATCCTGTCCTGTATATGTCGATTGTGACGTAGGAACAGTATTCTCTAAAAGTAGTGAAACCTCAGCCCCTGTATCACGGAGTATTCTGATGTTCTTTTCACTAGTGACACCATTTATTATGGATGACACGGTACCTTCTTCAATGAATGGTAAACAATTGCTTGGTATCTCAGTATCGATGAGATCTGTATCCAAGTTATTTTTGTAAGAGGTATGTTTAGTACTCATGGTGGTTCTATCTGATATAGACTCCTTGGAGCTCAGATTAGAATTAGAATTATTGAAAACCATTGTCTCTATTTCAGGAACTATTTCTGGTTTCAAGTTTCCTAGATACGTGTGTTTTGTCAGGTTATTTGCATTAGCACTAGGTATCTCTGTTTGAGTTCTAATATCCTTCTTTACATTTTCATGAGTTCTTTGTTTTGGCATTGCTACATACGATAAGACAACATTCTTTTTATTCGGGTTCCCATTCAATATCCAGCACTTTTCCTTAGTATGTCCAATTCGTTTACAATGGCTACAGGTTGGCTTGGAATTAGTTGGACCTTAGTTGGACCTTCATTGCTCTGCTGATGTCTCTTTGATTGATAGGATTCATTTGGATTTATGGTTTTCTTTTCTACCTTCATATCTCGATTCTGGAATTTTGATTTATCAACTGTTGTAAATTTATTGCTGGAATGGATAATAACATATTCGTCTGCCATTACTGCTGCTGTTTCTACTTGTTCTACACCTTTGTCTGCTAAATGTATTCTTACATGTTATTGTTAAAGTCTTCCATTAGCATAAGATTAGCTAATTTATCAAAGTCTTTGTTTACACCTTTGGATCGAATCCATCTTTCAAAATTTTTCTTTTTCTGTCTTAGAAAATCAACATGGGATTGTTCCTGTTCTTTCTTAGACTCACGAAACACTTTTCTATATTTTTCAGGTGTTAATGCATAACTTAGCAGTACTCTATTCTTGATCAGTTCATAATCATACAATTCCTCTTCAGTAAGACTTAATACAACATCAAGTGCCTTTCCTTTGTTCAGAGCTGAGCGTAGGAGTATAGCTTTCTTGCCCTCGGGAAATTGATAGTCTCTAGCGTTTCTCTCGAAAATCATGAAGAACTCTTCCACCGAATTATCTTCAAAAACTGGAATATGTTTCTTAAACTTATACAGTTCTGCATCTGCTTCAGAGCTTGCATTCGAATGATTTGACGTACGAGACCTTGCTATCTCAATTCTTTCTTGGCTTGCTATTTTCTCTCTTGCTATTTCTCTTTCCATATCTAATTCCATCTTTCTTAACTCAAGTTTAAATGTCCATTCTTCACTTAAGTCACCAGTTGTATGCTTTACTCTTTGTGTTATAGGAAAAGGTAATTCATCATCTGATTCATCATTAATGTTATCATTAGCAGTAGTTTCTTCAATAATTAGTGTACCTTGTTTTCTTAAACACTCAGTTACCTCTTGAAGTAATTTACTTTTTGATGACCTAGTTTCTGTGATAGAAATGCCCAATGATTTAGCCAATTCTTTTAATTGTATCATTGACATTTTATTAAGCTGTTCTGAGGCTAGATCAAATATCTCTGGATCCAATGTAAGATTATTTGTGGCTTCCATTTTATTATTAAAAGTTACTATAAATCTTGTTAATAATACAATAAAGAGTCCAACTTACTTTCTGTCCTTTGAATAATTCACTACACCACACAGTTCAGATTTGTCACAACAAGGTCACAAAAATAATACTTTCTTAGAGTTACTTTGTTCGATAAGGTAATACACAAGATAATTTTCCAGGCTGAATAGTTAAGTTTTCCGATTCTCAATAGCAATGTTCAATTCAATCACAATCTTTAGTAAATTGTATATTGTTCATATTTTCCAACACAATCCATCCAAGTTACGAGTATGTATTACGGCAGTTGTAAATAGTTTGTGTAAATAGTATAACGATTCTTGAAATTGAAGTAAATCCTCTAAACGTTTGTTAGTAAATCACTGACGAGCAAAACCCATTTTATTACAAGGCAATTTATTCACCATAATAAATCATGGATGAGACCTTCTATTTATCACACAAGTATAATTATAATTTATAATGTTATTACGGCTAGAGCCCCCATTCAATTTATGAAAATGATAGTTATAGTATTGTTATTGTTAGTGTGAGTATCCTTGTATTAGTGAAGATCTTATTATATCATTCTGAAGTTTATTTGTAGTTGTCTAGAGTATTCCTGGTTCTTATAATCCCCTGGCAATTCACATAGCGTTGTTTTAGAGTTTTCAGTTGATTTACTTCATGTATAATTATTTATGTGGCTCATATTATACAGCAAGAACCTCGATGTCGAGTGGTAGTGTAGATTATTAATATAGTTGAATAAATATTACACATACACACATGTATATAACTTTGAAATATTGACGTTAACCAAGTTGTGTAGAAAGCAACGATAAATTTGGTTTAATTTACAACATCAATCCAGTAGGAATCCAAATAATATTATATACACAATCAAGAAATACACGTATTCCAATTAGTAATGAATATCCTCAATGAACATATAGCATTGTAGTTAATAGTAGAATAATAAATTTTATTCCATACTACAAATGAAATAGAAACGATACTCAGAGACTCAGAATCTTAGATGTTATCCGATCGGCTGTGCGCCAAGAACTAAACTAAAAGTGTCGAATCGCGTAGAAATATATTATGGGTCAATCGTTGGAATGTCCAGCCAGCCTAGTGACACGAATATTTTAATCAAGCCTGGGTGCTGACTGCGTGATCAGATTGTCTTTTTATTAAGAACAAGCAATAATGCTCTAACAAAATAAGGAGAGACCGGACGGCCTTGACACGCTGTAGGTGCATGGGCAGTTCATGTTTTTATCGAGGCTAATAAAAAAACAATAATGCTCTAATTAGGTTAGGAAAAACCCGGGGGAAACCTTGAGCTGAGAAATATTTTATATCGTTTAAACGCAATTCGCTTAAATGATTTAGTTGGTTTATTAACACTACAATGTAGGGAATTTACGTTTCGTAACACTATAAGCGTATCTTAGCAACAATAATGTGTTACATCCACAATCCCCTTGTGGCCAGAGCTGTGTAGATCTTGCTGATAATTCTCGTTAGTCCTAGGGGAGACTTTAGTTATTATTATTTATGTTTCAATATTACACGAACTCTTCTTATAGTCCTGGGCACAAACTCAGTATTTGTGTTCTAACAGTTCCTTTCCTTGACATTAGAGTAGTAGATAAATCTTATAGTAATGTAGACAACACAATAGAATAGTAACTTGACAAGGAAGCTTCAGTGTAACTGTTGTTGATAGTTTAATTCTGGTGATATGTTCAATATATACAATATATGTATTATGTACAGTTAGAATAAAATAGTGCAAACACAAGCGTCCTCCAAAGGATTAGATCTAGAAACTCTCTGTCTTTCAGACAAAACAAATCATTAAATACTATCCAAGTGGTGCAAGGGACAGACCCATTATTTAATAATGAGTCGTTCCCAGACACTCTGAGAATTTGAGATCAACACCGAATACCAAGTTTACCAAGAATCTCTCGTCTTCTTACTAAACGTCATGCGATCGGAAAGACTAAGCCCCGCCCACAAAATCGTGTGTAGTGAGAAAAGAGAGGGGGGGGGGGGAAAGAATAAACATTGCGTGTTCCAATTCGTGGAAAAACAATATACATGACAAATGTTTACCTCAAGGTGATTATCTATGATTGGTAAAATCATTCAGGACATTGCGCATCCACTACACGACAACTAACTACATCAGGTATAGTCGAGGTGGTCGGCTTCTTTCAGTAAGGTCAAGAACAGAGAGATTTATATTTTTTTTGTTCCACTGTCAGTGAGAATATTTCAACAGAATCGCCAGTCAGACAGAAATACAGTAGCTGACGCCTTATGATACTTTTTTCTTGTATGATAAATCTTATGATAATGTGCGTGAATGTCTATTTTATAAGTATATTACTGTGCTTGAGTACAAATAATTCCTTTATTTTTTTAAAAAATTTGCTGAAAAAGACGGAATTTATGTAATGAAGTCAAATTTCCATTTGTTTGGCTCAATAAAGCAATCTTATGTTATCTGGTCATTAACTTCTTCTGACTTCTCGTCCTTGAGGAACAGGCGCCGGTTATCGACGTCTGTGGTCCTTCCTAGGACATAGGCCGCCAACAAGGGTCCTCCAGGCATCTCTATCCTGGGCCAGTCTCTCCAGCTTCTCCCAAGTAAAGCCAAATTCCTTGGTATCTGCTTCCACATCTCTGCTCCACGTTTTCCTTGGCCGGCCTCTTTTCAGTTTTCCCTGAGGGTTTCATTTCAGGGCATGCCTTGTTGTGCATCGTCTCTGGAGGATCTCTTGTTCTACTGGTTTCCGCTTTGTCCGCTGCCACAGCTTCAGGTTGCTAATCCTGTCGGGCCAATGAATCCCAAGAATCCTTCTTAAACAGTTATTTATACAGGACTGTAGTTTCATTATATTCCTGGCCGTGGTTCTCCAGGTTTCAGCTCCATACAGCTGCACATGTTTCACCATGGAGTTGAAGATCCTGATCTTTAGATTGTTTCGCAGGTGTCTGGAGACCCAGACATTCCTGAGTTGTTGGAAGGCCGTTCGTGCCTTTCCAACCCTTGTTTTTACATCAACATCTGTCCCACCTTGCTTGTCCACAATGCTGCCAAGGTAGACAAAACTCTCAACTTCTTCTAGTGCTTCTTCTTCCAGCATAATGGGTGCAATACTGGTGGCATTGACCTTGAGGACCTTACTCTTTGTGTATTTTGAGACCAATACGTGCAGAAGTGGCTGCAACATTGCTAGTTTTCTCCTGCATCTGCTGCTGGGTATGAGAGAGAAGGGCAAGATCATCAGCAAAGTCAAGATCATCGAGTTCGTCCCACAAGGTCCATTGGATACCATGCCGCCTCTGGTGTGTGGATGTTTTCATCACCCATTCGATGGTTAGGAAAAACAGGAAAGGCGAAAGCATGCATCCCTGTCTCACACCAGTCTTCACCTGAAAAGCATCTGTCACCTGTTGGCCGTGGACAACTTGGCAGGTCATTCCTTCATAAGAGTTCCTGATTATGTCCACAATCTTCTGAGGCACTCCATAATGCCTCAACAGTCTCCAGAGGGTTTGCCTATCTACACTGTCGAAGGCTTTCTCGTAATCAACAAAGTTGACATAGAGGGGTGAATCTCCAGTGACTGCTCTAGGATGATGCGCAGTGTTGCAATCTGGTCAGTACAGGATCTGCTGGTGAGGAAGCCGGCTTGCTGGTCTCGCAGAAGGGGGTCAACAGCATTTTTTATTTTTTATTATGCGGTTGAAGACTTTGCTTGGTATAGACAGTAAGGTGATACCTCTGTACTTAGAGCAAGAGCTTAGGTCGCCCTTCTTTGGGATTTTTATGAGGTTTCCCTCCTTTCACTCAGAAGGTACATGGCCCTCCTCCCAGATCTTCGTGAACAGGGGGTATAGCATCTACACACTGGTTTCTACGTCAGTCTTGAGTGGTATGCCATCAGGTCCAAAAGCCTTGCCATTTCTAAGTTGTTTGATGGCCATGCGTATCTCTTCCTTGGTGGGTGTGTTGCAGTCAATTAACAGGTCGCTGTCAGCTGGCTGTATATCTGGTGGGTTCCTTGGTTCTGGCCTGTTTAGGAGCTCTTCAAAGTGTTATTTCCATCTACCTCTCTGTTGCTCCTCGTTTCGTATGCTCTTACCATCTTTGTCCTTCACTGGTCTCTCTGGCAATTTTTTTCCCCACGTGTTGCGTCGATGTATTTTTGCGTCAAAATTATGACGGTTTGGAAATACCCGTTCAACAACAATAAATAATTAATTTTCTTGTTTAAACTCGCTGTATTGCGCACGCATTTTTTAATCTAAATGAAAACGTCCATAAATAAATTTTAGATATAGTCTAACTTAAAAAAAAAAAAACACACATCAACAATGCTATGTAGAAAAGGTAAATAGGAATAAGCCGACATCTCTGTACACATGTTTGTAATGTGCTATTACTTATAAGAACTTGTAATGCATTAAATTTAAACGACTTTTTATATTAAAATTATAGAACGTGGAGATGTCAACGCAGCCAGGTCGCATCCAACAGGTGTCCCGCTCTACCCGAGGTCATCAACTCAAACTGCATGTCCCACACGCACGCACCGACGTCTACAAATATTCTTCTTTTCCGTCAACCAAACTATAAACATTTGTTTACAAATAATGTACTAAATACATAGGTACAAGAAATAAGTATGATTTATATAGAGAGTCTATGCCCAAGTAGTTAAATTTCAGTATGTTTACATATTTAATTTGAAATCTGGTAAAATAGTTAAGATATTGTAAAATGTATTTGTAGATCTTTTAATCTCTATTTAATTTGAAACATAATAGCCAGCCGTATAACACATTGTTAGTTGTAAGAAGTGGGCGATGGGGGGTGGTGAAAAAAATAATAAATATATTATAATTTTAAAGAGGGGTCACTAGATAGATTGCCAATTGTGTAATTAGTATAGGAGGGTAAAATTGTTAACGTAACTAAAAGGCAAAATAAATTTAAGATTTTAATTATTTCATTACCACGGGTTTTTTAAACATTCCATAATTACACCACTGACATATATTTCTGTCGAATTTAAAAATGACAACGCTAGCATACGTGTTCATTTTTATGTTGATTTGAAATAATAATATAGTGGTATTTCGGGTAACGAACGCCTCAGGCCACGAACGATTTGGGTTACGAACAACAACTTTGAAATTTTCTAGTCTCGGTTTACAAACAGTGCCTCTGGTTACGAACCAAGTCATAGAGAAATCACCGTACAAACGAAAACCTCGCATTACTAAAATTGCCTAATCGCCTGCTCAACCTCGATTTCATTGGCCCGACTATTATGTCACGTGCAAATAAGTTAATATCTTTTGCCACTTGTGAATAGGTTAATTTCCAATGATGAGAAATTACCTATAAAGTCCTCCTTGAAATATCATCAATTATAGAGGAAATAAGTAAAGTATTTTATTCAAAATCCTTTAGGGTCCCACAAGTGTAGTAAACAGGATACAATCGATCACATTCAATAGCTCTATCAGTTGAGATTGGTTCTGAACAACGTATTTAAAGATTTTGTCAATATTATGATCTTAAAGAGAATCTAACACGTGGTACTCATGCTACAACGCCCAAACTTCAACTCCCCAACCAAAACAATCCCAAACTGCCGTGCGATATATGACGCGTTCTAATCCGATGACGTATTATCTAGACATATATATGCACGTTTTATTCTAAAGAACAGTGTCAAGAGTTCTTTTAACTTTATTTAACCCTTACAGTCCCGGGCGCGTATATAGCGGAACTGAAGGCAGCATAAATAGAAGTAGGTCGGTACGGGAAGGGTTAATATTAAGAGAATCAATATATCTAAGGAAACAAAACTACTTTTGTTTACGTAACACTTACTACACGGCAGTCACAGGTTACTTAGCAATGTCACTGTGTTTAGTTCATCTCGTTTAGTATTGTCCTTGTTACCTCATCAATTATGAGTTTGAAAAACGGTAGTGGGTCTGCAATGAAGTACAAACGTATAACAGTGGAGGTAAAAGAAAAGATATAATGATTAAATATTAAGATGGCGTTAGTTTGTGTAACATCGATAATGAGTACGAAATCATAAAGAACAAAGAGTTACTCAAATCAGTCAATGTGGCTAAAGGCGTAAAAACGGTGCAGAAGCAATGAATTCAATTTTTAGAGAAAGTTGAAAATCAACTATCAGGAGACAGTGTTAGTGAAGCAATAGTGAAGTAGGCTACACTTGTTCGTTGCGTTTCGTCAAATATATGGTCGGATGTTAATTTAAAAAAGAACGATTTTTCTAATCTTGTAACGGATTGGGTTTATTGCATTGATTTCAATCCCTCAGGTTAAAAACGTTTCAGGTTACGAACAGAGTTCAAGCGCGAATTAAAATTGTAACCGGAGGTACCGCTGTAATCTGTTTTTTTTTTTTTTTGTTTTTTTTTTGTATTGTTTTTTTTCAAGCAAAATCTAGATATTTGATTGCACAAAAAAAAAATATTTAAGATTTGATCGTTATTTTAAAGCCCATGTTATTCATCGTAATTTGTTTTTTTCACATTAAAACTAGTGTTTTCTTTTACCCAAGTTTAATAATAATAATAATAATTCTAATATAGCGCATATCCCGGTGGGAACAGTTCGTTCTATGCGCTGACAACAGTTACAGAGTACAGATAACGAAGAACAGACGAAAATGTATACATGAAAAATAATAAACTGCTACTGGAATAGGTGCGTCTTCAGCCGGCATCCTGAAGGTGTCGTAGGAAGGGCTCTGGCGAAGCTGTTGTGGGAGGGCATTAGGGTGTCGGGCTACATAAACATAAAGAACTGAAAAAGTCAACAGTGGAACAGTCGATTTATTTTTTGTTAAAGTTCAAGATTACCGTTATTATAATTAAAGACAATTTAAATTTTGGTATTTTGGTAATCTAAATAGCAGAGGTGTTCAAAAGAATTTAAGAACGTTCGTACCGCCCACTGGCCCTTTCAGCGCCCCCCAATCGCCCCCGTAAACGTCAGCGCCCCCCCCCCCCTTTAGACCTTCTCACCATCCCGTGGGGAGCAATGACGCCTCCGTTGAGAATCTATTGTCATGTATATTGTTTTTCCAAGAATTGGAACACGCAATGTTTATTCTCCTCTCTCTCTCTTTTCTTACTACACGCGATATTAGGACGTTTAGTAGGAAAACGAAAGGTTCTAGGTAATGCTGGGATTCTGTGTTGATCTCAAATTCTCAGAGTCTGGGAACGACTCATTATTTAATAGGGGAAGTACATATCGTTTTGTTATGAGTTTTGTAATGTTACCATGATTTTCACCCCTACTGGTAGTGGGTCTGTCCCTTGCACCACTCGGATAGTATTTAATGATTTGTTTTGTCTGAAAGACAGAGAGTTTCAAAATATGTTCTTTTGAGAACGTTTGTGTTGGCACTATTTTATTCTAACTGTACATAATAGATATATTGTATATATTGAACATACCACCTGAAATAAACTATCAACAACAGTTACACTGAAGCTTCTTTGTCAAGTTACTATCCTATTGTGTTGTATACATTACTATAAGATTTATCTACTACCATAATTTACAAGAGAGGAAATGTTGGAATACAAATACTGAATTTGTGCCCAGGACTATAAGAAGAGTTCGTGTAATACTGAAACATAAATACTAATAATTAAAGTCTCCCCTAGGACTAACGAGAATTATCAGCAAGATCTACACAGCTCTGGCCACAAGGGGATTGTGGACGTAACAAAATTTGGTGGTCTCGCCCGGTATATTTGAGTTCTACTTTTCCTGACCTAGGATTGACAAGATTTGGTAGTCTCGTTCGGTAGATTTGAGTTCTACTTTTCTTGATCTAGCTGACCTATAAATATTTTGTGACATTAGTAGTACTGAGAGCGGCATATTTGTGTTTCGTTTTCAGGACTGTGAAACTATTCTTTTTAAAAAGAGGAGAGAACTGGTTTGCGTTTTTATTCCTTGGGAAGTGTGAAGATTCCACGAAGTGTTTAATATTATATTGTGCAAATTTCTGGACAAATCGTAAGTTGGAACTTTATATTTTATTATACAATATATACTACTCTACTATAACAAATATTTCGAACGCTATACTATGGCTTCGAATATATCAAGTGAGGAACTTAATGCCATGTCATTTGCTGAACTAAAAGAATTAGCTGAGTCCTTTGGGATTGAGGCAGGACAGGCAAGACCTAATCGTAATCGTTTGACCAAAGAAATTATCACATGTTTGAACGGGCAGAATGCCATGAACACTGGTAGTGTAGTTGAAGTGGGACAGAACGATATCAATGAAGGTTATGTAGCTCCCAGTGGGGGCGAGGTAATTGCCCACGGAGACGAGGTAAGAAATATGTCATCTAGATCATCAAACAATGATGAAGATGAAGGGTTGAGTGAAAACCTAAAATTCCAATTAGCTATGAAGAGAATGGAATTGGAAAGATTTAGGATAGAAAATGAAAGAATTAGGATAGAAACTGAAAGGGAAAATGAAAGAATTAGGATAGAAACTGAAAGCAGAGAAAGGATAGAGATGGCACGCATGAATAGACCTGACCATCGTAGGGACAGCAATGGTATGGATATTAGCGCAATGAAGCAACACTTGCCTATATTCAGAGAAGAAGATGTTCAAGATTTCTTTTTGCTTTTTGAGAGGATAGCTGTAGATTATCAGTTCCCTGATGATAAGATGGCTTTATTGTTAAGGTCAACTCTCAACAAAGGAAAAGCATTGGACGTAGTGTTGAGTTTAACACCCGAGGAAATAAATGACTATGAAGTAATCAAAGATAGGGTGCTAAAAAGTTATTCCCTGACACCAGAAAAATATAGAAAGCTATTTAGAGACAGAAAGAAGGCATATGATCAAACTCATGTAGACTTTTTGAGACAAAAGGAGAAAATGTTAGAACAGTGGCTAAGGTCACAGAATGTAAGTGAGTTTGATAAACTCAAGAACCTAATATTGTTTGAGGAATTCAATGATTGTATTCGAGTGGATATTAAAACCCACATCTCAGACCGAGGGGTTGGAGATGTGCATGAAGCTGCTAGATTGGCAGATAACTATGCCATAATTCACGCCAGCATAAAGCCATATTATGCTGACAAACCCAAAGTGCACAAACCAGAGTCCAAGGAGGCTAGTAAACCAAAAGAGACAAGTGAAAACAATAATAAGAACAGTGGTGTAAATAATAATAGTAACTTAGTTCATTTCAGGAAGCAGACAGATGTAAATAAAGCAAAGGTGGTATGTTTCAATTGCAAGAAAGAGGGCCACATGAAGAAAGATTGTTGGATCCTTACCAAGAAGCAAGGTGCTATTCTACACTGTGCCAGAGTGCAGAAAGATAGCAAGCAGACAGAAGAAGTGTGCAACACAGGGTCAAGAAACTCAAAAGAAATGCGGCCGGCATCGCCCATAGTTGTGGAGTCGATGGTTTTTGAGAACAGTCTATCTAAGGTAAAAGAGAATAGCTGTACTCAATCTATTATGCTTTCAGAAGGCCGTGAGGAACAGATGGTTCCTGAAGTCCCGGAAGAGGACGACCTATCCGATTTTCGACCCTTTGTCTACGAGGGGACAGTGTCGACAGAAGTCGATGTACTCAGCAAGAAGAAAATACAGATATTACGTGACACGGGTTCTGCTGTCAGCGTGATCCTGGAGGGCAGTGTGCCGTTAACGGATGCCACCAGTACCGGTGAGTCTGTTGTGCTGAGAGGTGCTAGTATGGAGGCTGTGGAAGCTCCACTGCACAGAATAAAACTCGAGTCGGATATTTTTACAGGTAACATCGTAGTGGGAGTGTGGCGCGCACTACCCGTCAAAGGCGTTTCCATGATATTAGGAAATGACATTATGGGCGGCAGAGTCACTGTCGAGCCCATGGTTAAAGTGTTGGAGACAAAGATGGCGGAGGACAAAAACCTACGTCCTGCCAATGAACGCCCAACATGTGCACTGACAAGAGCAATGCAGAAAAAGAAGTCGGTAAAGACTCCTGCTACGCCGTGTAGTGCAACGAAAGATGTGCTTGTCTGTTCTGAAGACACACATGCGAATGAAACAGTGATAACAGAAACACCTGACATCGATTTAAGTGCTACGTTCTTTGCTGAACTAACAACTGGTGATGCAACCGAGAACGATAACATTTTGTCACCAAAGCAGAAATTGGTGAAAGAACAATTGAATGACGAAGTAATAATGCAACTCAGAATGAAAGCTGTTGATGAAAAGACTGCAGATGTAATGGCGGAATGTTTCTACATAAAAGATGAAGGGTTGATGAGAAAGTCGAAACCGCTCAACTCAGGTACAAACGAGTGGGACAGTATTCACCAGATTGTAATACCTAAGTGCTATCGTCAAGATATACTGCGTATGGCGCATGATCTTCCTTTCGCTGGTCACATGGGAGTCCGAAAAACGCACCACCGTATCCTCCCTTACTTCTACTGGCCAGGACTGAGAAGAGATGTCGAACAATACTGCAAGACTTGCCACGTATGCCAAATGGTAGGACGTCCTAACCAACGAATTCCTGTCGCTCCACTCCAGCCGATACCAGCGTTCGACGAACCATTCAGTCGTATACTCATTGATTGCGTGGGCCCGTTGCCGAAAACAAAAGCCGGTTTTCAATACCTGCTCACAGTCATGTGTTCATCCACTCGCTTCCCGGAAGCCATTCCGTTGCGGAATATAACAACAGTGAAGGTGGTGGACGCCCTGACAAATTTCTTCACACGTTATGGCCTACCGAAGACAGTACAGTCCGACCAGGGGACTAACTTTACTTCTAACATTTTCAAACAAGTCATGGAACAATTAGGGATAAGCCATAGGCTATCAAGTGCCTATCATCCTGAGAGCCAGGGAGCTCTGGAAAGGTTTCATCAGACATTAAAATCGATGCTTAAAAAGTACTGTTATGAAAACGAGAATGACTGGGATAAGGGTGTGCCTTATGTACTGTTCGCTGCAAGGGAGGCCACTCAGGAATCCCTGGGGTTTAGCCCATTCGAACTTGTGTATGGACACTCAGTCAGAGGTCCGTTGAAACTTCTACATGAAACTTGGCTAACGGACAGTGAACCGATTGGACTTTTGTCATATGTAGATAAATTTAAAAATAGGCTTTATCATGCTTTTAACCATGTGAAGATTCATTTTCCACAGATGCAGGAGCGTATGAGACAGAACTATGACCGTAAAGCTACAGCTAGAACTTTTGCACCAGGTGACAAAGTTCTTGTGTTTCTACCTTTGCAAAATCAGCCTTTAAGTGCAAAGTTTAGTGGACCCTATGAGATAGAGTCAAAGCTTGGCGAGGTCAATTATTTGATAAAGACTCCTGACCGGAGACAAAAACAGAGGGTATGCCATATTAATTTACTTAAGCCCTATGTTTCCAGGGAAAAGAGTAAACCACGGGAGGTCCCCATGATTTCGTTAGCTAGAGTCCCGACGGATTTATCTAGGATAGAATATAAGTTAGCAGAAAGTAAACTTAATAATACAGATGCCCTTAAGAGTTTAGATACAAGGCTAGAACATCCTCCGGTAGAAGATAAGGAGAAGATTATTGAGCTGGTGCATGAAAATAAGTCAATGTTTACAAATGTTCCCAGTAGGACACATGTCATAGAGCACGATGTAGTGTTAACCGATAGTGCCAGGTCTATTAAACAGCATCCATTTGACCCCATCAGACCTGAGCATATTAAATTAGATGTAAAGTATATGTTAGAAAATGACATAGGAGGAAAATGTGATAGCAAATGGTCTACACCCTGTGTGATGGTACCAAAAGCCGACCACACACTGCAGTTTTATAGAGACTTTGGGAAATTAAGTAATTTGACAAAGACCGACTGGTATCCCATTCCCCGTATCATCGACAAGATAGAGACAAGGTCATAGCTGATACTCTATCTCGGGTGCTACATGATTGACTGAATAACCCATACTTCTTTTTCAGACCATCTCACTTATTCATTAAGAATGTGTCATGATAACCTATCATTCGTTTGAATTTTGATTATGGAATACCTATAGAATACTTGTATCATACAGAAGTCAAGTCTTTTGAAAGTATTAATAATTCTTATAATCATGTATAATATTGATGTTCTGATATATTTTAAATTCATTTGATTATGGAAAAGAAATTCCATTTAAATGTTGATGCATGATGCAATAAATATATAATATGCACGTATTTACTTGATATGGATGGATAAAAGTAATTGTCATCACATGCAATTAAGTGGGAAAACTTTGAGCTAGTTGATTTATTATCTTGTTTTATTTTAGTTAATGAATGGAACTAAATAATAAGATGTACAATTTTTATCTTAGAAAGAGATGTAATATCAATTTGTATAAATTAATAGATAATATTGGAAATATATTGCTAAATTGTTATATCATGGTAATAGAATGGGAAAAACTAGTGGATATTCACTATGTTGTGTATAGGTTATATATATTCCATATATCCAGGAACGGAGGGAAACAAAGGTACCTAAAGGTGTACACTCATTCAACCCTGAACAAACTTTTATATTAAACTTTCAAATTTGCCAAAAACGCATAATAGTGGATTACATTTTAATATTTAGATTACTGTAGTAATCGTAACTAGAGTGTATTTTCTCCTCGTATTTGAGAAAAGGGGAAGTATCATCATCTTAGGTATGAACCCTGTTAATGTCAAGTTGACACTGTAATTTAAAGGGGAAGTAACCTATAGTTTGATTCGAGTTATGTATTACTTATCTTTTGGTTTGTATATTAGAAGTAAACTGTTGGAAATTGACAAGAGTTTGAGCAATGTTATATTTGTTTAATAGATTAAAACTTTTTGCAAATTTTTGGTGGAAATCCACACAACTGTACATAGTTAAAATAAGAATGACTAGAATATTTTTGAATTATTTGTACTTGTTGAGACATTAGTTAATATTAATACTAACGGTGAAATATTTGTCCATCACGTTATAATCACAATTACCATTGGGTAGTGACACTTTTTATAATTTAGTTGTGCCAGTGAGCCATGTTTGCTTAAATTGTCTAATAATCTTCCATTGATTGTTGGTTATTAAAACGATAGTGTTAAGTACGAAAAATGTACCATGTTGAGTATTACTTGGGTAATTATGGTACATTATTTCTTTCATTGGGTGGGGGCGTGTCATGTATATTGTTTTTCCAAGAATTGGAACACGCAATGTTTATTCTCCTCTCTCTCTCTTTTCTTACTACACGCGATATTAGGACGTTTAGTAGGAAAACGAAAGGTTCTAGGTAATGCTGGGATTCTGTGTTGATCTCAAATTCTCAGAGTCTGGGAACGACTCATTATTTAATAGGGGAAGTACATATCGTTTTGTTATGAGTTTTGTAATGTTACCATGATTTTCACCCCTACTGGTAGTGGGTCTGTCCCTTGCACCACTCGGATAGTATTTAATGATTTGTTTTGTCTGAAAGACAGAGAGTTTCAAAATATGTTCTTTTGAGAACGTTTGTGTTGGCACTATTTTATTCTAACTGTACATAATAGATATATTGTATATATTGAACATACCACCTGAAATAAACTATCAACAACAGTTACACTGAAGCTTCTTTGTCAAGTTACTATCCTATTGTGTTGTATACATTACTATAAGATTTATCTACTACCATAATTTACAAGAGAGGAAATGTTGGAATACAAATACTGAATTTGTGCCCAGGACTATAAGAAGAGTTCGTGTAATACTGAAACATAAATACTAATAATTAAAGTCTCCCCTAGGACTAACGAGAATTATCAGCAAGATCTACACAGCTCTGGCCACAAGGGGATTGTGGACGTAACACTATGATCTAGAATCTAGATCATATAAAGAACTCGCACGTCACCGACACTATTACAAATTCTGAAGACGAGGTACTTTATATGGTTGGTTGACTGTCTATCGATTCTGTTTTTGTTTTTTTGCAAAGCACTCATAAGTTATTCATGAAAGTTGGTGGTGATTGGGGGAGGGGGTAGATGGAAGGAGAAGATAGATGGGGGGGGGGGGGGGCGTTGTAGGGTCGTGATCTGTAAACTTTTTGTAAACCGAGACCCGACGGTGAATATCAACGGTCTGTCTAAGGTTCTATTTTACAGCACAGCAGCTAAAACTAAACAATGCAGCGAGTACGACACAGCAGTCAAAACAAGAGCACCGCTAGACGCTGGTGAGAATATAATACAGCGGCAACCAGCGGAACGAAATCCTGTTAGCACGTACGCCTCGTAAGACTAACGTCTCGTAGAACAATGGCCTCGTGGAACAAGCGTCTCGAAGAACGATGGCCTGCTCAATGGACAAATTGAAGAAAAAACCCTACAGTTGTGTTCGAAGTCGTTTTAAAAATTCTGTTGTTGCATTTTTTTTTTAATTTTTATAGTACTAAATCGTGTTGAGTAGAGTTTACATTGACTCAAATGAAAATAGATCTAATTGCCTCGGCATTCGTCGGTTTCGGCTTTCGTGAAATGTTCTCAGTCGGAAAAATGGCGAATCCCAAGGTTACTCAACATTTCTCTGCACCATTTAAATATACTTACACTACTTACACAATATTTTTTTGTATACGTCATTCCCCATCACACGTCCTCATTCTTAATTCAGTAAAATCAACATCAAGTTATGACTTTACAATGTAGGCTAACCTCTCTCCCGCTTGCTCTGTGTCTCTCTCTCTCTCTCTTTCCTTCTCTCTCTCTTTGCCTCATTTCTCTCTTTCTTTCTCTCTTTCTTTACATTTTCTCTATCATGTTTTCTCTCTTTCTATCATTTTCTCTCTTTCTCTCTCTCTTTCTTACATTTCCACCAGTACAAGTTTCTTACATTTCCACCAGTACAAGTTTCTTACATTTCCACCAGTACAAGTTTCTTACATTTCCACCAGTACAAGTTTCTTACATTTCCACCAGTACAAGTTTCTTACATTTCCACCAGTACAAGTTTCTTACATTTCCACCAGTACAAGTTTCTTACATTTCCACCAGTACAAGTTTCTTACATTTCCACCAGTACAAGTTTCTTACATTTCCACCAGTACAAGTTTCTTACATTTCCACCAGTACAAGTTTCTTACATTTCCACCAGTACAAGTTTCTTACATTTCCACCAGTACAAGTTTCTTACATTTCCACCAGTACAAGTTTCTTACATTTCCACCAGTACAAGTTTCTTACATTTCCACCAGTACAAGTTTCTTACATTTCCACCAGTACAAGTTTCTTACATTTCCACCAGTACAAGTTTCTTACATTTCCACCAGTACAAGTTTCTTACATTTCCACCAGTACAAGTTTCTTACATTTCCACCAGTACAAGTTTCTTACATTTCCACCAGTACAAGTTTCTTACATTTCCACCAGTACAAGTTTCTTACATTTCCACCAGTACAAGTTTCTTACATTTCCACCAGTACAAGTTTCTTACATTTCCACCAGTACAAGTTTCTTACATTTCCACCAGTACAAGTTTCTTACATTTCCACCAGTACAAGTTTCTTACATTTCCACCAGTACAAGTTTCTTACATTTCCACCAGTACACGTTTCTTACATTTCCACCAGTACAAGTTTCTTACATTTCCACAATTACAAGTTTCTTACATTTCCACCAGTACAAGTTTCTTACATTTTCACCAGTACAAGTTTCTTACATTTCCACCAGTACAAGTTTCTTACATTTCCACCAGTACATGTTTCTCACATTTCCACCAGTACAAGTTTCTTACATTTCCACCAGTACAAGTTTCTTACATGTCCACTAGTACAAATTTATCATATTTCCACCAGTACAAGTTTCTTACATTTCCACCAGTACAAGTTTCTTACATTTCCACCAGTACAAGTTTCTTACATTTCCACCAGTACAAGTTTCTTACATTTCCACAATTACAAGTTTCTTACATTTCCACCAGAACAAGTTTCTTACATTTCAACCAGTACAAATTTCTTACATTTCCACCAGTACACGTTTCTTACATTTCCACCAGTACAAATTTACCACATTTCCACCAGTAAAAGTTTCTTACATTTCCACCAGTACAAGTTTCTTACATTTCCACCAGTACAAGTTTCTTACATTTCCACCAGTACAAGTTTCTTACATTTCCACCAGTACAAGTTTCTTACATTTCCACCAGTACAAGTTTCTTACATTTCCACCAGTACAAGTTTCTTACATTTCCACCAGTACAAGTTTCTTACATTTCCACCAGTACAAGTTTCTTACATTTCCACCAGTACAAGTTTCTGACATTTCCAACAGTACAAGTTTCTTACATTTTCCACTAGTACAAGTTTCTTACATTTCCACCAGTACAAGTTTCTTACATTTCCAACAGTACAAGTTTCTTACATTTCCACCAGTACAAGTTTCTTACATTTCCACAATTACAAGTTTCTTACATTTCCACCAGAACAAGTTTCTTACATTTCCACCAGTACAAATTTATTAAATTTCCACCAGAACAAGTTTCTAACATATCCACCAGTACAAATTTCTTACATTTCCACCAGTACACGTTTCTTACATTTCCACCAGTACAAGTTTCTTACATGTCCACTAGTACAAATTTATCATATTTCCACCAGTACAAGTTTCTTACATTTCCACCAGTACAAGTTTCTTACATTTCCACCAGTACAAGTTTCTTACATTTCCACAATTACAAGTTTCTTACATTTCCACCAGAACAAGTTTCTTACATTTCAACCAGTACAAATTTCTTACATTTCCACCAGTACACGTTTCTTACATTTCCACCAGTACAAATTTACCACATTTCCACCAGTAAAAGTTTCTTACATTTCCACCAGTACAAGTTTCTTACATTTCCACCAGTACAAGTTTCTTACATTTCCACCAGTACAAGTTTCTTACATTTCCACCAGTACAAGTTTCTTACATTTCCACCAGTACAAGTTTCTTACATTTCCACCAGTACAAGTTTCTTACATTTCCACCAGTACAAGTTTCTTACATTTCCACCAGTACAAGTTTCTTACATTTCCACCAGTACAAGTTTCTGACATTTCCAACAGTACAAGTTTCTTACATTTTCCACCAGTACAAGTTTCTTACATTTCCACCAGTACAAGTTTCTTACATTTCCAACAGTACAAGTTTCTTACATTTCCACCAGTACAAGTTTCTTACATTTCCACAATTACAAGTTTCTTACATTTCCACCAGAACAAGTTTCTTACATTTCCACCAGTACAAATTTATTAAATTTCCACCAGAACAAGTTTCTAACATATCCACCAGTACAAATTTCTTACATTTCCACCAGTACACGTTTCTTACATTTCCACCAGTACAAGTTTCTTACATGTCCACTAGTACAAATTTATCATATTTCCACCAGTACAAGTTTCTTACATTTCCACCAGTACAAGTTTCTTACATTTCCACAATTACAAGTTTCTTACATTTCGACCAGTACAAGTGTCTTACATTTCTACAAGTACACGTTTTTTACATTTCCACCAGTACAAGTTTCTTATATTTCCACAAGTACAAGTTTCTTACATTTCCACCAGTACAAATTTCTTACATTTCCACCAGTACAAATTTATCACATTTCCACCAGTACAAGTTTCTTACATTTCCACCAGTACAAGTTTCTTACATTTCCACAATTACAAGTTTCTTACATTTCCACCAGTACAAGTGTCTTACATTTCTACAAGTACAAGTTTCTTTCATTTCCACCAGTACAAGTGTCTTACATTTCCACAAATACAAGTGTCTTAAATTTCCATAAGTACAAGTTTCTTACATTTCCACAAGTACAAGTTTCTTACATTTCCACCAGTACAAGTTTCTTACATTTCCACAATTACAAGTTTCTTACATTTCCACCAGTACAAGTTTCTTACATTTCCACAATTACAAGTTTCTTACATTTCAACCAGTACAAGTGTCTTACATTTCTACAAGTACAAGTTTCTTACATTTCCACCAGTACAAGTGTCTTACATTTCTACAAGTACACGTTTTTTACATTTCCACCAGTACAAGTTTCTTATATTTCCACAAGTACAAGTTTCTTACATTTCCACCAGTACAAATTTCTTACATTTCCACCAGTACAAATTTATCACATTTCCACCAGTACAAGTTTCTTACATTTCCACCAGTACAAGTCTCTTACATTTCCACCAGTACAAGTGTCTTACATTTCTACAAGTACACGTTTCTTACATTTCCACCAGTACAAGTTTCTTATATTTCCACAAGTACAAGTTTCTTACATTTCCACAAGTACAGGTTTCTTACATTTCCACCAGTACAAGTGTCTTACATTTCCACAAGTACAAGTTTCTTTCATTTCCACCAGTACAAGTGTCTTACATTTCCACAAATACAAGTGTCTTAAATTTCCATAAGTACAAGTTTCTTACATTTCCACAAGTACAAGTTTCTTACATTTCCACCAGTACAAGTTTCTTACATTTCCACAATTACAAGTTTTTTACATTTCCACCAGTACAAGTTTCTTACATTTCCACAATTACAAGTTTCTTACATTTCAACCAGTTCAAGTGTCTTACATTTCTACAAGTACAAGTTTCTTACATTTCCACCAGTACAAGTTTCTTACATTTCCACCAGTACAAATTTCTTACATTTCCACCAGTACAAATTTATCACATTTCCACCAGTACAAGTTTCTTACATTTCCACCAGTACAAGTTTCTTACATTTCCACAATTACAAGTTTCTTACATTTTCACCAGTACAAGTGTCTTACATTTCCACAAATACAAGTGTCTTAAAATTCCATAAGTACAAGTTTCTTACATTTCCACAATTACAAGTTTCTTACATTTCCACCAGTACAAGTTTCTTACATTTCCACAATTACAAGTTTCTTACATTTTCACCAGTGAAAGTTTCTTACATTTCCACCAGTACAAGTTTCTTACATTTCCACAATTACAAGTTTCTTACATTTTCACCAGTACAAGTGTCTTACATTTCCACAAATACAAGTGTCTTAAAATTCCATAAGTACAAGTTTCTTACATTTCCACCAGTACAAGTTTCTTACATTTCCACCAGTACAAGTTTCTTACATTTCCACAATTACAAGTTTCTTACATTTTCACCAGTGAAAGTTTCTTACATTTCCACCAGTACAAATTTCTTACATTTCCACCAGTACAAATTTATCACATTTCCACCAGTACACGTTTCTTACATTTCCACCATTACAAGTTTCTTACATTTCCACAATTACAAGTTTCTTACATTTCCACCAGTACAAGTGTCTTACATTTCTACAAGTACACGTTTCTTACATTTCCACCAGTACAAGTTTCTTACATTTCCACCAGTACAAGTTTTTTACATTTCTACAAGTACACGTTTCTTACATTTCCACCAGTACAAGTTTCTTATATTTCCACAAGTACAAGTTTCTTACATTTCCACAATTACAAGTTTCTTACATTTCCACCAAAACAAGTTTCTTACATTTCCACCAGTACAAATTTTTCAAATTTCCACCAGAAACAGTTTCTTACATTTCCACAATTAAAAGTTTCTTACATTTCCACCAGTACAAGTTTCTTACATTTTCACCAGTACAAGTTTCTCACATTTCCACAATTACAAGTTTCTTACATTTCCACCAGTACAAGTTTCTTACATTTCAACAAGTACACGTTTCTTACATTTCCACCAGTACAAGTTTCTTATATTTCCACCAGTACAAGTGTCTTACATTTCCACAAATACAAGTGTCTTAAATTTCCATAAGTACAAATTTCTTACATTTCCACCAGTATACGTTTCTTACATTTCCACCAGTACAAGTTTCTTACATTTCCACAATTACAAGTTTCTTACATTTCCACCAGTACAAGTTTCTTACATTTCCACAATTACAAGTTTCTTACATTTCCACAATTACAAGTTTCATACATTTCCACCAGAACAAGTTTCTTACATTTCCACCAGAAACAGTTTCTTACATTTCCACCAGTACAAGTTTCTTACATTTCCACCAGAACATGTTTCTTACATTTCAACCAGTACAAGTTTCTTACATTTCCACCAGAACATGTTTCTTACATTTCAACCAGTACAAGTTTCTTACATTTTCACCAGAACAAGTTTTTTACATTTCCATAAACATAAACATCAAGACAAAAACACTTTCCTTGTCCCTTATGCGAGAACAAACGCATGTAAATACAATTTATTCCCGAGTGGCATTCTGGCATGAAATGGGTTGCCTGAGCAAACCAGGAAAACCAGTAACGTTACATAATTTAAATCATTAATAAAAATGCCAGACTAGACTCGGACCACGGATGAGCGTAGGACGCAGAAGTCTTCATTATAGAAGGAGCGTCTGTAATGTATAAGAAATACTATTTATTAGCATTTCTAGTATAGGCCTAACTAATGTGAGATAGCATTTTGGTCTTATTGCATTTATAACATTATTAGGCCTACGTATGTTATAATATATTTTGATTCAAGCGAAAGCTCGGATTTACATGTTGATATGTGAACACTATAATATTTATATTTAATTATTATTTATAGTCGATTAATAATTAATTATTAAAAAAAAAAAATGCAGCCATCTTGTTTTGTTTTGGGGGTAAGAATTGGTCTTATAGAATTCTGACACTGCCTTTGACGTGAAATTTGAAAAGAGCTTGCTTCCGCGTAATTTTAAAAATCTCGCCGCCAACTTTATAAAAAAAAATAGCTTGCCTCGGAATTTGAAAAAGCGTGCTTTGGAAATTGCGAGGTTTTCCCGGTGCTATAATCTTTGTCCCTATTATATGCATTAGTGACGTACCATGATGTATTGGCTGTTTTACGTCAGCAGTGAACATACAACACCGCAGGCTACCAATCTACAAAAGCCCCCACTTGGATCGATTTCCACGGCTGTTTGCATGCAAGGTGACTACAAATGGCGGTCTGCTTATTTATTTTATTTACCTATGAATAAATATACAGGTGATGCTTTTTACTGTGATGGTCTGGATATATTTATTGAAGACGCGGCCCGTAACAATAACGCATGGGAGAAAAGAGAAATAATTTTGGTTGAGACAGAGAGTAAGAGAACGAGAGAAGAAGACGAAGAAGCCAAAAAAAGAGAGTGAGAAAGATACAGGGAAGGAGAAAGAAAGGTAAAGAGAGAGAGACAGAGAGAGAGAGAGAGAGAGAGCAAGCGAGGTAGGGTGACATTGAAAGTATATTTTAAAACATTTTTAATTGTTGCCCCCCCCCCCCCCACACACACACACTATTTGACGACTCATGGGTTGAATTTTTTTTATAACACTTCAACTTTAGTACAACGCAAAGTAGGTGAACCGTGGACCACACCGTTGTTACGGCCCTTGACTCATTCAACTTATTCCTTTACTAGATTTAAAAAAAAAAAAACAACAGCAACGAGAAAACTCTCAGCGTAAAAGACCCAGACAATGTAGCGTGACATTTATCCCCTCGCCACACTTCTTTGACTAATGGTGGTAAGAGTGTATCCAAGTCACAACTTTTTTCTTTGTTCAAGCTGTAAAATGAAATGAATGGGTATGATCGATTCGCTTCGACACAGCTCTTCGGTTCTTGATCCTCTTTCTATTTTGTCTTTTTATCCACATAGAACCGTATCGATCTGTCTGTCTATGAATCTATTTGTTACTATGTATCAATCTATTTATCGGCGTTTCGGTCTGCCTTCGTATCAATCCTAGCCTATGAATTTGTTTGTGTAAGAGTATTGTTACGTCCACAATCCCCTTGTGGCCAGAGCTGTGTAGATCTTGCTGATAATTCTCGTTAGTCCTAGGGGAGACTTTAATTATTAGTATTTATGTTTCAGTATTACACGAACTCTTCTTATAGTCCTGGGCACAAATTCAGTATTTGTATTCCAACATTTCCTCTCTTGTAAATTATGGTAGTAGATAAATCTTATAGTAATGTATACAACACAATAGGATAGTAACTTGACAAAGAAGCTTCAGTGTAACTGTTGTTGATAGTTTATTTCAGGTGGTATGTTCAATATATACAATATATCTATTATGTACAGTTAGAATAAAATAGTGCAAACACAAACGTTCAAAGGAACATCTTTTGAAACTCTCTTGTCTTTCAGACAAAACAAATCATTAAATACTATCCGAGTGGTGCAAGGGATAGACCTATTACCAGTAGGGGTGAAAATCATGGTATCATTACAAAACTCATAACAAAAACGATAGGAACTTCCCCTATTAAATAATGAGTCGTTCCCAGACTCTGAGAATTTGAGATCAACACAGAATCCCAGCATTACCTAGAACCTTTCGTTTTCCTACTAAACGTCCTAATATCGCGTGTAGTAAGAAAAGAGAGAGAGGAGAATAAACATTGCGTGTTCCAATTCTTGGAAAAACAATATACATGACACGCCCCCACCCAATGAAAGAAATAATGTACCATAATTACCCAAGTAATACTCAACATGGTACATTTTTCGTACTTAACACTATCGTTTTAACAACCAACAATCAATGGAAGATTATAAGACAATTTAAGCAAACATGGCTCACTGGCACAACTAAATTATAAAAAGTGTCACTACCCAATGGTAATTGTGATTATAACGTGATGGACAAATATTTCCCCGTTAGTATTAATATTAACTAATGTCTCAACAAGTACAAATAATTCAAAAATATTCTAGTCATTCTTATTTTAACTATGTACAGTTGTGTGGATTTCCACCAAAAATTTGCAAAAAGTCTTAATTTTTTTAAACAAATATAACATTGCTCAAACTCTGTCAATTTTCAACAGTTTACTTCTAATATACAAACCAAAAGATAAGTAATACATAACTCGAATCAAACTATAGGTTACTTCCCCTTTAAATTACAGTGTCAACTTGACATTAACAGGGTTCATACCTAAGATGATGATACTTCCCCTTTTCTCAAATACGAGGAGAAAATACACTCTAGTTACGATTACTACAGTAATCTAAATATTAAAATGTAATCCACTATTATGCGTTTTTGGCAAATTTAAAAGTTTAATATAAAAGATTGTTCAGGGTTGAATGAGTGCTCACCTTTAGGTACCTTTGTTTCCCTCCATTCCCGGATATATGGAATATATAACAACCTATATACAACATAGTGAATATCCACTAGTTTTTTTTTTTTTTTTCATTCTATTGCCATGATATAACAATTTAGCAATAGATTTCCAATATTATCTATTAATTTATACCAATTGATATTACATCTCTTTCTAAGATAAAAATTGTACATATTATTATTTAGTTCCATTCATTAACTAAAATAAAACAAGATAATAAATCAACTAGCTCAAAGTTTTCCCACTTAATTGCATGTGATGACAATTACTTTTATCCATCCATATCAAGTAAATACGTGCATATTATATATTTATTGCATCATGCATCAACATTTAAATGGAATTTCTTTTCCATAATCAAATGAATTTAAAATATATCAGAACATCAATATTATACATGATTATAAGAATTATTAATACTTTCAAAAGACTTGACTTCTGTATGATACAAGTATTCTATAGGTATTCCATAATCAAAATTCAAACGAATGATAGGTTATCATGACACATTCTTAATGAATAAGTGAGATGATCTGAAAAAGAAGTATAGGGTTATTCAGTCAATCATGTAGCACCCGAGATAGAGTATCAGCTATGACCTTGTTTCTATCTTGTCGATGATACGGGGAATGGGATACCAGTCGGTCTTTGTCAAATTACTTAATTTCCCAAGGTCTCTATAAAACTGCAGTGTGTGGTCGGCTTTTGGTACCATCACACAGGGTGTAGACCATTTGCTATCACATTTTTCTCCTATGTCATCTTCTAACATATACTTTACATTTAATTTAATATGCTCAGGTCTGATGGGGTCAAATGGATGCTGTTTAATAGACCTGGCACCCTCGGTTAACACTACATCGTGCTCTATGACATGTGTCCTACTGGGAACATTTGTAAACATTGACTTATTTTCATGTACCAGCTCAATAATCTTCTCCTTATCTTCTACCGGAAGATGTTCTAGCCTTGTATCTAAACTCTTAAGGGCATCTGTATTATTAAGTTTA
Source organism: Anisus vortex (assembly GCA_949126835.1). Lineage (NCBI taxonomy): Eukaryota > Metazoa > Mollusca > Gastropoda > Planorbidae > Anisus > Anisus vortex. The sequence continues at coordinate 5,583,191 of OX421501.1, forward strand.
CTTTCTGCAAACTTATATTCTATCCTAGATAAATCCGTCGGGACCCTAGCTAATGAAATCATGGGGACCTCCCGTGGTTTACTCTTTTCCCTGGAAACATAGGGCTTAAGCAAATTAATATGGCATACCCTCTGCTTTTGTCTCCGGTCAGGAGTCTTTATCAAATAATTGACCTCGCCAAGCTTTGACTCTATCTCATAGGGTCCACTAAACTTTGCACTTAAAGGCTGATTTTGCAAAGGTAGAAACACAAGAACTTTGTCACCTGGTGCAAAAGTTCTAGCTGTAGCTTTACGGTCATAGTTCTGTCTCATACGCTCCTGCATCTGTGGAAAATGAATCTTCACATGGTTAAAAGCATGATAAAGCCTATTTTTAAATTTATCTACATATGACAAAAGTCCAATCGGTTCACTGTCCGTTAGCCAAGTTTCATGTAGAAGTTTCAACGGACCTCTGACTGAGTGTCCATACACAAGTTCGAATGGGCTAAACCCCAGGGATTCCTGAGTGGCCTCCCTTGCAGCGAACAGTACATAAGGCACACCCTTATCCCAGTCTTTCTCGTTTTCATAACAGTACTTTTTAAGCATCGATTTTAATGTCTGATGAAACCTTTCCAGAGCTCCCTGGCTCTCAGGATGATAGGCACTTGATAGCCTATGGCTTATCCCTAATTGTTCCATGACTTGTTTGAAAATGTTAGAAGTAAAGTTAGTCCCCTGGTCGGACTGTACTGTCTTCGGTAGGCCATAACGTGTGAAGAAATTTGTCAGGGCGTCTACCACCTTCACTGTTGTTATGTTCCGCAACGGAATGGCTTCCGGGAAGCGAGTGGATGAACACATGACTGTGAGCAGGTATTGAAAACCGGCTTTTGTTTTCGGCAACGGGCCCACGCAATCAATGAGTATACGACTGAATGGTTCGTCGAACGCTGGTATCGGCTGGAGTGGAGCGACAGGAATTCGTTGGTTAGGACGTCCTACCATTTGGCATACGTGGCAAGTCTTGCAGCGACATCTCTTCTCAGTCCTGGCCAGTAGAAGTAAGGGAGGATACGGTGGTGCGTTTTTCGGACTCCCATGTGACCAGCGAAAGGAAGATCATGCGCCATACGCAGTATATCTTGACGATAGCACTTAGGTATTACAATCTGGTGAATACTGTCCCACTCGTTTGTACCTGAGTTGAGCGGTTTCGACTTTCTCATCAACACTTCATCTTTCATGTAGAAACATTCCGCCATTGCATCCGCAGTCTTTTCATCAACAGCTTTCATTCTGAGTTGCATTATTACTTCGTCATTCAATTGTTCTTTCACCAATTTCTGCTTTGGTGACAAAATGTTATCGTTCTCTGTTGCATCACCAGTTGTTAGTTCAGCAAAGAACGTAGCACTTAAATCGATGTCAGGTGTTTCTGTTATCACTGTTTTATTCGCATGTGTGTCTTCAGAACAGACAAACACATCTTTCGTTGCACTACACGGCGTAGCAGGAGTCTTTACCGACTTCTTTTTATGCATTGCTCTTGTCAGTGCACATGTTGGGCGTTCATTGGCAGGACGTAGGTTTTTGTCCTCCGCCATCTTTGTCTCCAACACTTTAACCATGGGCTCGACAGTGACTCTGCCGCCCATAATGTCATTTCCTAATATCATGGAAACGCCTTTGACGGGTAGTGCGCGCCACACTCCCACTACGATGTTACCTGTAAAAATATCCGACTCGAGTTTTATTCTGTGCAGTGGAGCTTCCACAGCCTCCATACTAGCACCTCTCAGCACAACAGACTCACCGGTACTGGTGGCATCTGTTAACGGCACACTGCCCTCCAGGATCACGCTGACAGCAGAACCCGTGTCACGTAATATCTGTATTTTCTTCTTGCTGAGTACATCGACTTCTGTCGACACTGTCCCCTCGTAGACAAAGGGTCGAAAATCGGATAGGTCGTCCTCTTCCGGGACTTCAGGAACCATCTGTTCCTCACGGCCTTCTGAAAGCATAATAGATTGAGTACAGCTATTCTCTTTTACCTTAGATAGACTGTTCTCAAAAACCATCGACTCCACAACTATGGGCGATGCCGGCCGCATTTCTTTTGAGTTTCTTGATCCTGTGTTGCACACTTCTTCTGTCTGCTTGCTATCTTTCTGCACTCTGGCACAGTGTAGAATAGCACCTTGCTTCTTGGTAAGGATCCAACAATCTTTCTTCATGTGGCCCGCTTTCTTGCAATTGAAACATACCACCTTTGCTTTATTTACATCTGTCTGCTTCCTGAAATGAACTAAGTTACTATTATTATTTACACCACTGTTCTTATTATTGTTTTCACTTGTCTCTTTTGGTTTACTAGCCTCCTTGGACTCTGGTTTGTGCACTTTGGGTTTGTCAGCATAATATGGCTTTATGCTGGCGTGAATTATGGCATAGTTATCTGCCAATCTAGCAGCTTCATGCACATCTTCAACCCCTCGGTCTGAGATGTGGGTTTTAATATCCACTCGAATACAATCATTGAATTCCTCAAACAATATTAGGTTCTTGAGTTTATCAAACTCACTTACATTCTGTGACCTTAGCCATTGTTCTAACATTTTCTCCTTTTGTCTCAAAAAGTCTACATGAGTTTGATCATATGCCTTCTTTCTGTCTCTAAATAGCTTTCTATATTTTTCTGGTGTCAGGGAATAACTTTTTAGCACCCTATCTTTGATTACTTCATAGTCATTTATTTCCTCGGGTGTTAAACTCAACACTACGTCCAATGCTTTTCCTTTGTTGAGAGTTGACCTTAACAATAAAGCCATCTTATCATCAGGGAACTGATAATCTACGGCTATCCTCTCAAAAAGAAAAAAGAAATCTTGAACATCTTCTTCTCTGAATATAGGCAAGTGTTGCTTCATTGCGCTAATATCCATACCATTGCTGTCCCTACGATGGTCAGGTCTGTTCATGCGTGCCATCTCTATCCTTTCTCTGCTTTCAATCCTAATTCTTTCATTTTCCCTTTCAGTTTCTATCCTAATTCTTTCCAATTCTCTCCTTTCCATACTTTCTAATTCCATTCTCTTCATAGCTAATTGGAATTTTAGGTTTTCACTCAACCCTTCATCTTCATCATTGTTTGATGATCTAGATGACATATTTCTTACCTCGTCTCCGTGGGCAATTACCTCGCCCCCACTGGGAGCTACATAACCTTCATTGATATCGTTCTGTCCCACTTCAACTACACTACCAGTGTTCATGGCATTCTGCCCGTTCAAACATGTCATAATTTCTTTGGTCAAACGATTACGATTAGGTCTTGCCTGTCCTGCCTCAATCCCAAAGGACTCAGCTAATTCTTTTAGTTCAGCAAATGACATGGCATTAAGTTCCTCACTTGATATATTCGAAGCCATAGTATAGCGTTCGAGATATTTGTTATAGTAGAGTAGTATATCTTGTATAATAAAATATAAAGTTCCAACTTACGATTTGTCCAGAAATTTGCACAATATAATATTAAACACTTCGTGGAATCTTCACACTTCCCAAGGAATAAAAACGCAAACCAGTTCTCTCCTCTTTTTAAAAAGAATAGTTTCACAGTCCTGAAAACGAAACACAAATATGCCGCTCTCAGTACTACTAATGTCACAAAATATTTATAGGTCAGCTAGATCAAGAAAAGTAGAACTCAAATCTACCGAACGAGACTACCAAATCTTGTCAATCCTAGGTCAGGAAAAGTAGAACTCAAATATACCGGGCGAGACCACCAAATTTTGTTACGTCCACAATCCCCTTGTGGCCAAAGCTGTGTAGATCTTGCTGATAATTCTCGTTAGTCCTAGGGGAGACTTTAATTATTAGTATTTATGTTTCAGTATTACACGAACTCTTCTTATAGTCCTGGGCACAAATTCAGTATTTGTATTCCAACATTTCCTCTCTTGTAAATTATGGTAGTAGATAAATCTTATAGTAATGTATACAACACAATAGGATAGTAACTTGACAAAGAAGCTTCAGTGTAACTGTTGTTGATAGTTTATTTCAGGTGGTATGTTCAATATATACAATATATCTATTATGTACAGTTAGAATAAAATAGTGCAAACACAAACGTTCAAAGGAACATCTTTTGAAACTCTCTTGTCTTTCAGACAAAACAAATCATTAAATACTATCCGAGTGGTGCAAGGGATAGACCCATTACCAGTAGGGGTGAAAATCATGGTATCATTTCAAAACTCATAACAAAAACGATAGAAACTTCCCCTATTAAATAATGAGTCGTTCCCAGACTCTGAGAATTTGAGATCAACACAGAATCCCAGCATTACCTAGAACCTTTCGTTTTCCTACTAAACGTCCTAATATCGCGTGTAGTAAGAAAAGAGAGAGAGAGGAGAATAAACATTGCGTGTTCCAATTCTTGGAAAAACAATATACATGACAGTATGTAATGATGATTATTTATATAGCGCTTGTATCCATGCTATTATATTTAGCATGCTCAGTGCCATGTTGGTATAACCAAAGACTATAATAAGATGGACCATTTGCTCAGTTTTTAGAGCTTACATAATATTATGTTCTTTTTTCCTTGCGTATCGAATAACACTGTCTCGAATGACTTCTAGGCTCCTTAGTTTGCTAAAATGTTTCCGCTGTATACAACTTTCGATTTTAATTTTACAATGAGAAATTCATTACGATTAAATACAATGGAAGTGTACCGTGCAAAAGGTAATCGGGAATTCCGTAAAAGAAGTCATTCGAGTCATCAAATAGCAGAAATAAGTCAAGCAAGCGGTCCATCTTATTATATAGTATTACGTATAACTTGCAGTGGCCGGTATACGGGAACACACAACATACAGTCACTAGGTTAAAGACAAAAATCTGTAAACTCTTTTTAAAAGACTCTTTTGTCTTAGATTCTCTCACTGTCTGAGGCAAGCTGTTCCATTTAGATGGCGCCATAGATTCAAACGAGCGCTCTCCAAATGACGTCTTTTTGTGTCCGGCCACACTAGGAATTCAGAGGAGTGACTATGATGAAGAGCTCAGTACCTTTTATGGCGCCATCCATCAATCCATACCTTTTATCTGTGAACTTATCATTATAGGCAGCTAAGAATTGTGCTGGCCACACATTCGCCTAGTATTTCTTGGCCGAGGAACCGTGTCAAACGTTGCATTACAACAAGCGCTGTGCATCAAAATGGACCGCATGAAAATATTTGACCTTTTGAAAATCTATTTAAGTATATTATGCTTAGTCTGTATGTATCTGAATGGAAAGGTGGCCGTGCGGCAGCGCGTTCGACCGACAATCCGAATATTCTGGGTTCGAATCCTGGTGAGGGCAAGGATTTTTTCCAGGCACTTGAGGGTGTCCCTGAGTCTATTCAGCTCATATGGGTACCAGACATTTCCTTGGGGTAAAGTAAATGCGGCTTGTACTCCGTGTTCTTGTAAGCTTCTGTATCATGTAAAACGTGTCGAATCTGACTTAATGCCTACTTCTTGTTAATAGTATTTAACTAATAATACTACTACTACAGTTCAATATGTTATGTATCGTATATTACGACTGGCTTTCTAAATTATTTCTTATCTTATATATTATAGACTCTCCTTCTCTGTGATTTGAGTATAGTCCATGTATTTTGACCAATGTTTTAAATGATAATAATTTTTTGGTTTTCCTGGTTTGTTCACGCAACCCATTACATGCCCGTATGGGGCTCTGGAAGAAAGATTACGTTTATGCATTGTTCTGTTTCACATGGTCTGTTACCTCCTAAGCCGTGATGACGTCGACACAGTGTATTATGTTTGTCCAGGTGATTTACTATAGCCTACAATTATATTACATGTTCTAGTATTTTTTAGTAAAAATGTCCTAATTCTTAAGGTCAGACCTACTTCCTTTTATTCAAAAGTGTGTGTGTGCGGGGGGGGGGTGTATTAGCTAATTTTCAATCTTTATATATCTGTATATGTTGACCTTTCTATTTACAAATCGTGTGTTGAGTCATAAGTCATAAGTCATAAGTCATAAGTCATAAGGTTACTGAAGAAGAGCTCACCATTTGTTTTTATGGGGTTTGCTTGAATCTATCTCCTTAAATATTGTAATTACCATAATATTCGAAAATATAAGTAAAGTACCCTTTCGACTAAACGGATCATAGGGCCGGTGAAGCAATGTTTACCAGTTTATGTTGTCACGGCATACTAGGAGATTGGCAGCACAATGCCCAGCCGCTTTTTCTTACCCCATTGAATGCCAGGTATCTATATACCTGAAATGGGTTAACTCATGGACACTCTAAACATTCTTCGATCGGACACAATTCTCCGTAACATACGGATTTACAAAATGTAGACACAAAAATATAAGTTTTAAAAAAAAGGAATTTGATAAGATGCATAACACTAACACTAACCTAAAGCACTTAATTTTCTTTTCGTAAAAAAACTTTAACAATTTAGGAACAGTACCTGACAGAACATGTAAGAACATACAGCACATTTATATTTACCAAATATATCTATTTAGAACAATATATATATTTCAAATTGCTAAATGAACAATATAAGATTCCAATTTTAAACATGACATATTTTTCTATGTACTTATTGTCATGTATATCTTATTATTAGTTTTGTTTTGTATTGCTGTAAAAATATAGATGATCAATAATTTTCTAACATACTAGGCACTGTGCTTTCAGTGCAAAGAAAAACGTTTAAAAATAATAACAAAAATCGTTATTAAAAAGAAAAAAAAACAACAGATAATCATTATTCACGTGTTTTTAATCAATAATCAGAATATGCCAATATTTTTCGTGTGTTTTTTTAAGTTGATAATATTTTTTTTCCAAGAGCTAATATGGTTAACATTTTTTTTTAAATATAAATCTCTATTAAATGAAATATACACATTATTGATGCATTGTTTAAATATTGAAGTAAATAGGTTTTTACCGTTGCTTTATTAGACTCATTAAAAACTAGAACCTAATCATGTAAATCAATTGTGGTAGATTAAAAGAAATTTCGAACATAAATTCAATGTTGTTTTTTTTAGTGTCCAGGCACAAGTCGTCAGAGAGTACATTGAACGGAAAGTATCAAACTTAAATACGAGTTTTGATTTTCAGTTCGTGTCTTTTAACCGATCCATGTAAAATATATATAATTGTGCTTATTGTAAAAAGTTCAATCGTATAAACTCGTTTTCTAGTATTCTGAACAAACCCTGAAACATACATACACAAACATAAGAAGAATTAATACATTAAGTTGAATTAGTAGGTATGAAGCCGAAATAGTTAGTTAAAATAGCTGGCGCCAATATTTCACAAATTCCTTGACATGTTTGTCTGTCTGATATCTTCATAGGATGGAAATAGTGTTCAACCTTGGAGTAAAGTCTAAATGGATTTTTCCGGTCATCATGCCATAAACTTTGACCTTTAATTAGGATCAAATCAGCTTTATTTTCAAGACCGCGAACAACTGTTGAAACAGCAAGCTCAAGAAAAGAACGGTTCTGGTAGAACTTTTTCAAGTACCAGATTGTTTCACTTTGTCTACTTGCAGGAATGTAGTACAGGTCAGAGTATGAAGTCTCAATCGAGTCCGGACTGCCTGTATAATTGGATAAGGTATGAATGAAATATGTAATGTTTATGTAGTCTGGGACACTACGTGAAGTCTTTATATCACTCATTGTTTTGTCAAAAGACTTTTTCCCGACAGAAAAATCCCACCAGTACCACCAATGAGAATTTAGAGTCACGTTTATTCGGGTGAAACTTTCCGTCAACCAGAAGTGATCTTTGCTTGAGTTTGCAAATGCCCAGTGTTTGAACATGACATCGTCACCGAGGATGAAGTAACCTTTGACCCTAAGGTTCATCTCCATTGCTTTTATAGCGCGGAGGTACCCGACATATCCTTTCTCAAGGCTGGCCTCGATAAAACTAACCTGCTTCCCCATGGGCTTGGTTGCCTCTAAGAAGTTGTTGACATCGTCTCCACAGTAGATGATGTTTGGAAAGACTTTGCTGTACAAAGCGTCAAGATAAATTACATTAGCGAAATACCCAGGAAAATTTATAAAAAAATCACCAAAATATCATCATAATAGTTTAATAATGAGGCATGGCCAAATGCATACTTTATATTATTCGTAATATTTGGACACATTTTAGATATGCTACTAATAGCATCTTGTGGAATCGATTTCATAAAGTCAGCCATGTTTATCATTTGTAATTCTTGCTCAGCTGGTAGAAATATTATTTTTCATCGACTACTTGTATCTGTATTAGTATTGATATGGGGCTCGTGAAAATATTCCAGTGACGATGTTTTTTCCTTGTTTAGCTTCACACCTTCTACTCGACTAGGCTCGGTATATCCTAGATCTAATAAATCTTCCAGCCAAAGACGAGTTAGCTCAATTTCTTCTTGTCTCCAAAACTTTTGATCCACCATTGCTGTGGTCAGCTCAAGAACACACCCGAAGAATGATAATCTTGCTGGACATGTCCAGTTGGTCAAAAAACTGATGAGAGATTCTGTTTGGAAGTACAAGTCCTTTTCATCCTTGGCATCATCTAAGTATGAATGACGACTTCGGTTCTGATAGGCGTTAGCTGGAAAGAAAGTCAGTCTGTCTCCATTCTCCCACATGAGTCTCTGTGCCCAGTACCCACGCCAAATGTCACACATTCTGAAAGTGGTGCCAGTTGGGATAAGCAATGCTCAAAAAGCTCTTTCGTGAAACAAAGTGTTTTGGGAGTTGAAAGGGCAGAAAACACCTTGCGGGAGGATTACAGGTGGCGCGTGAGGGTCGAAGGTCACGTTGATTGGTGCTGTGACAGATTTCCTGGTCAGTCTAAAGATGGCGTCAACATCTGGATCTCCGTTGACAATACCTTGTTGTATGGTGGGCGTAGTCCAATGGCTGGATAGCCTGATGATTATAGAAATAATAACAATTTTAACTATTGCAGATTCTTGCGATTACTCTAATAGTTAATTTGGTATTGTATAAAAAGTTTAAATCCTTTGAGAGTTTACGATTGTAAAGCCAAGAACAGCTTTATAAACATGTATAAGTAAGAACTAAAAGAGGCTTAGGCCTATTCTGGATATCCAAAGAAAAACATAATGGAGTATATATACCCAAAACAGCGTGTAATTAACCAACCAAAAAGTATAAGTGTATATGCATCCAAAATACACTAACATAAAACGCTAATCAAATTGTGATAATGAATTGTAACCTAAAAGCCTCATTGTTAAAGAATAACAAATAAGTTATTAAGGAAAAAAAATCTTTAAAAAAAGAATACGGATTATATAAAGCATACTTTTCTTTAAAAATAACTATGATTTATGGTCGATCTCTTTAAGTCCAACATGATTGGTCAGGCTTGGTGAAAATGAATCATTACAAACATGTTAACAATTTTTATAATCAAAACAAGAATACTAATTTTTATGCCAGTGTAACATATTGGTAGTTCCAAATACTGAAACACACATTACTTATTTCCTCCCTCTCTCTCCAACGCGAGTTTTGTGGGCGGTACTAAGCCTGGATTTTTCTAAGAATCCACTCTCGTGTCGACCTCAGATTCTCGGAATGGCTAGGAATAGACTATTATTTCTCGTACAGGGGAGTTTATGTTAAAACTATCATTTTTATTATGAGTTTTGTAATAATACCATTATTTTCACCCCTCCTAGTAATACGTCTTTTCCCCGCTCTTCTCCGCGAGTATTTAATTATTCGTGTTGTCTTCAAGGCAGTTAGTTTTGTATATACTTTCCTTTGAGCTTGTTATGGACGCATGTGTTGGCACTATTTTATTATTGCTGTAAATACTACATTTATTGAACATACTTTATCACCTGAATTAAATTATCAACAACATTTACACTAAAGCTTCCTCGTCAAGTTACTATTCTATTTTGTCTCACTGTTTACAATACGATATTATTTATTTACAACTATAACGTCCAGGAAAGGAACTGTTAGAACGCAAATCCTGAGTTTGTGCCCAGGACAGTTCGTGTAATACTAAAATATAAATAATAATAACCAAATTCTACTCTAGGACTAACGAGAATTATCAACAACATTTACACGGCTCTGACCACAAGGGGATTCTGGTCGTAACACCAGAAAGGAGTATTTGTCAGTGTTTTAACTATTCAATTTTGCTAACTTTTAGGTTGCTATTACATGAACAATGAATAAAGTCTTGTATAAAGATTGATAATTACCAGTAGTTCCTGCTTGTGACGTCTCCGATGTTTGATAAGGGATAACCTCTTGGCCACAGTGTGGATTGACCGAAGTTATGTTACGGGTTAAAGAGATGTTTGCCACCAAACATAAGTCCTGATGTTTCATCAGTGTAGATAAATCCATCCAAGTTGTCGATAGGTCTGAAAATGTCGAGAAAACAGCTTAGGCTATAATATTCAAATTTTTTATCCACTGATACGTTGTTATAAAATTCTGTTTAAAATCGATTTAAGACCATGTTGGTCTATAACCAGCATTCGTTGTTTACCGTGGCTACCAAACAAAAAAGTGGATTGTGTGACAAAACCAATGCATAAATGGCTTTCCCGCAGCTAGTGTCAGATAGTCATCAGAGCTCGGATGATCTCAAGACAAGAGATGAGAATCGAACCGAACTTGAAACGAGCACACCGAAATCGAATGCTGCTTATCGACGAACCAAACCGAACCCTATCTTATGGATTCACCAAACATAACGGAAACCAAAATGCTAAAGGTGAGTTTGATCACTATATTTACACAAGACTTGTTAAATGTTTTATAATTTGATACGGATTTAAAACCAAAACATTAAATATGTCATTTATTATTGTGCCACTGGTAGGCTACTCTAACCCAGGATATATTTTCTATAGACAAAATATTTAATGCATCTAAGGCTGCCCTAATCATATTTATTCCAGAATATAATTTGTTATAAAAGCTGAAGAAGCCAAATTTTTTTGTTGTCGGCTTATTATAAAGTTGGTATTTTTCTTTATATTTAATTTTAAAGGACTAATCGTTACTGGATGAAAATGTAATTCCCTTTGTGTCTGTTTACTGATTCTTTTCAAGCAAAATTGTAGCACTATTATCATATACCAGAGTTAAATTCTAAATACGTAAATTGTGTCATGAACACCCACCTATTGTCGTCATCCGTTTCATAGATAAACTTGGCACCGTGTGAGATTGGATAAAGAAAGCCGATATTCTTGCGGGCGTAACTCTTGTAAGGAAGAGAACTTGTGACTTTAAAGTTGAGCAATTTCTGGTTGGCAATGTTTAAGAAGTCGCAGTTTGGGAAACTGAAATAAAAATTGCGTCATGTTCACATTTATCAATGTATCAAATGATTAACGAAAAAGTCAACTTTAGTAAAATGATTCCTTCGACAACAGGTGGAAAACATTTTACAATACTTTCCGATTATTCTATATGTTCAAAAACTTTTCATTAACAATTTTTAGCCCATTTTTAGAAATTTGGGAGCTTTTCAATCACCACAGACACGTTTTAACAACAAAATGTTATGGATTCAATATATATTTCTTAGTTTTGGCAGGTCTTGTTAATTAAGTTAAAGCTTGTTTTAGTGTTGAACTGTTGTTTGTTAACATCGAACTAAACTTATATCTAGCTCAAGTAAAGTTAGCGTGTCGGTCAACATCAACTATTAACCCTTCCTGTACCGACCTACTTTCTATCTATGCTATCTTCAGTCCCGCTATATACGCGCCCGGGACTGTAAGGGTTAACATAGTCTAGTTCGTCAGAAGAATATTAATTCAAATGGATACCTTACCTCCGAGTTATAAGGTCTAAAACAACGGACGAGCCCAAAGGGCTCCTTAGTCCAGGGCATAACGTTAGGGTTGAGCTCAAGAGAGGCACTCCAAAGCTCTGTTCGGGCTCCAGCCAAACCACGGCACACCCAAGGAGTGACGTGCCGTATAAGAGGGAAGGATTCCGAAGCCCAGTGATTGTTCACTGCGTTCCCCTGGGATCATTATCGTGGTAGCTCGCCAGTATGCCTGCAATGTCACCCGGTAACACAAATCCTATACAACAGGTACAGGCCTGCAGGCACTCGGGTGGTTCTTGAGACGGGATTGCTGCGTTCATTGCTTCCTCCCCACCGAGACCCCGTGGCCTCTCGACAGTGCAACGGGTCTCGAACCCGCAGCGGGAGCTGTACCCCATAAGTTCGTCCGCCGGTGTAATCTTAATGTGATCATATCGGCGGTTTACGCATTTCGCCAGCTTTGAGGTCAGAAGTGATACCTTACCTCCAGTTGTCCGGACTCTTCACGTCGCCCACGACCACAACCCTCCAGCCAGGTAACTGGGCCAAAACTTTGACGCTCTCTGTTGGTGGGTTTATGGAGGTCACCACGATCCATTTCACAAACAGATCTTGCGAATTATAATTTCTATTAGGAGTAGAATTTTAAAACATATCTATGTTTAACCACATAGCCTAATAACATCAAAACAAGATGTTTAGCGTTTCAAAAATCTGCATAAGGGATTTTTACTATTTTTTTGACATTTACTATGCTTGTAACTAACAGGGACCAATGACTATAATAAGATGGGCCGCTTGCTTTGATATTTCTACTATTTGATAACTTGAAACACGTAGTTTAAGAATTTCGAAACGCACTAAGTCCACTAGACTTCCGGTTAAGTAATTCGCTATGATTTTCTTCTCAATGGCAAATTAAGATTAAAACCAAAGTTGTATACATTGGAAGTCTTTATAGAAGTTCACTGTGTTATTGACTAAGCACAGAAAAAAACAAATGTTAAGATCTTAAAATAGAGCAAACGATCCATCTCCTTAAAGTCTTTGTATTTATGTACACCGGAAAACTTGAGGACGTAACTATTCAGCTCTAAAAATAGAGCAAGCGGTCTATCTTATTAAAGTACAAACAAGTACATAGAATTCTAGAAATCAGGAATATGCATTTACCTTTTAAATAAATCATTACGCCTGTAGCTGTAAGACACACTTGGCGTCCGATTTGTTGAAGAATAGAAATTGTAATAGATAGTACTGAAAGTGGTGATGATAATCAGCCCTATTAAAACCTTGCGTCTGCACCTTACCATGTCCTTGCATAAACGTGTACCAAACATTCTAAATTTGAAATGAAAATTTCAAACAAATTCATTATTGGTTTTTGTCTAGTCTAATAAACATAAAAGTAAAATATTTTAGAAAAACAACAAAAAGACAATCTGTCACAGACGCTCTTTCGAAGATTATTGCGTCCTACGCACATCCGTGGTCTGATTCTAGTCCTGCATCTTGATCAGTGTTTTAAATGATGTTAAGTTACTGGTTTTCCTAGTTTATTCAGGCCACTCAGATGCCACTCGGAAGAGGAATACTTGTATGCATTTGTTCTCGCATACAAAAAGGCATTGAATAGTTGGGGTTTCTTGATTTGCTCATTGTATGCCCGAATGCGAAAATTGGGAAGAAAGCTAACGATTGTACGTATATATTATTATAAGCTTATGTAGTTTATTTTAATAAAATTTGTTGAAATTTACCATCTTATATCGCTTGTTCTCGAGTCTCCCAGCCCCTATTAAGTTTAAGAATAAGCCTAATGTATTTCATGTAAAACAAATCATTTATTTTAAAGCAGATACGCTTAATACTGAATTGATACTTTTTAGTTATCGGAAAAAATAATATTATAATATGTAAGTTGACAAGCAAACGGGGTCTTCAATCTGTTGTCAATGTACACAATAGTACATTTGACCTATGGTGGCCTAGCGTTGCTATAGAAAGTATTATGAATTAAATCGAACTAAGTATAAACTTATGTAGGCTATAACAGCGTAAAAAGAGAAACATTTGCATCTCACTCCTAAAGCGTCATAGCACCCCTGTGCTGTGAATGAACTTCCGAACACAATCAAACAAGCCAAAAGAATAGATATTTCTAAAACAAAATTTAAAAACACACTTTTGTTTAAATAACATATGGTAAATGTAAAGCGCATTCGAAGAATTTGTTAAGAAAAGCGCTATATAAATATGTAATTTGTAATTTTGTAATTGGGTTCAACATAGACAAGTATTTTATTTTTTTTTAAATCTAAATTTCCCGGTGTTGCTCGTAGATTTATAATCTTTTTTTTTTTAATTTTAAAGTCATATTAATTGAAAAATATATAAAAAATGTAGAAAAAAAGTATAGGCTAACTGGAGAATCAAACCCGGGTCGCCCACATGGCAGTCCGCTTTCTATTAAATAAAAAGACTTGCCTATTTAAACCCGATTACAATATTTATTTTAAATTCCTTTCCTTAATATCTTCAATACAGAATAATATATTTTTTTAATTATTAGATATAATATATAGTGAAATTGGGAGATTGGAAGTTGACACATCGAAATAATGCCTTGAAGAAATCAATGATACTTATTAACTTCTTTATTCAATTTCTTGTTTAATGTTATGGGTATCATGTTTCGAAAAGCTAGATTATAATTAAAAGTATTTCTCAATTTCAATAAATCTTTTTTTTTATCTGGTTTTCTGTCGTGATTTTAATTTCAAAACTATACTATAATACTATACATATATTTAAAACTCATATTTCGGACTGTGATCTTATATCCGTTAGAAGATTAGGTTAAAAAAAAGCCGCATTAGTATTATAATACCGCCTCCTCCTACAAAAAAATATTATACATTTATTAAAAACATAATTCATATATACATATTTTATGTCCTTTACTTGGCAACGCGGAGTAAATAATTTTAGGTTAGTAATAAAAAAAAAAAAAATTTAAGGCACCATTTAAATGCATACGTTCCGTTAATTTTCAATTAAAAATCGGTCTATAGTAATTCTAGAATATATCACCTTCTCCAAATTTACGTAATTGATTTAATGAATTATATTTTCTTTTGCTAATATAATCTAATCAGTATTAACTTACCTTGAAAGTGTGTCGTTTTTTTAAACGTTCACATTGAAGTCCCCTTACTTTAACAGCGGAACGAACAAAAAAGTTTGGAACTCACACAGTAAATATTTCCCCGGTGTAAGGGGCAGTAGCTCCACCCCTTTTTATTTTCTCTCTTTACGGCACAGTTCCTACTTATTTCACACTTTCATTTCATCTGTATTTAATAAATGTAAAGTTACAGAGAGGGAGAGAGAGAAAAAGAGAATTAGAGGAGAGGGGGAAGAAAGAAAAACGAAAGGAAAAGAGAGAGAAAGTAAGCAAAAGAGATAGGTAGATAAAAATCCAGAAATAGAAAGGGAGAGAAAAAGAGAGAAGGAGATAGAGAGAACGCAGAGAAAAATAGAAAGAGAAAAAGAGGGAGCGCAAGAAGAGAAAATTAGAAAGGAGAGAGAAAGATGAAAGAATGAGTGAAACAAAAAGAGAAAGAGAGAAAATGATAGAAAGAGAGAGAAAGAAAGAGAGAATGAGAGAAAAAGAGAGAGAGAAAGAGAGAAAATGATAGAAAGAGAGAGAAAGAAAGAGAGAATGAGAGAAAAAGAGAGAGAGAAAGAGAGAAAATGATTGAAAGAGAGAGAAAGAAAGAGAGAATGAGAGAAAAAGAGAGAGAGAAAGAGAGAAAATGATTGAACGAGTAGTAGAAAAAGAGAAAATAGTAGAAATAGTGAGAGAAAGTGGGAAAATTATTGAAAGGTTGAGAGAAAGAAGGAAAGACAAAGACAGAGAGAAAGTGGGAGAGAGGTCAATTTCAATTTAAATTTTGCATTGAGAAAATCATTGCGATAAAATAAAACGGAAGTTTGCAGTGCAATTGGGAATCGGAAATTCCGAAAAGAAATCATTCGAGTCATCAAATAGGAGGAATATTAAAGCAAGCTGTCCATCTTATTATAGTCATTGGTTATACTTATATCTTGTTTAAATCAACCAATGTAGCACCATACATGAAACAACAATGTCCTCCGGAGAAAGTTTCCACTTCATAGTTTTTGTTTCATAGTTTTTGTTTATATCTATAAAACGTCTTATGAGTCTACAGTCAAAAACAAGAAACGCAATATAAAAGTCTAAACCTATATAAAATCATGGAAAATTACATGTTATGTTGATCATTATTTTCTTGTGTTGATTTTTGTTATGTTTTTGTCGATCCAAAAAAGCTGGCACATTCAGATCTTGAATGGGGGTTCGTTTTTTTTTTTATTAACGTATGTATGTAAATGTTGCTTGTGGGCGTATGTGATTTTAAAAACAGAATGTTGTATATATTCACTGTCAAAAACAACAGGTGTAGGGAGAAGTAGTGAGAAGCAGGGAGAAGTAGGGAGAAGCAGGGAGAAGCAGGGAGAAGCAGGGAGAAGTAGGGAGAAGTGGGGAGAAGTGGGGAGGAGTAGGGAGAAGTGGGGAGAAGTGGGGAGGAGTAGGGAGAAGTGGGGAGAAGTGGGAAGGAGTAGGGAGAAGTAGGGAGAAGTAGGGAGAAGTAGGGAGAAGTAGGGAGAAGTATAACCCACTGATCTCTAAAAAGAATGGATAGGGCATGGAAGTACAATTCTTGAAGAAATTTCCACCATTTTTTTTCTACTGTCACTGATCAATATATATAATTACCGTGAGTTTGTTTATTTATTTAGATGTTTGTTTCTGCTCTATATTTCCTAAGCCGCTTGACTAATTGGGTTAAAAGTTAAATGTATAAATTGGGAACGTCCTCCAAAATAAAGTTTTATTTTTTTAACAATGTTGCTTAATTTGTTAATTTGTTTTTTTAATAAACTTAGATCTATTACTAATCACTGTATGTTAATGTTATACAATGGGCACAGTTTCCAAATGATGTCCCCTTGAAATGCTTTCAAATTTAGTGTGTGTTCGGGACCGGGTTTTTCCGTACTGCGAAATATTTCTGTCTACTTTTTTTATTATTAACTTTTTTTATTGTTTGGTATTTGTTTTCTTTTGATCGTATTATTGTTAATTTTATATTATTAATAAGAAATCAGAAGCTTGACAGCAACAAGCCATTTGCATATTGTGTAAAATGGCAGCAACATAGATTCCGTTCCGATCTATTTATAGATCAGTGGCACAGTAAGTTTTAGACACAATTTTGTTTATATCGGTAAGTGCAGTGGAAATTTTTAGTTTTTCCTTTCGTCTATAGATCAGTGCTTTTCTTCACTTTGCTTAAACCAATTTATTAACAAGGCGCAAACCATTCTTTTCAAAGATCAGTGGTGTAACCTACGTAAAAAAAAAAGTGCGGCAACTTAAAAGAAAGGAAAAAAAAGATTGTTCTCTAAGTGTGTTACGATAGAGTAACTAAGAAAGAACAATTGTATGGTGTCCGGTCTATTCTGTTTAGCTTATACGTTTTACGGATTATTACGTCCACTAGGCGAGTAACCTTCTGCAGAACGAGTAGGGATCGGTCGGCGGCAGGAATAGAACCCACAACGTGTAGGTTGACAGTGCGGTGAACTAACCGCAGGATCAGCCGGCCTCTCACATTCTAGCTTGATGTTTTTGTCTGTTTGCACGCTTGAATGACGTTAAAGTCGGCATCTCATATTCTAGCTTGATGTTAGCTGTTTGTAGTGTCCACGCTTGAATGACGTTAAAAAAGTTTGCGGTTGTACTGTCACATTTATGCTCCAGGGGCGGTTGTGGTGATGTTCAGATTTCGCTAGGTTTGATATCTAGAGTGTAGTAACGAGCTCTTGTGATGCACTATATGAAGTTCGATTAGTAATAGTTATTATTTATATAGCGCTTCTATCCATGCTATAACATTGAGCAAGATCAGTGCATTATTGGAATACATTGCAGTGGGCAGATGTATGTGTGCGCAAGGCACACAGCCACTAGTTTTTTAAAAATAAATCATCTTTTTAAGATCATTATTTGAGCTTAACATCGCGGTCGCTAATGTTACAACAGGCTAATTTCTGGTAACACTTTATTCATTGCAATCTTTGTATAGTGAATATATGGTTGCCAGATTCTATTTGCCTTTATAGCAGAATGCACAAACCATTGATGCTTGCCTTATTCGTCGTATTAAACAAGTTTAACTTCAACCGATTTGAAAGATAATAATTCTATTCGTTTAGTAGCAAAAGAACTATTTCAATTCTCGTTAGGCCTACTTTGTAACCACATTTTATTTTCTCTCACCGAATAAGACAAAAAATGGTAAGATGTCGATAAATAAATATTTTTAAACTCTTTAACACAATTCGAAAATAAAATCAATGACTTTAAAAATAGTATTGTACTAATATATATATAATTCATTATTGTTATTGCTTGTGTGACTTTTCATGTCCTGATAAATTTTGCCAAAGCTGCACTGTGAAATGAAATCAATAAATCGTGGTCAAATATTTTAAAATCAATAAGTTGGCAAACTGCCCCCTGATTTATAGACTGTAAAATGTATAAGGTCAGGTACCCATCAGAGCTGGGTAGACTCATGGACACCCTCCAGACTCGGGAACAAAATGTCTAGTCTGCACCAGGATTTGAACGCGCTGCCGCACGGCCACCGTTTATCGTGATAATGGCAAAAAAAAAAAAACATCTAAAGAATATATGAATTCTAATTATCAGATAGGAACTATTGGACCTGTTTCACCAATCTACATTTTGTTTGTCTAGGTTTATTTTAACAAATGGTCCTAAATTTAAAAAGAAAAGATTTAATCTTCAGAGCCTTTTCATGTATATATATATTTTTTTCTTTTGCCATCTTTATTTTCCATTTGCATGTAGTAACGAAATCATAGTATATTGTATTATCTAGCTTTTATATCTTATGGTGAAAGTTCCAACTTTTGAGTAACAATTTGTAATATAATATAGTCTCTCGCATGTGATCTTCCCTCTTGTAGTCCAACCAACCTCGTTTCCCCTTCCTAATGTTGTGTTGTTTTTGTTGTGTTTTGAAAATGTTTGCTGAAAAATGTTATACCTTTACGATCGGAATTGAACCCAGACAATAGGTACCTACAAGGCACAGGTTTCCCGAGTAGGCTACTCCAGTCTCAGATTTCTGCTTCTGTAAAGCCTTAAATGAATTCTTTTTTTTTATCACGAAGCGCCCTAGCTCTTGGTCTTTCTCGCGCACCAGAGCTATATAAATTATTCTCGTACGATAAAACTAAAAAAAAATATATGGTCTGACAGATTGATTTTTAGGTGATTTGATATTCTAAATGAATTTTAAAATTCTACTTGGGTACACGCTGTTATCAAAAGGTTGCCGCCCCCTGACCTAAATCACTGACCCGCATCCCTTAAATGGGTTATTTTAGTATTCATGTATACAACTATATTTTTCATGCTTTGTGGACGTCTCGCTTCAAGCTCGTTTCACGCTTTGTTCACTTTTCTTTGTCCCATTATACCCCAACCTATACACTGTCGCCTCTCTATCTATTCTTCTCACCTCTCGCTATATCAGGTGCCTGAAACACCTTGTGGATTTTCGTGGCCCGCCAGTAAGCTTACAAAACACGTACTATTCGTGAATTTCATACAAGCTAGTACTGATACATATCAAATTTTATTTTTAATTTTATAGACGTAACATAGATCCTACCTATTATTAGCAGGGCCGTATTTATTATTTCCCCCCCCCCCTTTTGCCTTCCACACATCTCAGAAAAGTGCCGTTAATTCATATTACATTATGTAAAAATCATACATTTTATTTTGCGCCTAGCTTGGTTGGACTGGAGCGCTTAAGGTCCGACACCTGTCTAGAATTTATTTTTTTTATTTCGCATTCCTAAAAAATTTTAATTGCCCTATCACATTTAGCTGTGTGTTTTATGTATACTAGGGGTGAAAAAATATTTTTTATATCTTTTTTTGCCGTAGCAACCATAAAAATGGCCGACAAACAGTTTTATAAAATGTATTATAACTTTTTTTTACAAAGAAGATAATTCAATTCTGTTTTCTGTTGTTGCTTTGAATTTACATTATCTATCTTTCCATGCATGATTATGCTGATAGCTTTTTTTTTTTTTAAATATGAATTTTCTACTAAAAATGCATATAAAATTTGCATATTGACATATGAAAATTCAAAAATAAAAAAAGTTATCAACGAATCTTCAAAATCATGCATGGGATTAAAGAAAACATAGTGATAAAAAAAATTGCCAAGTTTTAACCTAATGCGATGATTAGTTACAGAGGAGTAGCAAAATAACCTAAAAAAAAATGAGAAAAAAATACAAAAATGAGAAAAACCGGAAAAAGAAAGAAAACTGTGCTCTGAAATGAACTAAACATGCATGTTTGAATGTGTTACATCAGGATTTTGAAGTTCAAATCTTGTGTAACAACTGTATTTTATTATTAAAGCAATGGTTAAAAACTGTCTTAATATGTAAAAATCTCAAATACGCTAAAAAAAAAAAATTGTTTACGCATAATTAGACAGTTGTCTATCCTTAAAATTGTAAGGAAATAAATGACTCATATTTTACATTTCAACGAAAGAATGGGGATGTCTCTAAAAATTTCTTTTTGGGATGTGTGTGGGGGGGGGGCTATTTTATTTTTTTTTTTTGGGGGGGGGGGGGGCCTTTTTTAATGGAACATGCCTACCACTGATTATAATTAGTCACAAGTAGTAAAATGAGTTAAGACCAATGTAGTGTTTTTTGTTTACTAGGGTCGGGTAGTTTTTTTTTTTTTTTTTTTTTTTTTTTACGGGGGGGGGGGAGGGGTAAGGCCTTTGAGCAAGAGACTCCCTGCTATATATCATTCTTTCGTTCTCTACCACTCTATCCCCCCTCCCTCCCTTACCATTTCCACCTCCACCTCACCACACAAGTCTCGTTTTCTTTCTTTAAATCTTTGAATGGAACTTCAGAAGGTTCTTATTTTCAATATATTTTTTTTCTTTACATATTTGTCATTTAATGAACAAATAAAAAAGCCCAGCAAAATTTTATAATGCCTGTCTAAACTATTATAATTTGTTTCAATATCTTTTGGCTACAAAAAACAATATGTGGGCGATACGTCCCAAGCTCCGAGATACGAAGCACTTGTCCTAGGAATGAACTAAACGGACGACCCCAACACATTCACTCTAAACTCTAAATACTAGCTTCTGGTCTCCGGTGGACTTCAGACAGCTCAGTGTCCAGATCCTCGTATGAAGAAAAAAATAGATGGTTGCGAACTCAAATCCAAAACCGCAGTAAATTTACCAAAATATATTTTACATAAAACTAGATATACCGTTTTTGAATCCTGAAATGACTTAATTAATGACTGTGCAGTGCTACACCGCCCAAGAGTCAAAGCGCTACGTATTTTATATAGGTCTAGATGTATATTTATATATATTGTCACAGGACTGAATATTGACGATAGGTTATAAACAATGTTTCAACAATAGTAACGTGAAGATTGAAGAGTGGCGTTGATGTCATCAACTTGTTTTAATACATCGTATTCATCTCATTCATTCATCAATGCAGTGGCGTAGCTAGGGGAGGGGAAGGGTCCGAATTCGAAAGTCCCACCCGGGCCCCTACTTGAGGGGGGCTCCCAAAGGAGTGTCTGAATTTGTTTTTCTAATGTCATAATGTCGAATGTCAAAATGCAGGGGCCCCTAAGGAGGCCAAGCCCCCTGGGCCCCCAAATCCCTAGCAACGGCACTGCATCAATGTCGTTTAAGTCTGCATTTGTATCTACTTGTATAATAGCGATCAGAGCCACAACTTGTTGAGTAGGTGATGATATCACAACTAGCTTGGTTGCCATCTGAATCACAACTGACTCGTCCTTGTTTCTTTGTTGATAGGAAACCCTTAAATATTCTCTCTTTCATTCCATAGTGTCCAATCGTTCATTTAATATATCATGCGCACCTTTCTACAAGCTATATACTAACACATAATAACTGATATATTACATATAATATGTTTTATATAAAAATATTTTACAAAAGAATATGCGCATCTAATAAACTAAATGATAATATTAGTGTTAAATTAATATTAACTGTAATAATTTTATAACATTAAGACAATAAATCCACCAAAAAAGTTATATATAACCACAAAAGACAAGTCGTACAAAAAGAGAGTATTAACTTGTATTACTTTTACTTTAAAAAGAAAGAAAATATTGAATGCTGGTCCATGCAAAGACACTTTTCTGTCGGAATAATTCATAAGAGCTACTTATTCCTGCTGCTACCTGTAACCTCTTCTTTCATAGCTCTGTTTCATCGATGTGAGACGCAAAGTATAGCCAGGAACAAAAAGAGTTTTTAAAAAGATAATAAATCTTAATAATATTAATGTATATGATAACTTGTCTCCAGCCCTCATAAATACATTTTGGGTAAACAGAAGATAGTTAAACGAAAAGTATGCAAGTCGAAAAAAAAAAACTATTGATCTCATTTTTGGTGTCTTTTTATAAATTTTTTTGTAGTTGTAAGTAATGAAAGGGAAATAACTAATAAATAAGTTATTACAATTTTTTTTATAAAGGGAGGTAAACCCCCCAAAAAATTAATGAACGTAAAAAAAAAAAAAATGGTTTAAATTGATTTTAAAACAAATGAGATTAACTTGTGTGTTTTCAATAAATAATTTAACATTGTAGTTTGACAACAAAAACAATAATAATTGAAATTCTAAAAGATTTAATGTTTTTTTTTTTACTGTTGCAAAAGAAGAAAAGAGACTCACGATTTCAAAGTAGACATTACATAATGTATTAGAATAAAATATTTTTTTTTAAAGAATAAATGAATAAATGTTGAATGTAACAAAGTAAACGAAGTATTGTGTTATGGTCACGTATTTACTCAAAAATACGAAGTACACAACAAAAAAAAAAAAAGAAACGGCTAAAATAATAAACATCAGACAAAAGTCTCATTTCTTTATCTGAAAAACTTCTCCTACAGTCACACAGATTGTAACACTTCCTCTTCTTTAACCCCTCCCCCTAGTATTACTATACCACTACCTTAAGAATTATGATTCCTTTACAATTCTGGTTTCACGTAATGGTCCCTGTATAAAGGGGAAAAGCACGCGAACAAATGTATCTTATTAATCTTATAAAACATATCTAATAACAAATTGAAATTGTCCAGTTACCTCTCTTTAGAGGATTTTAAATTTGAAAAAAAAATTGTGTTGTTGTCTACCTTGATTTATTACAATGCCAATGAAAGAATATGAGTGAATGGGATAGAAGAAAAGTAAGATTATGTGAATTAGAATAACTCTAATTATATTGTTTAAGTATTGTTGTTGTACATGCATTTTCAGGGAATAATTTAAATTTTAAAAAAAGCAGCACTGTGTTTTTAGTTAATACAAATTACATATTACATATTTATAGTGCGCTATTCATAACAAAGTCTTAGAATGTGCTTTACATTTACCATATTATGTTATTAAAATAAATCGAAAAAAGTGTTTTTTCAATTTTGTTTTTAAAATGTCTATATTGTCGGCATGTTTAATTGTGTTCAAAAATTCATTCCGCCACAGAGGTGCTTCGACGTTGAAGAAGCGAACTGAAAATTTTTTTCTTTTTACGCTTGGCACCTTGAGCTGTAGATGGATTTTGTTTGAACGAAGTACTCTTTTCTACTATCATAACCCACTACCTGTTTCATTTCTACTAAACTCAAATTTCCCTTCCCCGTTAAGCCACTGATCAGGGAAGCGTACGTTTTTTTATGATGCTTTGAAATTAAACAAAAATTTAGTGTGTTTTAGGGTTTGCAATACATCGCAATTTGAACACTTCAGAAATATTTTCAGAATGCAATAGCTAAAAGCCTTTAAATCCACATTTATCAACATTACCCTATTATCTATGACATCATCCATTGCCAATAATTCTAGCTTTTGTGATAGCTATTAACAAATTTTAATAACAGACATTCGATCATGTCGAAGTTTTCATCTATGATCAACTTTTATTACACTTAATATTGCTATTTAAGGAAAATTTCATCTGAATTTATTACATTGAAAAAAGATAGTTAAAGCAAATTATGTTTATGTTTTGTTTATCTCAGTAATTCTATACAAATTTAATTATCGTCAATTAGAATGGCCATGTCTTAAATTTAAAACCGAGACTTAAGCCAACTTTACTTCCAGCTCCTGTTTCCCGACTTTTGAAAAGCAAAACAAATACATAAACACCATTTTAAAAAAGATAATAACACATAATAAAAGACAATTCTTTACCCCCCCCCCCTGGTTTCCCCACGGGGCTATTTGTAGTATATATATTTTATATATATAATATTCTCTCTGTGTTATTCTGTTTTTCTCTTTAATGTTTCTCTCTTTCTCTTTCTCTCTCTCTCCTATTATAGCTATCTTTTACTCTCTCGTGTGCTCCTAGTGTATTATTGTATCGCCTGCCCGTCACACACTCTCGCACAAAGAGGGGGGTAATTTACCTTCAGGCCACGCACGTCCAGTTACGGTCGATCTGATAACCAGCTGGTCGATCGGCGGTCTCCCCCATCGCCTGGTCCAACCACCTCCCTCTCCCGTCTCCCCATTGCCAAAAAAATATTTTAAAAATGAAATAAAAAAAAGTATAATGATTATGAAAGCCAGGCCGAGACTTAAGGCTGGGTGCAGGGGAGAAAACAGAGTAATGGGAGTTGCCTCCCTATGGCTGTGAGATAAGGTCTGGGGTCAATTTGAGTTACCACCTTTCAGCCCCCCACCCCCCGTCCCAATCGTTTTCCCCTTTTCTTTCGTAAATGAGAATAAACATAGGACGCAATAGTCTTCTTTATATTTTTTTTTTTGTATGTTTTTCATTTGATAGTATTATTGTTAGTTTAATCTTGTCAATAAGAAGTCAGAAGCTTGACAGCAGCAATTCATATATATATATGCATGTTCTATGGCCAGGCGACCGAAAACAATATTAAAAAAAACAAAAAACAAAACTAAATTCCGAAAGAAACGTTCGCACTATTCAGGTGTTTTTTTTAAATATTGATTGTTATTTTTTCTTTCTCATTTATCAAATCACATTGTAATCATTCGTTTCTCCACCAATTTGACGGGCATAACCCCTAGTATATTAAAGTAACAAAAACTTATAATATTTTTTTCTGTGCATATTTCGTTATTGGTTGATTTATTTTCTAGAGCATATTTTACAAGTTAGCTTAATCTATTAAGTTGTTTCGTTTTGTAATGTAATTATAAAACGTTATTTTAAAAATATATGGTTACTCGATAGGAAAGATAATAATATGAATAATAATAATAATAATAAAAGAAGAACAACATCTATCTAAAATAATGAGTATCTTTTTTTCTGTATAGTGTTTAAGAAATATTATAAAGAATATCTATGGTCGATCTATATGAATATTATTATTTGGCGGTTTATTATTACTTATATTATTATTATGGCTATTACTATTGTTATCACTATAGTTAATTATATTATGCTAGTATACTTGTCAGACTACTATATAATTTTTACTATTATTATCACTATTATTATTATTACTATAATTATTTCTATATTATTATTACTAGGCTACTATTATTATTATTACTATTATTATTTTTTCTATTTTTATTATTACTATTCTTACTACTAGTTTTCTTTTTACCATTATTAAGTCCATTATTTAAAGGTGATTTTGACTGCTCAAAAGTGAGCATTAACTACTTATAATATTATATAACATACAAACAAGATTTATAAATAGACGACGGAGTTCCATTGGAGGTATTTAGTCCAGCCCTTCAGTGATGATTTGAAAGCCGGCATAGAGGAGGCAGTGATGGAGGCTTGGTCCAGGGTGTTTCAACGTCTAATGGGTGATTGTTGAATTTAAAGATTTAAAACCAAAATTTTGACTTAAAATATATGGTGCAAACATATCACATATTCCGTGGAAGATATTGTTTATCGGATATCTTCAAAGGGTAAAAGTAGTGTTCAACGCTTGAGTCTGAAGGGATCATTGCGATCCGCGCCCCATAGACTTTGACCTTTGATCAATAACAAGTCGGACTTTTTTTCTAGACCACGAACAACTGTTGGGACAGCGATCTCCAGAAAAGAACGGTTCTGGTAGAACTTTTTCATGTACCAAATTGTTTCTATTTGTCTACTTGCAGGGATGTAATACAGGTCACTGGATGCGAACTCAAAAATATCCGGATTGCCAGAAAAATGTGTCACTGAATAAACAAAATCTGTTGCATTTACATCATCTGGGACATTAAGCGAAGTCTTTATATCACTCATTGTTTTGACCAACGCCTGTCTACCAATTGGAAGTTTCCACCACATCCACCAGCTGGTTGTCAAAGTAACGTTCAATCGGGTACTGCCTTCCGTTACCCAGAAGTGATCTTTGCTAGAGTTTGAAAGTGCCCAATGTTTGAGCATGATATCGTCACCTTTGACCCTAAGGTTCATTTCCATTGCTTTGATAGCACAGAGGTACGCGACATGTCCATTATTAAGGCTGGCCTCAATAAAACTAACCTGCTTCCCCAATTGCTTGGTTGACTCTAAGAAGTTGTTGGCATTGTCTCCACAGTAGATGAGGTTTGGAAAGACTTTGCTGTACAAAGCATCAAGATAAATTACATTGGCGTAATGCCAAGGCTTGTTAAAAACAACAATCACTAGAATGTCATTGTAATAATTTAAGCAGGGTGCTTCGGCAAAAGCACTTTTCATATTGATAATATTAGGACATATTTTAGAAATGCTCTCTATAGCTTCTAGTGAAATCGATTTAGAAAAGTTGGCCTTGTTTATCAACTGCACGTCCTGTTCTGCTGGAAGAAATATTACTTTGGACAAACTATTTCTGTCTTTATATACTGTAAATGTTTCCGTGTTGTTTAAAGTTACAATGTCTCTTACTTGACTAGGCTCGGTATATCCCAGATCTAATAAATCTTCCAGCCAAAAACGAGTTAACTCAATTTCTTCTTGACTCCAGAACCTTTGATCCACCATTGCTGTGGTCAGCTCAAGAACACACCCAAAGAACGATAATCTTGTTGGACATGGCCAGTTAGTCAGAAAATTGATCAGCGATTCGGTTTGGAAGTACATATCCTTTTCATCTTTGGCATATTCTAAGTAGGAATGAGGATTTCGGTTCTGATAGGCGTTAGCTGGAAAGAAAGGTAGTCTGTCTCCAATCTCCCACATGAGTCTCTGTGCCCAGTACCCACGCCAAATGTCACACATTCTGAAAGTGGTGCCAGTTGGTATAAGCAAAGCCCAGAAAGCTCTTTCGTGAAACAAAGTGTTTTGGGAGTTGAAAGGGCAGAACACGCCTTGCGGGAGGATGACAGGTGGCGCGTGAGGGTCGAAGGTCACGTTGATTGGTGCTGTGACAGATTTCCTGGTCAGTCTAAAGATGGCGTCAACATCTGGATCTCCGTTCACAATACCTTGTTGTATAGTAGGCGTAGTCCAATGGCTGGATAACCTGATGATTATAGAAATAATAAAAATTTTAACTATTGCAATTAACTACAAGATGTTTTTTGAAATTGTTAAAGCGAATCGCGACCCTACCTTCGCGGCTCTCTCGTACACATTATTCTAAAGAAACACTACCACAATGGCCAAGGGGATTTCCCCACAAGGCCAGGAGATGGGAATAAAAGGGGGGGGTAGACGATGCGGTCGCGTCCACAATCCCGTATTTAGAAAATTAAATGTTTGTCTCACTTCAATGTCTACTTATTAATTAAGAAGTGCACTAATTAATTTCCTTGATCATTAAAAAACACTTCATGACAAGTAGGCCTAATTACATTAGACTGAGCATTATAATTGGCCTTAAGGCGAAAACAATAAGAAAATGGCCTTTGTGAAACTCTTTGTATTAATCTGTAGATCTATTAGTATATCAGAATTTTAAAAATGTCTCTTAGGGCTCGACAACGGGACATAAAAAGCAAACTTCTTGGTCGCAAACAAAACTAATATGGTAAAAAATGTACAATCTATATCAGATTATCATAGACTATAATTGTCATGGAAAGTGAAATATTCAAAGTGTGTATGTAATTTTTTTTAAAAGTTCAAACTAAGAAACTTACCTTGTAAGTGGATTACACACATTTATTTATTGATTGTTAGCTTTATCAGATATAAAAAAAATTATATATTTAAATATTTGTTTGGAAAATTAAACCACAATTAATTCCCAAAATTTATTTTAGTGATCTAATTCTTACACAATTAGTTGTTAATTTATACCGATTTCCTTATTTCTAACTAGTTGATTATGCGGCT
The DNA here is from genome assembly GCA_949126835.1 of Anisus vortex. NCBI lineage: Eukaryota > Metazoa > Mollusca > Gastropoda > Planorbidae > Anisus > Anisus vortex. Next base: position 5,611,624 of record OX421501.1, read on the forward strand.
TTAGTATGTTCAGACCCTCTTTTAAAAATGTATTTATGAAAATTAATAATACTTTGTATTTGTCGTTTGCATCTGGCAACGTAATAAGGCTAAGATGTATTGACAAATGAACACTTAGGAAATAAAAATGTATTATAAATGATTATATTCTGAGTATACAATGTGAAAGCTTAAACATTACAAATAAATAACAAAAATTATAGGCAAATGATTTGTAACTGCAGACAAAGTCAACACGTTTTAAAACAATGCAAAGTTCGTACAAAATGAAATGATTATATTTTCGCTAAATGATATTTGTCAAATTCATTTGTCCCATTTAACAAGAGATTGAGCTTGGTAAGAGATTATGGAAATTGTCGGCATTGAAAGGGTGTAATTATTACCTTTGTTGACCTAACCAGATTTCTTCCGCCTCTAGTCTTTCAGCTCGGCCATCTGGGTTTTAGACAAAAACAGACCTAAGCCACTCTCTTGTAATAGGTGCGTCATACTGATCACCCCCACCCCCTCTCACGCCACTCCACCCCTTTCTTTGACGGACCCTCGTAGTTGCCATCAACTGCATTGTTTGAATGTTTGGACAAAGGTCGGGGGAAAGACACGTGACTTTTAGAGTCCACCCACTGAGTCCCGATTGGTCCACATGATTTCTCGTCCTTAGTATTTATACGCCCAGACATAATAATAATAATGCTGACATTTGTATAGCGCTGCCAACAAACATACTGTAAGCTCAGAGCGCATTTAACATAACAATTAAAGAACACAGATACAATCTATAGGCCAAGAGATAAGAAAAACAACTAAATGATGATTCAAAACATTACACACATAGAACAAATCAAACAACTAAAGCAAAATAACCGACCTAACATATAAGTAAGACAGTGGGGCTCTAAAGCATGTTAACTGAGATAAATATTGAAAAAATGAGTTTTTAAGTTCTTCTTGAAGGAATCAATGGAGCTTGTTTGCTTGAGTTGAATGGGAAGAAGATTCCACACCTTCGGACCGGATACTGAGAAGGCTCTAAGGCCAACGGTAATCAGAGAGAAACGGGGCCCTTCCAGAAGCGATGAGTTGGCAGAACGAAGTGTTCTTTGAGGGACATACGGTGTTATTAGTTCCTTGAGATAGGACGGAAACTCGTAAGTCACTCACTGGGAAGTACTTTATAGTACTTCTTAGGATTAGGATTAATATTCCTGGACTCTCTACTGGTGTGTTATTTTCCACACTCGTAGCTATTGTGTACTTTGTCAATTGTAGTTTATTGATGCGACTTATACTCAATAGAACACTGTCAAAGGAAGTCTGTGAATCGTAATTTATCAGACATTGTAGTAACGTCCATAATCCATATGGTGACGCCGTTGAAGTAATTTCGTAAGATCAATACACGTATGCCTTTAGCTTTTTTTTTTTTTGTAAACCAGCTTACCGTGTGGATTATTTACCTATAACTGTTTGTGTGTGTCAAGTGTAATGTTAAATAACCTGTGTAATGTTAAATAACCTGTGTAATGTTAAATAACCTGTGTAATGTTAAATAACCTGTGTAATGTTAAATAACCTGTGTAATGTTAAATAACCTGTGTAATGTTAAATAACCTGTGTAATGTTAAATAACCTGTGTTCCACAAATATAAATATCGGACAAAATAATACAGTAGTTAAAGAATCAGTTCGGCTATCATACTCCATAGACCAACGAGCCAACAACGTTTGACAGGTAAAGCACCACTGGCCGGAGACTTCGCACTCGGCTGGCCACGCAATCCTCTGTTACATCGATACACTACTCAAGACAAAAAAAAGTACCTTGGAGTGCGCTCATTTGAATCTGTGGCGCCTTCTATATAGACCTTTTTTTATTTTTTTAAATTATTCCAACAATGGGGTTAAATTAGGCGCATGCGCCATGAGTCGGGGGAAGTAAGTATCAACTGAGCCTTCTTCTTTTTTTATTACTGTATAAAAACTTTATACCGATAAGCTAGGGAGCGAACTGTACTTTTTTAAAAACCATTTGAACCAGTTTTAAACTGAAAAACATATATTATACATTATATGCTTAATGCGTCTATAGATGCGTCAATGGTTACCCAGTTAATGCATCGAGCGATTAATAAATCGTCTTTATAAGCTTGCAAATACAATTTTACATAGTTATAAACAGTGCTTTTTTTGTGACGGTAAGCACCGGTACGGCGTACCGGCACCTTTTTCAATGAGGAAAAAAATTATTACTTTTCTTGTATTTTAACGTTTATTATTAATTTATTATATTATTAATTTGTTAAAATTGAATCATTTTAAAATTGCGCGCAATAAGAATTAAAATATAAAATGCGAAACTGCTTTAAAAGTTAGGCAATCCATCACTGAGTACCGGCGCCTATTTTTTTTTTTTTTAAAAAGCACTGCTTATAAATGTATAAAGCTTTGTTTGTGTTGAAGTCTCAACGCTTATATTGTATTTGGTTCCTTATTTGTAGCAATATAAATCGAAGCTTTTAATTATGATTAATTTTATAAGCGTTCGATTTCGATGTCACAAAGAACCTTGAGTAGTCAAAGTTAAGCTAATCATAGTTTCATTCTGAAAATGCCTAGGCCTATATTCAATATGCTATTGTTTGTCTTGTTTTGGGATTTTATCGTTAAAATATTGTATGTAGAAGTAATAAAGCATATAACATGTTAATAATTCGGGCCACGGTGGTCTTGCGGCAGCGCGTTCAGCTGGCGTACCGAAGGTCCCGGGTTCGAATCCTGGTGCAGGCTAGGATTTTTTTCCAGGGTCTGGAGGGTGTCCTTGAGTCTACCCAGTTCTGATAGGTACCTGACCTTAGCTGGGGTAAAGTAAAGGCAGCTGTGCATAGTGCTGGCCACACAATCACATAGTATGACCTGGCCACGGAAACTGGTGAACGCTGCTTCAGCGTCTATGGCTATGGTCCTATGGTTAGGCCTACCCAATTAATGTATCAACATCGGACATCGAGCGATCGCTGTGTCCGTATCTCGTTTTAATAAACATAGGCTACAATATTTTAGATAGTTATAAAGCTTTGTTTGTGTAGAAGTCTCCATACTTATTTAGCATTACGATCTTATATGATCTTACATCAATATAGATCGAAGTAATTCTACTATTTCTTACTTAACATAGACTAGAGCCTATAGCTATATATAGACTATAGACTAGGCCTACTAGCCTATATGGCATACTACAGCTATAGAAGTATAGGCATAGCTATATCATGTAGGCCTATATAAATTATAAATATATAGTATATATATATAATCTAATATAGTCTGCTATAGGCCTATCAAATCGGCCTATCATATTATAGTCTACTATATAGTAAGCCTATATTATAGGCTATAAAAAGTTTAAACTGAAACTATTTAATATTGGCCATAGGATAAAACTATAATAACCCAATTAAGCTATGTCATGAAATTAAATATAGAAGAAAGGCCCTTGCCTATATAAACATGACCTATATTCAATATGCCATAATATAGGCCTAGAATTATTGTTTAGCTCGACTCTCTAACACTACGCCTACATGTAATATAGATCTAGATCATCTAGGCCTGACTAAGGCTTATAATATGAACTTATGAATATATAAACCAAACTATATGCAATAGAATATAATATCATAGTCGTATCATTTATTTATAAGAATTATAAAAAAGTGGTGATTAGCCGATTGCATGGAATAATTAAAGCGAATATGAAGCTATGCGATATATTTGATATTTGCAAACGGATACGCGTGTTTTCTTCGTTATATTATTGAATAATATTTAATCCACAATGACAATATGAATATCTATATCATATTAAATATGGAACACATACACCGACATACATCATACGGTTACACGCCTACTATACGGCATGTGTAGGCTTATATATATTCCTTTAAAACAATTCTAAAATTTTAGTATATTTTTATAACGAACCTCACTACTATATATATTTATATATTTATATTATATTGTATATATATATATATATATATATATATATATATATATATAAATACAATGATTAGAATAAAATGTTCTTCTATTAATATAGTTATAAACTCAAACCAAAGAGTATGGGATAATGCCCAACTCACTGATAGGACAAAAATCTCTGTCTACCAGGCCTGTGTGCTAAGCACACTCCTCTATGGAAGCGAGGCCTGGGCTACATACGCTAAGCAAATTAACCAGCTTAATAGCTTTCACCTGCGATGCCTGCGCAGGATACTCCACATCAAATGGCAGGAAAGAGTCATAAATGTGGAGGTGCTCAGGAGAAGCCACATGCTGAGTGTAAACTCAATCCTGCGTGAAAGGGATGTACGGACATTTCATCCCGCGACATTTGATCCCGTGACAGTTACTCCCTGACACTTAATCCCACGACAGATAATCCCATGACACTTAATCCCTCCCTTCCCGCGAGATAGTCCCATATAACACTTAATCCCTCCCGGGGACATGTACACTAAGAAAAAATAAAACAAATGTATTTAAACAGTACATTTAGATTCTTGTTTTTCATTTCAGCAACAGCCTGCATCGCTAGGATAGGCTCCTTGTTTCCATCGTGGTTGTGTTCAGTATGACAATTGCGTATAATTTCATCGTTCTTGGTAGCAATACGTGCACGGCATCTGGTTTTCTGGTGAAGTTTGCAACGCCAATGAATTGTCCCATTCGTACACTCCATATGTTTTACGAATTCATATTGCTTGTGTAACAAAGACTGCTTGCCTTTCGACGTTGTACCAAAAGTGATTTTATCAGCCATATCCACAAGTATAAATCCAAGATATCCGTAGTACAGAGCTAAAAGCTTAAGAAAACATCTGAAACAAAATGTGTTTTTATTAACATTTGGGTCCTAAAGAGGGCGGTCTAGTGAGCGACGCCATTTAGTCATATCTTAACTCATTGCCCAATTAAAGCAAAGGCCACGCCCCTTCCAACCAGGTCACCTGTCATTTAGTCTTCAACTAAATTGGAAACAATTAATACAGGACAGTTAGTGTCCCGACATTTAAACATGCTTCAGATAAACATGCGACACTTAAACATAGACACTTAACCACACGTCAGATAAACATACGGACATTTAATCACACGACATTTAAACATACGGACACTTAATCAAACGACAGATAAACATACGGACACTTAATCCCACGACACTTAAACATACGGACAGTTAATCATAGCGACAGATAAACACACATTTTCACTATACCATTAAAATAAATAGGAAAATAATATAGATTATGTTGCCAATAGTAAAAAAACGGTATAGAGGGAAGGAAAATACATCATGGCATCAACAGGCCTACGGGGACACCTGTGCCCTACGCCCATCATTGGTTTTCCTCACTCCCATTTCAACCCTATTTTTATTGAATTTATTCTTTTGTTTTAATTTTTTATTATTGATTTTTTATTTGAACTATATACACATACAATTAATGAAACAAAAGCGTTCAATATGTTATCCATAGTTAGAATTTTTGTGTAAGCTTATAAACAAGTATTATAAATAATAGTTTGATTGAAAAAAAATGGTACAGAGTTAATAAACATATTATTTTTATAGATTTAAAGAAAGTTGGTGATTATATTTTTTTATTGTTAGTTTATATAATATACACGTGTCTGTGTTAGCGACTAGTCTATGGGTAGGGGAGGTTTTGTGACGCCACAATTCTTTTTATTGGCTCTCTGGTCGAAATTGGATGAAAGGGCGGGACTTCACACGCGTGGCTGGCTGTCCATCGTAATCGTTTACGATGGCCTTGGTGCAGACCGGCGATCGGGCGTCGAGCATTACGTAATGTACTTAGCACTAACCCGTTATGTCTTCACTAGCCTTATCCCTTCTGAGTGTTTTAACTGTATCCGACTACAAGGTGGTTAAATGTAACCCATAACCTTGTTAATAAAAGAAAAAACTATTATTTCTACTAGTGGGTCAAATATAGTATATTTTTCGTCTATAATATATTATTAAAAACCCCTATCCCATTATTTTTACTATTTGTAACAAAATCTATATAATTTTTCTATTTATTTTAATGGTATAGTGAAAATGTGTGTTTATCTATCGGGATAGGGGGGGGGGGGGCGGGCTGTTGTATGTGACGCCTCAGTTTTTTTTAGTTACTGTCTGGTCGGATGAAGGGGCGGGACTTACTTCACGTTGAAGTTCACGCGTGTCTGCCCAGACCAGCGATCGGACGGCCAGTATTACATAATCCACTTATCCGTTAGGCCTATGTCTTCACTAGCGCCATCCCTGCTTCGTGTTTTAACTGTATTCGGCTACAATGTAACTCATACACCTGTTTTTATTTTTTTTTAAACAACACAATACTTCTTATATCTACTAGTGGGTCGAATTGACACATATAGCTTTTAATTGCACTGGTCAATGATTATTTAGAAACAGCTTTTAAAATCAATTTGATAAGGATGGTGGCAAGAATAAAAATACTCTATTTATAACTAAGTTCCCAAAAATGCAAAAATATGAATACGTTCATAAAATTCTAATAACCAAAACATTAAGAACAATAAAGTATTTATAATTGAGCACTGGATATGTATAAGACTATGGTACTGATATGTTTTCTTTTTTTTTTTGTGAACTACCGTACGCAAATAGGGCACTTGGCACAAGTAGTATATGTTTTCTTGTCTAACTTCACCGAGCGTGCCAATGAAGAATCTCTATTGCCCTGCTCATAGATAGTATGCAAGACTTTTACTGAGCAAAAAGTCTGGATAACACACTGAACGCTTTTTTTTTTGTTAACTAATGTTGTATGTATACATAGATTTCTAGTTAAAAAAACTCAATAAAAAGAAATAAATATTAAGGTTAAAGTCATTATAAATAACGATGAAATGGGAGTGAGGAAAACCAAGGGTGGGCATAGAGCATAGGTGTCCCGGTAGGCCTGTTGATGCCATGAGGTATTTACCTTCCCTCTATACCGATTTTTTACTATTGGCAACATAATCTATATTATTTTCCGATTTATGTTAATGGTATAGTGAAAAAGTGTGTTTATCTGTCACTATGATTAACTGTCCGTATGTTTAAGTGTCGTGTGATTAAGTGTCCGTATGTTTATCTGTCGTGGGATTAAGTGTCCGTATGTTTAAATGTCGTGTGATTAAATGTCCGTATGTTTATCTGTCGTGTGGTTAAGTGTCTATGTTTAAGTGTCGCATGTTTATCTGTCGCATGTTTAAATGTCGGGTAACCGGACAGTTTACAATGACCCAATTCATTATCTAACCTAGTCGTTGGGGTCACAAGGAGCGGTCACTACAAATAAGCTAAGCCGACATATCTTTCTGACAATCTCTTTGTATACCAATCAAAGCAAGTCTCGCTCGACCTCAGACCAACACTCCTTCTTTGACAACCATCTGGGTGAGGAAAACAAAGGGAGGTGATCGGACCGAGTTGCAGGGGCTAGTCACTTGAACATTACGCATAAGGGTTTCCCTTAAGTGGCTAAAAATAAGAAAACACATTTTATTAGTAATTATTATTCCTACCAATTAGTGAGTACTTTTGTGACAACTAGTTCTCCAAATACGTTTGTTATTTTTTCTTAGTTTACATGTACGCGGGAGGGATTAAGTGTTATATGGGACTATCTCGCGGGAAGGGAGGGATTAAGTGTCATGGGATTATATGTCGTGGGATTAAGTGTCAGGGAGTAACTGTCACGGGATCAAATGTCGCGGGATGAAATGTCACCAAACCGTGAAAGGCGCCTGCGATGGATAGGCCATGTCCACAGGATGAGTGCGGAACGCATCCCAAGAGCACTGCTGTATGGAGAGCTGGCAGCCGGAACAAGATAGAGCCTTGCCTGCGTTTCAAAGACATTTGCAAAAAAGACTTATTACTGGCGCGCATTGAGCCCGAAACGTGGGAGAGCCTTGCTGAGGAACGCACCACCAGGCGGTCCAAGGTGCGCGAGGGCACTCAAGCTGCAGAAGCCACCTCACAGAAAGAAGGGAAGAGAAACGAGCCAGGAGAAAGGCAAGAGCAGAGAAAAAAATAGACTGCGCCATCGTAGCTTGAGGATGGAAGGATGCCATGTAAACTCAAACCTTTTACCTGCAATTTCAAATACTAACAATAAATAATGATGAGAAAAAAAATACAATGTTTTTTTTATCGATATTATAAGAGATAATTTTGTACAGATACAAATTAAATATTAAAACATTGAAAGAAGACCAATTCACAATAAGACACCTACTCTGGAATAAAACTAGATAAGACTTAGATCTAGATGTTCAATGACTTTTTTTCAATCAAACCAACAATCGTTAAAAATAATCTTATATTTGATACGTGGGAGTGAAATTTTAAATACGAGCCGTACTCCAATAGGAGAAGCCTGCATCTATTGAATTTGTATTTTATGCGTTTCTGACCTTTAGTAATGTAGTCATGTACATGTAAGTTATGTTGAATTTGAAGATTTAAAACCAAAATTTTTAATTAAAATATCTGGTGCAAACATATCACAGATTCCTTGAAGAGTTTGTGTATCAGATATCTTCATAGGGTGGAAGAAGTGATCAACGCTCGAGTAGATTCTGAAGGGATTTTTGCGATCTGCGTTCCATAGACTTTGACCTTTGATCAATACCAAGTCGGACTTTTTTTCTAGACCACGAACAACTGTCGGAACAGCGATCTCCAGAAATGAACGGTTATGGTAGAATTTTTTCAAGTACCATAATGCTTCACTTTGTCTTCTTGCAGGAATATAGTAAAGGTCGCTGGATGCTGCCTCTATAGTATACGGACTGCCAGTAAAATTTGTCAAAGAATAAATAAAATCTGTTGTATTTATATCATCTGGGACATCCAACGAATTCTGTATATCACTCATTGTATTGACCAACGCCTGTCTACCAGCGGGAAATTCCCACCAATACCACCAGCTTGATGTCAAGGTCACGTTCAATTGGGTACTGCCTTCCGTTACCCAGAAGTGATCTTTGCTAGAATTTGAAAGTGCCCAATGTTTGAGCATGATATCTTCTCCAAGAATGAGGTAACCTTTGACCCTAAGGTTCATCTCCATTGCTTTGATAGCGCAGAGGTACCCGACATGTCCTTCCTCAAGGCTGGCCTCAATAAAACTAACCATCTTCCCCATGGGCTTGGTTTCCTCTAAGAAGTTATTGGCATCGTCTCCACAGTAGATAAGGTTTGGAAAGACTTTGCTGTACAAAGCGTCAAGATAAATTACATTGGCGTAATGCCCGGCCATGTTAAAAAGAACAATCACTAGAATATCATTGTAATAGTCTAAGTAGGGTGCTTGGTTAAAAGCCCAATATATATTGGTAATATTGGAACATATTTTAGATATGCTCTCTATCGCTTCCTGTGACATCGATTTATAAACATTTGCCTTGTTTATTAACTGCACTTCCTGTTCCGCTGGTAGAAATACTACTTTGGACAAACTAGTTTTGTCTTTATATATGTCATCGTGAAATTCTTCTAGTGCTAATGTTTCTGTGTTGCTTAACGTTGTCGTTTCTCTTACTCGACTAGGCTCGGTATAACCTAGATCTAATAAATCTTCCAGCCAAAGACGAGTTAGCTCAATTTCTTCTTGTCTCCAAAACTTTTGATCCACCATTGCTGTGGTTAACTCAATAATGCACCCAAAGAACGATAATCTTGCTGGGCATGTCCAATGGGTCAAAAAACTGATGAGTGATTCTGTTTGGAAGTACATGTCCTTTTCATCCTTGGCATCATCTAAGTAGGAATGAGGACTTCGGTTCTGATAGGCGTTAGCTGGAAAAAAAGCCAGTCGGTCTCCAATCTCCCACATGAGTCTCTGTGCCCAGTAACCTCGCCAAATGTCACACATTCTGAAAGTGGTGCCAGTTGGAATAAGCAAAGCCCAGAAAGCTCTTTCGTGAAACAAAGTGTTTTGGGAGTTGAAAGGGCAGAAAACGCCTTGCGGGAGGATGACAGGTGGCGCGTGAGGGTCGAAGGTCACGTTGATTGGTGTTGTGACAGATTTCCTGGTCAGTCTAAAGATGGCGTCAACATCTGGATCTCCGTTGACAATGCCTTGTTGTATGGTAGGCGTTGTCCAGTGGCTGGATAGCCTGATGATTATAGAAATAATAACAATTTTAACTATTGCAGTTTCTTTCCAGTACTTTAATATTTAATTAGGTATTGTATAAACTAAAATAGACCTATGCCTATTTTAGGTATCCAAAATAAAATAAAAATGGAGTAATTATGCCAGAAACAGCTTGTAATTTATCAATCAAATAGAATACGTTTGTATGCACACAAAATACACTTCGTTAATCAAATTGTGATAATGAATGTAATGGATGAAATTAATTTAAAGAATAAGGATTATATAAAGCATACTTATTGCTATGAAGCCATAAAATAATATATAGGTAGTAGCTATATTAATAATTAAAAAGTCGAAATAAAACCCATTTTTGGATATTAAGAAAACCTATATCGGAAGTAGAGATAGTCAAGTAACTGTCCATGCGGTCGGCAGTCTTTTCTCATAACTCACAAGGAACGCAGGCAGTATTTTAGACTCAGGAGAAATAAATAAAATTGTGTATTATGTTGATACTATAAAGCTATATTTGTTCATTGGATGTGAAGTGTCAACTGTTAATGAATTGTTATTAAATAATATGCTGCAATAAGTCGTTCATTTATTATTTACAAGTTTGGAATTTATATTGTGGTGATGTCGTCCATTTTGATGTTCAAATCAATCAAATAATTCAGCTACTGCAACTCAAATACTCTGAGAAGACTGGTGGTAATGTTTGATAGTCCAATAATAATAATAGGACATCAACAGGTTTGGTGGCAGCTAACGGAGAGAGAAGCTGAAGGATATAATATTATGTTCAAATTCGAAACTTTTTGAACTTTTTGAAGACGTACTACAAACCACATGGAAAATTATGTGAGTACCAGTTTTTGAACAAAACTGAAGCCTGAGTCAATTATGTCAAATACATATACTATTTATATGATTGAGCACTATAATAGCTCTAAGAAAATATAACGTTTGTACACCGATGACAAATATTTCATCATTGGAAAATTCGATACAAAAAATCGAAAAAAAGTGACTATACGCAGATCATTATTTAATATTTGCAACCGGAAAAAGTTTCGTTCCCACATGTTATCAACAAGGAACCTAAACTATATACATATGTTCAAGTCCGATGTTCAAATCCGATGTGACACAACCATGTGTTGAATTTTATGTAGCCTACATAACCATATGTTCAAATCCGATGTGACACAACGATGTGTTGAATTTTATGTAGAATAACCACATGTTCAAATCCGATGTGACACGACCAGGTGTTGAAATCTGATGTGTTGAAGTCCGATGTGCTTATCGGAAGATAAATAAATAACATTAAATAACTTTAAATATAATTAATATTTAATCTGTATACCAAAGACTTTGACATTAATTTTAATTAATGGTATACATTTTTTTCTTGTGTTCATTCTAAAATTGGATTATACCATACTGAAGTGGAAACTTGAAGCAACTCAACTTGATACAGTGTGAACATTCATTGGATTATTAAATAATTAATTAAGTTTCTTCTTGATTTCTACTCTGGATTTACATTGCAGTAATTTCATACAGTGAATGTGTTTTCATTTGGATTATTAAGTAATCTTTAATTTAATCATATTTTTTACATTCATTAGTATGAATTATATATATATATATGTATTATTTATGTATAAAGCGGGCTCTGGTTGGCGGGACTTTCTAAAATAAATCTCTTGTCTATTCTTATTCTGTCTATCATCTATTTCTATTTCTTAAAAGAGATTGATTAGAAATGATTCTTTGTTAGGGTTATTTCTGTTAGTTGTCTTGACTTTGTTTGTTATTGTTAAGAATTATTAAAGTAAAATTACTATAGTCTTGTCAATGTTATACATGTTGTGATTCTTTGTCAAAAATTCCTCTATCATTTGTGGTCCAAGCAGCATTAGTGTATTGTGATTGTGTTTTTTTTCTATTGTTACTTGATATAATTTTTTTTGTTGTGTATTTTTTGAGATATCATTAATATGCATTGGTTAGTTTTTGCTCTCTGAGTATAATGGTCTATGGTAAGAACATTAACAATAATAACTTCACCTAGATAATAATAATATGAATATTCACATTCATAACTATATAATTTAAGTAGTGCCCAAATACAAGTAACTACAATTAACAAAATAATAATTGATATCTAATACATGTAACTACAAATGTACAAAATATTCACAATATAACAGGTAAATTAACCTAAATAAAAATAATATTGTGCTTTGCAGTGCTACTGTAATAATATTATCTAGAATTTACATTGCTATTAATTATAGTAAAATTATTGTGTATTGGCATTAATGAAAATGTACTTCCAGTAATCACAATGAAAATGTACTTCCAATACTGATAATAATTACATCCATTTCAATTGCTCATAAGAATAATATCATAGTGGCTTATGATAACATTAATCTAATTGTTATATGCCATCCTCAATAATAATAATAATATTATCTATGTGCTACCATTGGTAATAATAAGATTGTACATTGCTTTGCGGAAAATAATTGTGCAACCTATATAGTAATAATAAGTCATAATAGCGAAAATTGACTTGCACTTGCTTTAAACTCTACTATAAAATTGCTAATAATAATAAAATAAACAAGCCATAATAGAAAATGTGTCTTGGCTTAGCATACTTGTTGACATTCTAGCATTTTGCATTCTGAATTATAAACATTTTACTACAGCATAGGATTTAAAAAAAAAACTTGCTGTGATATTATATGACTGCTCATTCTGTATTTAATAAATATTGTCATTCAGTAATATAAAAATGCTCATTCAGTAATTAATAAATATTGCCATCCAGTATAGGAATAAAACATTGCTGTACTATAAAATAGTGCATTATAATAATTGTACTGTACTATAATATAATAAATCTTGACATTCATAATAAATAATAATGGAGTCAAAGGTTCAATTACTCTATGATGAGGCTAAATTGTTGGCAAAAGAATATGGTATTACTGATAAGAAAGAATATCAAGAATTTGTTGAAAATAAAGTTAAACAATTGAAAAAAGAATTAGCAGATAAGGAAAGAGATGAACGAGCAGAATTAAGGGCTCATGAAATTAAACAAAAAGAACTTGATAATGAAATTAAACAAAAAGAACTTGATAATGAAATTAAACAAAAAGAAATAGAAATGAATAAAGAAAAAGAGTTAAGAGAAATAGAAATGATTAAAGAAAAAGAGTTAAGAGAAACTCAGTTGAAAGAAACTCAACTAAAATTAGCTCATGAATTGGAGTTAGCTAAATTACAAAATACGAAAGTTGAGCAAACAAATAATGAAAAATCAAAACATGGTGTTAGATTCAAAATGCCTCCTTTTGATGGGAAAGAGAAAATTGTTGATTTTCTAAATTTATTTGAAGCAACATGTAAAGGATATGGGATTCCCATTTCAGAATATTACATTCACCTTATTCCACAATTGAAAGATAAGGGTAGGGAAGCACTATCACATATTGATAAAGAAATAACTGATTATGCCATTATCAAAGAACAATTAATCAAATTCTTTATTCACTCTGAGGATTATTACAGACAGAAGTTCCATAACTTTATCTTAACAGACAAGATAGAACCGAGAGCTTTTGTGTCTGAAGTGAAAACATTTTTACTTACCTGGTTAGACTTAGTAAAAATAGATACCAAAAATCCTAATGAGATTATAGAAATCATGGTTGTTGATAAAGTATTAGAACAAGCTTCTAAACCATTGTTTACTCACATTATGGAAAGAAAAGTTAAGACAGTTGAAAATTTGATAGATGCAATCTCAAATTTTAAGGATAGTCATCCTAATGTAGAACTGACTAAACAAAATCAAACAGTAAATACAATTCAACATAGAAGAAGGAGCTATTCACCTCCTAGGTCTAGACATAATCAATTTGGCAATAGAAAAAAATTTGGTAATCAACCAAAATCTAATAATTATAGATGTATTTTTTGCAATGGTACAAACCATTCATCAGAATATTGTTACAGAAATAACAATGCAAGAGGTAGAAATTTCAATCCAAACTTCAATAGATCAAATGTTGATCATAGAGGTTTTTCAAATCAAAATTTTTCTAATTTTGATAATAGAAACTTTCCAAATCAGAATTTTTCAAATGTTGGAAACAGAAATATGCCAAATCAGAATTTTTCCAATAACAATGTGCCAAATCAACATGTTGGAAGACAAGATTTTCCTAATACTCAAAACAGACCTCAATCAAATTTCCAAAATGGAAGAAATAGAGGAAAACTTAACAATTCCACATCTCAATCTAATAATGTCATATTTGAAAACAGGGGTCAGTTAATACTTTTTCCTGCTTATGTGGAAGGAAAGACCACTTACTGTCTAAGAGACACCGGAAGTAGTATAATATGCATAGATGAAAGTATCATTCCAAATCAGAAACCCACCAATATAATAAGAGTGGATACAATAAAACTTGCAAATGGTTCCACAATAAAATGTCCTATCACTATAATAGACATTGATTGTCCTTGGCTCACTGGAAAAGCAGAGGCAGCCATAATGAAAAACTGTGTTGCACCTTTAGTTATTGGTAATTCTTTCAATGTCAAACATGATAATAGTTTTGACATTTTTCAAAAATGGATGAATGAAAAATCCAATGACTTGAATTTGAAACCTGTTCTATTGCAAAATGAGAAGTTAGTAGATTTACCAGAACAAGAATTTTACCCTGCTCTACAAACTTTTAATTTCTTACAAACCATAGGAAAGTCAGAAAATAATATTCTCAATGAGACACCTAATATTGACTTATCCATAAATAATGAAAAGGATAATCCTATTCCCAAATGGAATGGAACAGAAAAACTAGAACAGTATGTAAGCAAATTTGAAAGTCAATGTGAAATAAACAATGTACCAAAAGAATTACATGCTATTTCATTATGTAGACATTTAGAAGGTCATAAACAAATATTCAACATTGCTAAAAATCAAATATCTGATTTTACTAAAATGAAGAGTGAGATATTATCATATATTGATAGTCCTCATAAAAAGGAAACCCAAATGAAAAAAACAGAAAATATCAGTTTAATAAACATGCCTTTTGATGAGCTAACTCTAAAACAAGAACAGAAAGAAGATCCATACATAATTAAAATGGTATCAGAAATTGAAAAAGGTCAGGTTAAAAATAAAAACATTGAAATAATAAATGGAATTCTCTGTAGAAAGGACACTAAATTAGATGTAACTCAAATAGTTATACCTAAAACATTAACTGTCAAAGTAATGCAAATTTCGCATAACAATGCATTGTCAGGTCATTTGAGTAGCAAGAAAACAGTTTGTAATCTCAAAAAGAATTTCTGGTGGCCTAAAATGGAAAAAGATTTGAAAACATTTATTAAAAGCTGTGATACCTGTCTTAGACATAATAAAAAAGATTCTAAACATAAGGCTCCAATACAAATGACAGATACCATAAACAAACCTTTTTACAAGATAGCAGTTGATATCAAAGAAAATATTCATAAGAACATGAGAAAACTAGAAGTTGGTAATAAAGTACTTGTTTATTTGCCAATTGGCAGTGGCAATACTATGGAATGGAGAGGACCTTTTGAAATAATACTTAAGCTATCTGATGTATTTTACAAGGTTAACATTAATAACAAAGAGAAAATTGTTCATTTAAACAATTTGAGAACTGATGAAGAAAACAAAGTTATTGAAAATAAATCAGAAGATGATATGATAATTGAAAATAAACCAGACAATGATATTAGTAAATCTGAACATAGAAAAATAACATTGAATAAATGCTGTGAAATTCTAAGGAATTTTAGCAAAAAAACTCAGGTATAATCAATAAAATTATATATAGCAATAACTAAATTTATGAAAAGGATATGATATTTTCAGTAACAGGTATAATGACATTATAACATTTTTTTTCTTTTGTAAAGAACAAATATGTAAATATGGATACTGGTATAAAATAATCTAATTGATGAAAATAATGATTATCAGTTGGAAATTTTTTTTATGTAGCCTCGGAACAGTTTGGTAAGACTGTTAAGCACATAAATTTTGTGGCCTCTGAACAGTGAATCTGTTATGCCATATGTTAACATTAATATGCCTATGTAAGTCTTTAAAAAAGCATTAGAGGAATTGAAATAAGAATGATATAATAATGAAATGCCTATGTAAGACTCTAAAGTCAGAGCATTAGATGATAATATTGTATTGTATTCATGTAAGACTAAAGATAGCATTGAAGCCAATAAATAAATGATACATATAAGACTCACAGGAAGATGAGCAGTGTAATATAAATATATAATTGAAGAAAAGACTTGAATAATTTGTGTAATATTTTATTGTAAACTAAGATGGAAGATAATCATGTTACATTGTAAGTAATGTTATTGAGAATATCAATCTATAACAATCAATAAAAAATAAGAATCAATAAGAATATAAATTCAAAATAAATATTATGAAGATATATATTCATAATAACCATGATGAGAATATCATTACAAAATGACAATTAAAAAAAAAAACCGATATTAGTATTATATTAATCTTAGTGTATAAACTAATAAATGTTGTATGAAAAAATTTTCATGGAATCTATTTAGATTTTGTGAGATAAAGATAATAGATAATCTCGACAGCCTTGATGAGTATTTAGCATAATAATTATTGATACACATCACTGATATCCAATAGTTTATCTCACTATTACTGAAGTTGATTAGACAATACCAAAAGATAGTTGTCTATGACTAATTGTCATATTAACATTAGACATTATTCTTTGTGTCTTTTGTTTATATTTCTACCTATGAATTTTTTTTGTTGTTTGTACATATATTAAATGAATTTTTTTTTCTCTATGTATTATTAAATGAATGATTATATGCATTAATTAAGATTAAGATAATTTTTTTCATTATTGTAAACATTTTTCGTATCAAAAATAATAATAAATTATTATTTTTTCTCTGTGGTTGGGGGGTATGCTATGAAGCCATAAAATAATATATAGGTAGTAGCTATATTAATAATTAAAAAGTCGAAATAAAACCCATTTTTGGATATTAAGAAAACCTATATCGGAAGTAGAGATAGTCAAGTAACTGTCCATGCGGTCGGCAGTCTTTTCTCATAACTCACAAGGAACGCAGGCAGTATTTTAGACTCAGGAGAAATAAATAAAATTGTGTATTATGTTGATACTATAAAGCTATATTTGTTCATTGGATGTGAAGTGTCAACTGTTAATGAATTGTTATTAAATAATATGCTGCAATAAGTCGTTCATTTATTATTTACAAGTTTGGAATTTATATTGTGGTGATGTCGTCCATTTTGATGTTCAAATCAATCAAATAATTCAGCTACTGCAACTCAAATACTCTGAGAAGACTGGTGGTAATGTTTGATAGTCCAATAATAATAATAGGACATCAACACTTATCTTTTAAAAAAAACGAACTATGATTTATAGTAGATTTATTTAAGTCAAACATAATTGGTCAGGCTTGGTGAAAATGAATGATTACGAACATGTTAACAATCTTTATAATCAATTATAAAGTATAATTATTTTTATGCCAGAAATGAATATTTGTTAGTGTTTAACTCTTCAATTTTGCTAACGTTTTGGTTGCTATTCCATGAACATAGAATAAATTTATTTTATAGACTAAGTCTTGTATAACGATTGATAATTACCAGAAGTTCCTGCTTGTGACGTCTCCAATTTTAGATAATGGATAACCTCTTGGCCACAGTGTGGATTGACCGAAATGATGGTACGGGTTAAAGAGATGTTTGCCACCAAACATAAGTCCTGATGTTTCTTCAGTGTAGATAAAACCATCTAGGTTGTCGATGGGTCTGAAAATATCAAGTAACAGCTTAAAATTATACAAATATTTTATCCCACTTAAAATACGTTGTTATGAATCACAATTTAGTTTCACTATGCTTTGTTAGTCTATAGCCAGCATTCATGGTTTACCGTAGCTAGTGGCTACCAAACGCAAAAGTCGATTGGCATAGATGACTCTGTTTACATGTAGCTAATGTCAAACAGTTGTCAGAGCTCGGAAGGTCTGAAGACAAGAGATGAGAATCGAACCGAACACGAAACAAGCACAATGAAAATGAACGCTGCTCAACGACAAACCAAACCGAATCCGAACTTATGTTTGTAATGTTTTGAATCATCATTTAGTTGTTTTTCTTATCTCTTGGCCTATAGATTGTACATGTGTTCTTTAATTGTTATGTTAAATGCGCTCTGAGCTTACAGTATGTTTGTTGGCAGCGCTATACAAATGTCATCATTATTATTATTATTATTATTACTTATGATCTCACCGAAATGAAAAGCAACCACAATGCTAAAGGTGGGTTTGATTCCTATGTTTACTTAAGTCTTGTTGAATGTTTTAGCGTTTGATAAGGATTTAAACCCAACACAATAAATATGACATTTATTATTGTACCAGTGGTAGTCCGCCTTAACGCAGGATATGTTATTATGTAAACAAACTATATAATGTTGCTAAAACTGCCCTAGTCATATTTTTATTACAGAATAGAATTTTCAATAAAAGCTGAAGGAACCAAATTTATTAAATGAGGTAATGTTGTAGGCTTATTATAAAGTTGTTATGGTCTTTGCACTTTTTAAAGGACTAGTCGTTACTGAGTAAAAATGTAATTCCCTTTGTATCTTTTTATGGAATCTCCTCAAGCGGAAATGTAGCATAATTAATATGGACACGAGTTGAATTATAAGTATTAAAATTGTGCCACGAACACTCACCTATTGTCGTCATCCGTTTCATATATAAACTTGGCCCCGTGTGATATTGCATAAAGAAAGCCGATATTCTTGCGGGCGTAACTCTTGTAAGGGAGAGAACTTGTGACTTTAAAGTTGAGAAATTTCTGGTTGGCAATGTTTAAGAAGTCACAGTTTGGGAAACTGAAAGAAAAATATCCTCATATTTACATGTATCAATATATCAAATGATTAATGAAAACGTCAACGTTAGTCAAATGATTCCTTCAACAACAGGTGGAAAATATTTTCCAATACTTCCCGATTCTCCTATACTTTCAACAACTTTTCATTAAAATGTTTAGCTCATTCAAACTGCTTGATAGAATTTGGGGAGCTTTTCAATCACCACAGACACGAATTAAAAACAAAATGTTATGGATTTAATATATATTTCACATTTTTCGGGAAGGTCTAACACATTAAATTAGAGCGTTTTTTGGGGGGTAAACGTTTAAATGTAGTTAGATAGAGAAAAATTTGCGAGTGGGTTATCTATTACTACACCGCTACTTGCTACTTTTGAGGGCTTAGACACTCTAATGTCACAATTTAAATATTGATAAAGTGGCGAAAAAAAATGGAAAACTCAAAGGTATTCAGGTCAGTGGGGAAAATAATTTATTAAAAGACATTATTATTATTATTTTTTTTATCTTATCATCTATTGTAAAAAAAAACAACTCCAAACATAGTCTAGTACACACTAAAAACATCAATAAAATTAAAACCTTACCTCCAGTTATCCGGGCTCTTTACGTCGCCCACGACCACAACTCTCCAGCCCGGTAATTGGGCCAGAAATTTGACGCTCTCTGTTGGTGGGTTTATGGAGGTCAGGACGATCCATTTCTCAAACAAATCTTGCGAAGTGACATTTCTATTAGAAAATGGAGTTTTAAAAAATATACATGTTTAGCCACATAGCCTAATAATCTAAAAAAAAAAACACAATGTTTAGCGTTTCATAAGACTACATAAAGGATTTTCTCTTAGGTGAAATTTACTAAAACTGTAACTAAGGGTTACCAAAGGTTATAATAAGATGGACCACTTGCTTTGACAATTCTGCCAAATTGATAATTTCAAACTCTTACTTTCATCTAGCCTACCAGTTTAGTAATTCGCTATGATTTATTTTCTCAATGGAAAAATTAAAATCGACAGTTGTTACATCATAAGTCCTTATGGAAATTTATGAGTCATTAAAGACAGTGTTATTGGCTAAGCACGAAAAAAATAATTGTTTAGATCTAAAAATAGACCAAGCAGTCCGTCTCCCTAAGGTCTTTGTATTTATGTACACCGGAAAACTTTAGGACGTATTGAAGGCCGCGCTTGCGCAAACTAACTATTCAGCTGTAAAAATGGAGCAAGCAGTCCATCTTATTAACGTACAAACAAGTATATAGCATTCTATAAAACACCAATATGCATTTACCTTTTAAGTGAATCATTACGCCTGTAGCTGTAAGACACACTTGGCGTCCAATTTGTTGAAGTATAGAAATTGTAATAGATAGTACTGAAAGTGGTGACGATAATTAGCCCTATTAAAATATTGCGTCTGTACTTGACCAAGCCCTTGCATAAACTTGTATCCAACATTCTAATTTTGAAATAAAAAATTCAAACAAATTATTATTAGTTTTTGTCAAGTCTAACAAACATAAAAGTAAGATATTTTAGAACTACAACCCAATCACAACCTGTTGCAAAGCTCAAATAAACATAAGGACAAAAACACTTTCCTTATCCCTTATGCGAGCACAAATACATATAAGTACTCGTTCTTCACGAGTGGCATTCGGGCATGGAATTGGTTGCCTGAACAAACCAGGAAAACCAGTAACTTAACATTATTTAGAACATTGAATAAAGATGCAAGACTAGACTCGGACCACGGATGAGCGTAGGACGCAATAATCTTCTTTATAGTAGGAGCGTCTGTAGTATAAGATATAACTTTTTATTTATATATGTTTTTCATGATATTTAAATGGGCATACATTTATAAAACTGAAATTGTGTCACGAAAGTCTAAATAATAATGTCAATATAACTTGCATAATCGTAAATGTATATAGTAAAACTATTTTAAAAAATGTTCCGAAGAATTCTAACTATAAACTCACAAACATGTTAACCATTATAGTTGGTTATTCAGAATTAAACCTACTATGTATGTACCTATAATGGTTATCAATATAATTTTCTAAGCAATCTTCCCATGACAGTGTCTCATCTTATTTTATATGTAACAGACGCTTCCTCTATAAAGGAAGATATTTTCTTTCCTACGCTCATCCTTGCTCTGATTCTAGTCTTGCATCTTATTCAGTGTTTTAAATGATGTTAAGTTACTGGTTTTTCTTGTCTGTACAGGCACCCCAGATGTCACTCGGGAAGAAAGAGTACTTTTATGCATTCGTTTTGGCATTAGGAATAAGAAAAGTTTTTTTTTTTAGTCTTTAAGTTTCTAAGTAAGATTCTCATCTATTTCCTTAAATGAGAATATTTTTTTTCTGTGGGAAGACGAACACAAAAACAACCAGTTAAAGAGAAATGTCTTTCTAAACTTTAAATGCATGTTTAGACTCAAAATGTTTGAGTGTCTGGGGTAGGCTGTTTTATTATGCTGGCGGAGCAGATGTTGATGTGCGAAAACCAAGAGATTTTTTTTTTTTTGTGGTCATTCACACTGAAAACTCAGTGGTGTAAAGACTGTGACAAAGAGCTCTGTAATGATCTTTGGAACAGGGGTAGGCAAACTTTTAATGACAGCGAGACAACAGCCTAAAACTCAACATTCTGTTCTAGCACTCGATTTCTTGATGAAGAGACTTAAAGTATTGTTGAATGTTTATATTTTTTAAATTTTCTTTTAATTTTTTTCTTTGGGGGGGGGGGGGGGGTCCGCGTGCCACTAACAATCGCTCTCTAATATATAAAGGTTCAACACAATTCATGCATTTGTAAGAGGAGCAATGTTTACTATCTGATCCTGTGAGTTGGCGGTCAGAGACCTTGCCTCATGGCGGTCAGCTGTCCATAACGGAGCAGCACTATGCGAATAGAACAAACAGAGAGCACCTGAGTCCAGGAGGCAAGCCAGAAAAGACCGTGCCCTGGACCTCGCTTTTGACGTTCCGACCTTCCTCTGTACGGTTTCCGGGCAAAGTTAGGCCACATGTGAACCCATCGAACATCAACACCTCAACCCTCCTAGGATGACAAAAATGGTCATCGTCGATCACCACGGACGAATACTACTAGTGGCATTTAAAATCAAGAAAAGTAAAGTAATTTAATCCATAATATATCTATCTGAAGTAGAAAATAAAATCAAAGATGTTCAGCATAAGCAGAAAGATCACGGATAGAGTCCATTGAAAATGTACGCAAACATCACTGTTAGACGGCAACTGTTTTACTTATATATTAAATCAATCAATGCTACCTTTGCTTTGTCCTATGTTATTTTTTAAAGTTTTGATAATTTTCAATTAACTCAATCTCCTTTGATGCAATGAAAAAATATTATTTACGTATATTGATATTGAATAGAACTGGCTATAGGATGCAGCCTTGTCGGATCTAAAATGGACCTCTTGAAGAAGTCCCCTATACAACTATTTAGTTGAACTGCACTGCTTGCTTGATTGTAGAGTGTTTCTATTGCCTGTATCAGGCATTCTTTAATGTTGTAACTTCTAATCACCTGCGATAGTTCATCGTGCCATACCCGATCAAATGCTTTCTTGAAATCGATTAAGTTATGATGGAGTTTGCGTTGGTGCTGCAAGTGTTTTTTTATGAGCAGGCAACAGTTAAAAATATGCTCAATTATGCTTCTGCCTTGTTTGAAACCTACCTGTTCTTCTGCCAGTAATTCTTCAGCCACAGGTTTAAGTCTGTTGAGGATAACTTTTAGCATTACCTTACTAGGATGGCTGATGAGACTGATTAATCCTGTAGTTCTGGCTTTCTTTATATTGCCTTTCTTGGGCAATGGTATTATGAGTGACTGCGTCCATTCCTTAGGGTATTTTTTTATGTTTCCATATCTCTTGGCAGATTGCTGTAAGTGTTTTGGTGACTGCAGCGCACCCATGTCTTAAAAAGTCAACAGGAATGTTGTCGATTTCTGGAGAAGTGTCCCCCTTTAAGCTTCATACTGCTTCTTAGACCTCGCTCAGCAGCACTGGTATTTGGCCCAGCCCTATTTCTGGTTTGTTCTGTACTTGGGCCTGAAATATATCCGTCACTTCCGGGTCTTTAAGTTTATCAAGATTAAACCGGATACGAGTAGTTTTGTTGCCTCTATTTGACTAGAGTTTCAACTTTAGTCTAGTTAAGACAAGATTATAGTCACTTCCAATATCTACCACTGGGAAAGACCTTGTTTGTGCTTTATTGATGCTAGATTTGTATCTTTTTGGCACAAGGATGTAATCTATTTGATTTGGCACAAGCTTGTAGTCTATTTCATTTGGCACAAGGATGTAGTCTATTTGATTTGGCACAAGGATGTAATCCATTTGATTTGGCACAAGGATGTAGTCTATTTGATTTGGCACAAGGATGTAATCTATTTGATTTGGCACACGGATGTAGTCTATTTGATTTGGCACAAGGATGTAATCTATTTGATTTGGCACAAGGATGTAGTCTATTTGATTTGAGACACGGATGTAGTCTATTTGATTTGGGACAAAAATGTAGTCTATTTGATTTGGGACAAGGATGTAGTCTATTTGATTTGGCACTAGGATGTAATCTATTTGATTTGGCACAAAGATGTAGTCTATTTGATTTGGCACAAGGATGTAGTCTATTTGATTTGGCACAAGGATGTAATATTTTTGATTTGGCACAAGGATGTAATCTATTTGATTTGGCACAATGATGTAGTCTATTTGATTTTGCACAAGGATGTAATCTATTTAATTTGGCACAAGGATGTAGTCTATTTGATTTGGCACAAAGACGTTGTCTATTTCATTTGGCACAAGGATGTAATCTATTTGATTTGGCACAAGGACGTAGTCTATTTGATTTGGCACAAGGATGTAATCTATTTGATTTGGGACAAGGATGTAGTCTATTTGATTTGGCACAAGGATGTAGTCAATTCGATTAGGCACAAGGATGTAGTCTATTTGATTTGGCACAAGGATGTAATCTATTTGATTTGGCACAAGGATGTAGTCTAATTGATTTGGCACAAGGATGTAATCTATTTGATTTGGCACAAGGATATACTCTATTTGATTTGGCACAAGGATGTAATCTATTTGATTTGGCACAAGGATGTAGTCTATTTGAGTTGGCACAAGGATGTAATCTATTTGATTTGGCACAAGGATGTAGTCTATTTGATTTGGGACAAAAATGTAGTCTATTTGATTTGGGACAAGGATGTAGTCTATTTTATTTGGCACAAGGATGTAATCTATTTGATTTGGCACAAAGATGTAGTTTATTTGATTTGGCACAAGGATGTAGTCTATTTGATTTGGCACAAGGATGTAATATTTTTGATTTGGCACAAGGATGTAGTCTTTTTGATTTGGCACAAGGATGTAATCTATTTGATTTGGCACAAGGATGTAATCTATTTGATTTGGCACAAGGATATAGTCTATTTGATTTGGCACAATGATGTAATCTATTTGATTTGGCACAAGGATGTAATCTATTTGATTTGGCACAAGGATATATTCTATTTGATTTGGCACAAGGATGTAATCTATTTGATTTGGCACAAGGATGTAGTCTATTTGAGTTGACACAAGGATGTAATCTATTTGATTTGGCACAAGGATGTAGTCTATTTGATTTGGGACAAGGATGTAGTCTATTTGATTTGGGACAAAAATGTAGTCTATTTGATTTGGGACAAGGATGTAGTCTATTTGATTTGGCACAAGGATGTAATCTATTTAATTTGGCACAAGGATGTAGTCTATTTGAGTTGGCACAAGGATGTAGTCTATTTGATTTGGCACAAGGATGTAGTCTATTTGATTTGGGACAAAAATGTAGTCTATTTGATTTGGGACAAGGATGTAGTCTATTTGATTTGGAACAAGGATGTAATCTATTTAATTTTGGCACAATTATGTAGTATATGCGATTTTGCACAAGGACGTAGTCTATTTGATTTGGCACAAGGATGTAGTCTATTTGATTAGGCACAAGGATGTAATCTATTAGATTTGGCTAACGGATGTAGTCTATTTGATTTGGCACAAGGATGTAATCTATTTGATTTGGCACAAGGACAAGGATGTAGTCTATTTGATGTGGGACAAGGATGTAGTCTATTTGATTTGGGACAAAAATGTAGCCTATTTGAGTTGGGACAAGGATGTAGTCTATTTGATTTGGCACAAGGATGTAATCTATTTGATTTGGCACAAAGATGTAGTCTATTTGATTTGGCACAAGGATGTAGTCTATTTGATTTGGCACAAGGATGTAATATTTTTGATTTGGCACAAGGATGTAGTCTTTTTGATTTGGCACAAGGATGTAATCTATTTGATTTGGCACACGGATGTAGTCTTTTTGATTTGGCACAAGGATGTAATCTATTTGATTTGGCACAAGGATGTAGTCTATTTGATGTGGGACAAGGATGTAGTCTATTTGATTTGGGACAAGGATGTAGTCTATTTGATTTGGGACAAGGTTGTAGTCTATTTGATTTGGGACAAGGATGTAGTCTATTTGATTTGGCACAAGGATGTAATCTATTTGATTTGGCACAAAGATGTAGTCTATTTGATTTGGCACAAGGAAGTAGTCTATTTTATTTGGCACAAGGATGTAGTCTATTTGATTTGGCATAAGGATGTAATCTATTTAATTTGGCACAAGGATGTAGTCTATTTGATTTGGCACAAGGACATAGTCTATTTGATTTGGCACAAGGATGTAATCTATTTGATTTGGCACAAGGATGTAGTCTATTTGATTTGGCATAAGGACGTAGTCTATTTGATTTGGCACAAGGATGTAATATTTTTGATTTGGCACAAGGATGTAGTCTATTTGATTTGGCACAAGGATGTAGTCTATTTGATTTGGCATAAGGATGTAATCTATTTTATTTGGCACAAGGATGTAGTCTATTTGATTTGGCACAAGGACGTAGTCTATTTGATTTGGCACAATGATGTAATCTTTTTGATTTGGCACAAGGATGTAGTCTATTTGATTTGGCACAAGGATGTAGTCTATTTGATTTGGCATAGGATGTAATCTATTTTATTTGGCACAAGGATGTAGTCTATTTGATTTGGCACAAGGACGTAGTCTATTTGATTTGGCACAAGGATGTAATCTATTTGATTTGGCACAAGGATGTAGTCTATTTGATTCAGCACAAGGATGTAATCTATTTGATTTGGGACAAGGAAGTAGTCTATTTGATTTGGCACAAGGATGTAATCTATTTGATTTGGCACAAGGATGTAGTCTATTTGATTTGAGACACGGATGTAGTCTATTTGATTTGGGACAAAAATGTAGTATATTTGATTTGGGACAAGGATGTAGTCTATTTGATTTGGCACTAGGATGTAATCTATTTGATTTGGCACAAAGATGTAGTCTATTTGATTTGGCACAAGGATGTAGTCTATTTGATTTGGCACAATGATGTAATATTTTTGATTTGGCACAAGGATGTAATCTATTTGATTTGGCACAATGATGTAGTCTATTTGATTTTGCACAAGGATGTAATCTATTTAATTTGGCACAAGGATGTAGTCTATTTGATTTGGCACAAGGACGTTGTCTATTTCATTTGGCACAAGGATGTAATCTATTTGATTTGGCACAAGGACGTAGTCTATTTGATTTGGCACAAGGATGTAATCTATTTGATTTGGGACAAGGATGTAGTCTATTTGATTTGGCACAAGGATGTAGTCAATTCGATTAGGCACAAGGATGTAGTCTATTTGATATGACACAAGGATGTAATCTATTTGATTTGGCACAAGGATGTAGTCTATTTGATTTGGCACATGGATGTGGTCTATTTGATTTGGGATTTAACCTCCCGGTGATTGCCATGAGACTGTTCGTGATTGTTTGTGGGGGTCAAGGGTATTGGCGATGGTCATTCGATGACTTTGTGCAAACTCTAGTAATCTTACTCCCCTGTCATTTGATTCACCCAATCCAAATTGTACAACTTTTCCTGACCACTGTTGGAAAGCGTCAGGGCCACTTTTGCATTCCAGTCGCCCATTTTTATCAAGATGTCTTTCTTTGTTTTTTTATTGACGGTTCGTTCTAATTCATTGAAGAATGTTTCCACTTCTTCTTCGTCGTGGTCGGAAGTTGGGGCGTAAGCCTGAATGATCATAAGGTTGTGGGGTTTTGAACAAATCCGTATGCTGATCAGTCTGCTTGATATTGGCGTGCAGCGGATAACTGATCTAAATTATAATTATCTCCTTTCTCACGAGGGACGCTACACCATATTGATGCTGGGTGGCATTGTCTACTATAATTTTCTTAAAAGTTACAGATTGTTATTAAACGAAGCTTATGTAAGTGTATCTTTGTTTTTCTAATGATGAAATAAACATGCCGTTTTGTTTTGACGGTGTTTTGAACACATGTCCCCCTTCTTATCACATGTCATCATAAATCTTTGTACCCCCGCAAACACCCTCACGCAACTCCCCCTTCCTTGGAGTGTAACTTATTTTATGAACGGCCCTTTTCATGAGATATAATGTTACAGTCAATTTGTTGTTGTATTTTAAGTAGTAAAAGTAAAGTATCCCGTCTGACCAAATTGATCCATAGGGCCGGTGAAGCAGCGTTCACCAGTTCCTTTGGCCGCGGCATACAAGGTGGCCAGCACTATGCACATCCGCCTTTACTTTACCCCAACTAAGGTCAGGGACACCCTTTAGACCCAGGAATTTTTTTTAACCTGCGCCAGGATTCGAAGCCAGGACCTTCGGTGTGCCAGGCGAACGCGCTGCCGCACGACCACTGTTTACCTATAGTGAAATTGAGAAATTGGAAATAGTCAAGGGAAATATGTGTTGATACTTCTTAACGTCTTGATTTTTTTTTCTTATTTTATATTGTGGATATAATATTTTAAATAAGGTAGTTTATAATAAATAGTAGGCCTATTTCTAAATTTCAATGAATATTTTTTTACCCTCTGTCGTGATTATAACTTACTTAAAACTTCAAAACAATAATATATATATATATATATATATTTAATATCTTTAAAACTGAGATTTCAGTATCCGTGAGAAGATTAGGGTAGTGCGCTCATTTGAGTCAGTAGCGGCTTCTCTATGGAACAGTTTATCTCAGACACTGAGCGAACCTGGGACAAGAGAATCTTTTTAAAAATAACTTAAAGACCTTTTTCTTTGGCTAATACATCTGCCACTGCAATTCACACAAAAAGCGCACTGAGCATGCTAATTTAATAGTATGGATAGAAGCGCTATAAGAAAAGCTCATTCTTATCCTATCTTAGAAAAAAAGCCGCATTCGTATTCTAATAACCCCAGTATATATTTAATTTTAAAAAATTCATATAGTGTTATGTCTATCCTATGCCATAATTAAATTGTAGGTTTGTAAAAAAAAAGGAAAAACGAAAGCGAATTAAAGTAACCATTTAAATGCAAACGTTCTGTTAACTTTTAATCAAAACGTGCTCTATAAACATACCATAATATGTCTCCTTCTCGAAATTTACACAGTAGAATAAATATATTATTTAAATATTTTTTTTCTTTGTAAAAGACTGCTGAATAAAATATATATTTTTTGTGCTAATATATAGAGTCTAATATAATAAGTACCGACTTACCTTGATGATTAAAATTTTGACTTTGTTAAAAGGTTCACATTTAAGTCCCTTTACATTACCAGCTAGACGAACAAATTTTAATAGGTTTGGAATTCAGACAATAAAGATATCACCGGTGCAAGGAGCAATAACTGTAGACGTTTTATTTTCTTTTTAGTTCCTTCTTGTTTCACATTTTCAATTCCAGCTGTGTTTAATAAATGTTCAATTACAAACAGAGAGAAAAAGAGAAGGAGAGATAGATGGGGGAAAGAGAAAGAGAAGAAGAGAAAACAAGAAATAAAGAAAATGATAGAAAGAGAAATTGTGCGAGACAGAGAGAGAAAGAAAATGATAAAATGATAAAAGAGAAAGTGAGAGAGAGAGAAAGAAATAAAATGATAGAAAGAGAAAGAGAGAGAGAGAAAGAGAAAGAAAGAAAATGATAAAAGAGAAAGTGAGAGAGACAGAGAAAGAAATAAAATGATTAAAGAGAAAGAGAGAAAAAGAAAGAAAGAAAATGATAAAACGAGAAAGAGAGAGAGAGAGGAAGAAAATGATAGAAAGAGAAAACGAGAGAGACAGAGAAAGAAAAAAAGAAATGATAAAAGAGAGAGAAAGAAAGGAAGAAAAGGATATAGAGAGAGAGATTGAGAGAAAGAAAAGAAAAAAAGAGAGAGAAAGAAAGAAAAGAAAAAAAGAGAGAGAAAGAAAGAAAAGGAAAAAAAGTGATAAAAGAAAGCAAATAAAAAAAGAGAGAGAAAGAAAGAAAAAAAAGAGATAGAAAGAAAGACCTATGGGTCTCAAAGTTCAAAGCTGTCGATGTGTGTAAAACGCTGATACGATCCCATTAAGATTACACCGGCGGGTGAACGCATGGGGGGACGGCTACCGCTGTGGGTCCGATACCCAACGCCTTCCTGAGAGACCATGGGGGTCTCTGTGGGGAGGAAGCATTGGACGCAGCAATCCCGTCTCAAGAACCACCTGGATGCCTGTACCCATAGTATATGATTTGTGCTATCGGGTGGCATTGCAGGTATACGGGCGAGCCACCACGATAATGATCCTAGTAGGGGAACCGCAGTGAACAGTCGCTAAGCTGCGGAAACCATACCTGTTACACGGCGCGCCACGCCTTCTTCGTATCGTGGGGTGGGTAGAGCCCGGAAAGAGCTGCGGAGTGCCCTCCACCTCACCAGATATTTAAAGGTCCATGTCGTGTTTAACTTATGAGACTGTTGATAAAAAAAAAGTAATGATGAATTGAATTATATTCTATATGGTTAAATAACTGCAAAAGAGACATGAAGCACCTCCCTATTGACCCAGTTGGGAGGACATGGGGCAGGATAGGCCCACCTGAATGACAAGGGATCAAGGAAAGTTCCCGGCTTGCTGTAGAATATGGCACAAGAAGGTGGAGGAAAATGTGGTCCCTTCCGTTGTTTTCACCTGCACCCAATGTGACAGTGCCTGTATTTCCAGGGTGGGAAATAAAATATCGTCTCTGCCACACAGAGGATAAATAACACATTCATTGAAATACATTTATTTAACCCTTCCCGTACCGACCCCGTACCGACCTACTTCTATCTATGCTGCCTTCAGTTCCGCTATATACGCGCCCGGGACTGTAAGGGTTAAAAAAATCAAAAACAACGAACATTAGTTAAAACTTTCACTAAGCGCACAGCATTTTCAAAAGTATAACAATTTACAAATACTTATTATATTCTATACAGTTTGTATTGTATAAGCACATTTTAAGAATAATAGGTATATTTATAGAAAACAATTTTACACGTAATACAGCAATATACAGCAATATAGAAAAACACAGAACATTCACACACAATTTTTTTAAGAAAATTATCTGATTCTGCTGTACGTTCAAGTTCGGGGCTTGAAACCTCGCCAATGTCAGTTTATTTATTTTTTACCACACATAAAGGTTTTCCCTAAGTATGCCAAGCTCTACGGGTACCTACATTAGTATGTTAATAGTAAATACGGCCAGACATTATGCTGAACACATAATTCGACAGAGGCTTTTATTCTAAAATAAATATAGATCTATACAAAACAAGCATTACAAAGTGTCCACATAAATTCGAAATAAATATTAATGTGTAATGTATAACAATATGTTTAGCTATGAACATTTAAAAAACATTTGCTTCAATGCAAGTCTGTACTTGGTGTTCAGCGTGTAATAGACTAGGGTGTTCGTTGTACAGCATATTGTGCCGAAGATATAAGAGATTTCCCAGAAAAGCGTGTCTAGGTTCTGGTAGGCCCCAAGATTCATCCCGGGCAGTATATGGTGGACAGCGATAGTCATGAACCTGGGTATGTTGCACAGGGACAAATTGATGGCCATGAACAGAACGACTCTGACCAGGCGTCTTTCTTTGGTGGACAGCATCGTGCCGTCGGTGTCGGGTAAAGTCGCGGCGGCTTCTTTGCTGTGTGCGGCTTGTTTGCCGTGTGTGGCGTCTTTGCTTTGCGCGGCGCCGTTTTCCGTTCGCTGACGGATCTTTGACGAGGCTTTCAGGGAGTATATCATCCAGACGGTGCATATGATCAGGACGAGCTGGGAGAGTATGGACAGACTTATGCCGGCTATCATGTCGGAGAGGATCTCCCACCGCGCGGAGTCGTCGTTGAACAGGACGGTAAAGACATACCGTCCGGCGACGGACGCGTTTTCCGCCGGGTCGAACGCGTCCGGAAGTTCTGTCCACTCGAGCCTGGCGTAGATGAAGACGGGCAGGTGGATTCCTACGTGGATCAGAAATATAACCATGAGAACTGCGGCGCACCGCGTCCTTGTGAACACTTGACGCACGGTAAAAGGGGAGACCACGCAGAAGCAGCGCTCAACGGAGATGACCGTGGTTACCCAGCAAGAGATTAAGTAGGCCACGTACCGGGACCAGCTGAAGACGTACCCGCCGAAGAGCCACGGGTCCAGCGGGCTCTCCGGGTACACCAGCTTGACGAGGTAGGAGAAGCTGGAGGCCAGCTGCAGGATGGTGACGGCCAGGTCGGTCAGGGACAGCGCCACCAGCCCCAGGCTCATGCTGTCCTTCACGCCCAGCTTCAGGAATATGATCGTGTTGATGACGTTGGAGGCGACCCCGGCCACTGAGAGCACGCCGTGGAGGGAGATGCTCAAGAAGACGTCCAGGTACTCCATGACGCCGTCGGAGATGAACCAGGTCTTCGTCTCCTCTATCCATCGCGCTTGTCGGTCAGCAGTCAGCTCCGTGTTCCCCGCTTCACTGGCCATGTCCTTTAGAGCATTAACCCAGAAGGCTATTCGCACAATCTTTCAGCGTCCAGTCCTGAAGCTAACTGCTGCACATCATTAAATGTTACGTTCGCTAATGAATACAAAAAAAAGATGAACATGAAACAATAATGTAAATAAAATGTTACGTCCGCGATCAAATGGACAATGAAGCTAGAGAAGAAATATTTAATCATTGTACGAAATTTAAGTAAAGAAGCTATCGCTTTAATGTTATAGTACACCCCCGATATGTATTTAGCTTTTTTCTCGGTTACCATAACATTAAAATAGACCACCATTTATCATGTATTTCTAATTATAAATGAATTTATTATATATGTAGCCAATATTATAACTTTAACCAAAAAAAAGTTAAATTTAACAATAAGTTCCTTATGCGTTATGCGAGAACAAATGCATATAAGTATTCTTTCTTCCCGAGTGGCATTCGGGCATGGAATGGTCGCCTGAGCAAACCAGGAAAACCAGTAACTTAACATCATTTGAAACATTAATAAAATGCAAGACTAGACTCGGACCACGGATGAGCGCAGGACGCAGTAATCTTCTTTATAGAAGGAGCGTCTGTAATGTATAAGATAAGATAATCAGACACCTGCCGTTTGGAATTGCATGACGACTATTTATTATAAAAAACACAATTATCTTTAAAAACTAAAATGTTGTCGATACAATTATAATCCTAAATTGAAACCCATTAAAAAGTTTAAGCAGCTTTTATTATCAGTATGTAACAAATTAAATATTGATTTTTTTTCAGCCAATGAAAATCGTTTCGCAATTAAGTTTGTCAGGGTCTCCAATGAATAATTTGAAGGTTATGCAAGTGCAATTATTGTTGAGAGTTTTCATTGGATCATAACTAATTAAAGCTTGAGTTACGTGGGTTTATGAAAAATCAATTAATAATTTAATTGCGGGATCGTGGCTACAAATTTCATTGACAAGTGTTTATTTAGACTGAATTCTAAGGATGACACTTATTCCTATTTCCCCTTCCTCAACTGCATTTAATTATAAAATTGATAATTGAATCGCTGTGTTGTAAATGTAGACCAATCAGCTTAAAGATAAATGTTATGTAAATATTATGACAAACGGCATGGACTTAATGCAGAGTATTTAATTAATGTTTTTTTTAATTAAAGAGTGTTTTTTTTTGTTATTTTTATAAATATGTTCATCTATTTTTTTTTAACGTGTTAATTGAACCAAAGACTATAATAAGATGGACCGCTTGCTTTAATATTTCTGCAATTCGATGACTTGAATATCTCCTTTTCGGAATTTCCTACCGCACCAAGTCCTCTAGACTTCCGGTCTTGTAATTCGATAAGATTTTCTCAATGGAAATGTAATATTAAAATCGAAAGTTGTATACAGGGGAAGTCTTTAAGGAAGTTTAAGAGTCATTAAAGATAGTGTGCGCACGGAAAAAACAAGTGTTAAGCTCTAAAAATAGACCAAGCGTTCCAGTTCATTATAGGTTTTGATGTGCATCGGAAAACTTGAGGACGTATTGAAAGCCGCACATGCGCAAACTAACATTTCATCTCTAAAAAATTAGAGCAAGCGGTCATCTTATTATAGTCTTTGATTAAACAAGTCTATTCCATATTTCAGTCTTGAAAAATTATTAATAAAACACATGTTTGTAATAAGTTTTGCTGTATGCTTAATATGTCTACTTATGACATTGTGGTTATCTTAAGCTAATGTTGGGGGGAGTAATGGAGTTCTACCACCGCTAGAAGTCTCTGGGTATTGTAGCATTTGACCAGAAACAAACAATAGGCTATTGATGATAGGAATAGTCTCTTATCCGACCAAAGACTATAATAAGATGGACCGCTTGCTTTGATATGTCTGCTATTTGATAACTTGAAAGCCTTAGTTTTTGGAATTTACGATTGCTCTAAGTCCTCTAAACTTCCGGTCTAGTAATTCATTATGATTTTCTCAATGGAAAATTATAATAAAAATCTAAAGTTGTATAGAGCGTAAAACTTCAATGCACTCGTAGGAGCGTAGAAGTCATTAAAGACAGCCTAATTGGTTTGGCACGGAAAAAGAACATATAAGCTCTAAAAATAGACAAAACGGTCTATCTTATTATAGTCTTTGATCTGACAGAGTTTAAGGGCAAAGCTTGAACACGGCTTGGTACTGATGGGTGCTGATTAGACTAGCTAACTAACTAACTGGTAAGCTAATGAAACATGTTGCTTTTCCCCTTTATGTATGTGTTTTATTAAATGTTATCAATAAAAGTTATAATGATTATATTTTTTTTATAAGGACATTGTTTTACGGGCAAAGTTAAATTAAAACACATGACTATAACGGCTGTATTTAAACTATTAGGAAAGTTAAAAAAAAACACTAGTTTAACACAATGGGTGTTTACATTTCAAAAAGAAATATATATGGATTGATTTAGGATAATAATAACATTGTCATATTTTAAATTATCATTTTCTTTACGATTGGTTGCATTTGCTGCCTGCTTGATGTATTGTACAATACGTTAAATATGATAAAAATTAAAGGTCTTATAACCTTATACATTTGACTTATTAATATGTCTTAATTAAATGTTTGTAACTAGTAAAAAGCGCTTCACAGGCCCTTATTGATTTTATATATATATATATATATATAATGTAACTCCGTAGCCTACTTTAAAAAAATCATGTATTTATTAGCAAATTTTGCTAATCTAATGACAAAAATTAAAGGTTACAATTTTCTTTACAAGAAAATAAGATGGTGAGCTTTCTCAAATTATTTCCAAAGTTCTTTCAAAGTAAAAAGCTTGGCGTTGTGCTGGCCTAAACATTCCGCTTGTATGCCCGTGTGGGAACTTGTAAAGGCTACTTAACGTGACTTGTACATCAAATTTATCTGAAATGTTGTTGTTTTTTCAAATTATGTAATAAATTTTAAATTGAAAATAAGAAAATAGAATTACCTTACCAAAATTTGTTGAAGTCTTTAGAACACATAGAAATACAAACGCTCGGTAATTAGATCTGTCATAAGACCGGGAAAACACTATTTCGGAGCCGAAACACAAGTTTCAAAAAGCAGAGAAATGTCTCAAAATGGACAGGAGGATTTTTATAAAATCTTCTACGCTGGTCTTTATTAGAACTATTTTTTCCCATCTGTTTCCACAAACCCCAAAACACCTTTAATTGTAAATCATTTAGAAATCTGATACAATTATTGATAATAAGTCCCTATTAAGGAAAATTCCTCACAACAGGGAAAATGATAATGCGATTTCTAAATCGCTTCTTTCCTAATTCTATATCGATTGTCTTGAATGTTTAAAGACAGTTTCTGAATAGACTCTTCAAGTCATTATACTTTGACAGGCAGGAATATATGCCATTATTTTTGCTTGTTATATCTTTCTTATAACGCCTGGAAAATTGCTGTATTCTTTCCTTCCGAAGATTACCTACAACTATAGACTAAACTAATAAAATCAATATAGCAATAATAATATATCAATCATAATTATGAACAGTTAACAAGTGAATATTTATTGCAGTGTTCGCCATCACAAGGCTTCTCAAACTATTGATAAGAAATATAATTTAAAATTAGTAACACATTTATTAAACAGGGTCACTGTGGTCGATCAGCAGCGCGTTCGGATGGCGTACCGAAGGTCCTGGGTTGGAATCCCTGTGAAGGTACAGATTTGTTCCCTGGTCTGGAGGGTGTCCCTGAGTCTACCCAGCTCTGATGGGTACCTGACCTGTGCATAGTGCTGGCCACACAATCACCTAGTATGTCCTTGAGTCTACCCAGCTCTTATGGGTACCTAACATTACTGTTTGGTTAAAGTAAAGGCAGCTGGGCATTGTGTTGGCTACACAATCACCTAGTATGTCCCTGAGTCTACCCAGCTCTGATGGGTACATGACATTACTATTGGGTTAAAGTAAATGCACCTGGGCGTTGTGCTGGCCACAAAATCACCTAGTATGTCCCTGAGTCTACCCAGCTCTGACGGGTACATGACATTACTATTGGGTTAAAGTAAAGGCGGCTGGGCGTTGTGCTGGTCACACATTCCAGTGCGAAACTGGTGAACGCTGCTTTACCGGTCCTGTGGATCAATTTTGTCCGCCGGGATACTTTACTTTACATATTCATTAAAAGTACTTGACCTTTCGCAATTAGCGCTGGACAAACCATTGTAATGTTTCTATTCACTTTTAAAATTCATCTAATTTAATTAGCCTATGTAACCAAACTGTGAGTTACTTTGGTTTAATAATTTGAAGTTACGATAATATGATAGTTAGTAGCATAAATGTGATAATTTTCAAAGGCATTTTGAAGCTCATTTTTAGTTTATACTTTTTTATTAGCTTAAAAATTATTCGGTTTCCGCTTATTTCATCTGATCACTGAAAAAAAAAGCTAAAAAAAGGGGAGGTTACTGAATAATTTCATTTTAATTATAGTTAGATATCTTCCCCTTAATACTGATTCACACTTAATTAACCCTTACAGTCCCGGGCGCGTATATATCGGAACTGAAGGCAGCATAGATAGAAGTAGGTCGGTACGGGAAGCAGCGTTTCAAGCAGCGTTTCAATGACTAAGGAATACTATGAGATGTATGACCAGAACAATGCCTACCCGCTTCAACTTTACCCCCGCAACTAATGTCACTAACCCATCAGAGCTAGTAGACACCATTGAGTCCGGGGAAGGGAGGGGGGGGAATCATATCCTTTACAAGGATTCACAACCAGTACCTTGGATACGCCAGTCGAACGCGCTGCTTAGATACACATAAACGCAAAAATACAAACAAGGGTGAACTTTCAAATAAATATTTCAATATAATATGTTTTATTCCTGAATGTGGATGTACTTTATTTCGCACAAGCTAAATTGCCCGGCGTTGCCCGAGGGGAAATATAACATGCCTGTATAAGCTGCAGATAAAAAAAAATTATAAACTACAATAAACAGAAAACTACAGCTCTAATAAGTTTTTTTTTTTCTAAAGACATTTAGGAAAGTAATTTAAAATGAATACTGTATACGGGATGAAATAGACAAGTCTTTTTATTTAACAAACAATTAAATTGCCCGGTGTTGCCCGTGGATTTACAATTATTTTTGTTTAATATTAATAAAAAATTTAAAAAAATTTAGAAGGTATAGACAAATTGGAGAATCGAACCCTGGTCGACCGTATAGCAGTCCGATGCGTTATCCACGCAGGTAGCGAGGACACATGTGCTAAGTCAAATTGCAAAGATGAAATATGAGGCAATGAGGTCACGTGTCTTTAAATAAAGTAATTTGATTGGTTAAATACTGTATACAAATGAACATTCACAAATGTAAATAGAACATAAAACTAAAATGATATCTTACATCAGTAAGACCTATACTAGAATATGCATCTACTATAAAACAAAAAAAAGTAAAAAATTAGAACAAATTCATAATAGAGCTGCAAGTTTCATTACTAGCGAATATTTACAACTGACAGGAGTAACACCAATAGTTTAAATTACTAAACATTGAAACACTAGAGGACATAAGGGCAAACAGTAATGTTGTAATAATACATAAGGCAATAAGTTCTATTTTAGAAGTACAACGTAAAAAACAATCTGTTACAATGATCAGATAAACAAGGCCGATCCTACTTTTGACGCAAACGCAAGGCAACTTTACCTTATGTAATATTTGCCGGAGGGCTAGATTTGTTGCCTATCGGTTCTTGTATTTTTTATCTTGTGGGTTCCATAATTGTGGGAACTGCTCCCACAAAGTAATGAATGCACTGGTCTCATCATCGTTTAAGTGCAGTTCCGCCATGTTGATTACCGCAACTATGCATTCTCGCCTTTCTGCGCCTTTCTGCTCAAAAGAGTGCCATATTCAGCCTAAGTTTGTTCAACATGACGTGCAAATCTCCAACCATGGTTCGCGATCCATTTCAACCCGAGATCGCCAACTAAAGACCGGCAGGTTAATACGGAGATTGGTTCGGGTAGGATCGACGATCTGGTTTGCGAACGTAGGGTTCGGCCCGGTTAAGAAAGGCCTTTTCAGATAAGATAATTGTAACCATTTTTCCCGTCAACTTGATCTTCTAGAAAAAAAAACGAAAGCTGTCAAGCTTGTTTGTTTCTTTGAATAATATTAATTTTCGTTAATATCTGTAAATTGCTATTGATTACTTTGTTTTTCAGGCTGTCATGCGAAGGCTGGATATTTTAGTTTCGTACATTTCTCTTCACCAATCAATAAACAACTTTACTACTTACGTGTGAGCTGAGCTGAAAATAAAATAATTGATTCTAATCATGAGCCAAGATTGACATCTATAATGATTGCCATTACATTAATATTGTTGGTATCAACCATGTTATAGTAAAACAGCAATTATAATTAAGATGTTGTGATTGTATTTGTTTTTTGTTTTTTTGTTTTTTCATCACTTTTTTGCACCGATGGAGAAATTTGTTTAGGTTAATGTTTATTTGATTCAACTGCATTTTTTTATATTGATGTTATCTGATATGATTAGAAATATGTTATTTATACTGATTATAAAGTGTTGTTGTTGTTTTTGATATGATATATTATGTGTGAATAGGGTCCTTTATACTAAAACTAAAGAAATCTCTTTAAATTATATAAGAGTAAATAGTGCATGTGTGTGAATTTGG
Source organism: Anisus vortex (assembly GCA_949126835.1). Classification (NCBI taxonomy): domain Eukaryota; kingdom Metazoa; phylum Mollusca; class Gastropoda; family Planorbidae; genus Anisus; species Anisus vortex. Next base: position 5,650,608 of record OX421501.1, read on the forward strand.
TGCGAAAATTCTTGTTTTGTTTTAAATGGTATAGTAAATAATTATAGGTAGAGTCTATAAACTCTCAATTTTGTTGCTTGTTTTTATTTCAATGATGTATGACATAATGGGCTTTGTATACTTACACTGAAGCAGTCACTTTAATGAAATGTGAGAAAATAGATGCTAAGAACTCATGTTCAATCAGTTTTTTTTATATATATATTAATGAGATAAACGATTTTACATTTTGATAAACTAAAAAAATTCATTTCTATTTACAAAAGAGAATGAAAAAACAAAGAAATGATGATTGATACTTTGAGAAACTAAAGATTTTTCTGATCTTTTGAGAAATAGGTGTGAATGTTGATGGTCTATCATCTATCAGAGGGCTGGTGAAGCAACGTTCGCCAGTTTCTGTGGCCACGGTAAACTTGGAGATGTGTGATTAGCACAATGTCCAGCCGCCTTTACTTTACCCCAATTAATGTCAGGTACCCACCAGAGCTGGGTAGACCCAGGGACACCCTCCGCTCCCGGTAACAAATCTTTGCCTGTACCGTGATTTGAACCCAGAACCTTCGGAACGCCAGTCGAACGCGCTGCCGCTCGGCAACCGTGTCCCTGTATCTAACTCTGACTGTTTCATAGTTTAACATAATTTACTAAAATGTTTCCTGCTTGAATCCAAAACTTGTTTTTTTTTATGCATTTGTCTTTTTATTAAGTATGCTTTTTTATTTATATCAAAGAGAAATATAATTTGATATTTGGGATTCGATTGCAGCATGCTAATTAAAATATACTGTATTGCGTCTTTGATTATAACGTTTATTATTCTTCATGTTTACATTAACGAAATATGGGACATGGTGGTATATTGGCAGGGCGTTGGAACCCGTTCGGAAGGTGTCGGAACGAGGGTTCAAGTCTAGGCTAAAATCTAAACTTGCTGTTTACTCCCGGGATCTGGGAGGAATGGAGTTGAGGGGTTGGGGGGGGGGGGGCTTGATAAGATTCTCAGATGTGAATCTTACATATGGCTGGCGTTGAGCAGGCCATACAATCTCTTTTCACGTCATAGCCACGGACACTGATTTATGAGTATATGCAAAAAGTACAGTACTAATAATACGAAAGTCATTAAACTCTAATTTCGACATATAACCCAATAACAACGTGTTGCAATGCTCAGATAAACTTAAGGACAAAAGCACTTTCCTTTTCCCTTAAGCGAGAACAAACCAGGATACGTACTCTTTCTTCCCAGCTGGCATTCGGGCATGGAATGGGTTACCCGAACAAAACAGGAAAACCAGTAACTTTACATCATTTAAAACGTTCATAAAAATGTAAGACTAGAATCGGACTCCTTTATAGAAGGAGCGTCTGTAATATATGATAAGATATATTTACTTCTTCTTATAAGCACAAATGGACTCAAGTGGACACCTTAATCTCAACCAATGCAAAATTCTTATATTTAATGCTAACTTTATATTTGAACTTTAATTTGCATAAGGTATTATTTGAATAATGAGATGTGTCCTTTAAACAGCAATAATGTAATCAATTATTTTTCATCTTCCTTTTAATGTATATTTATATTTAGTGCTAGAGATCCAGTATAACATAAAAATTCCGTACACTTGTTCTTAGCTCTAAGTTATATGTTACATATTTAATGCTCAAATTGTTATTTTCTTAATTTCTGTTACACTGATTTTGTTCTATATGTTTATTTACGTTCCAGATTTTATATTTCATGTTTATTTATTATGAATAATGTTCGATTTTTCTGGTTTTACTGTCCTACGTTCCCTTATCAGTGCGGTACGTTTTATGTTCTATGATCTGTGTTCAATTTTTTATTTTCTAGGTTTTATGTTCTATGATCTGTGTTTAATTTTCTATTTTCTAGGTTTTATGTTCTATGATCTGTGTTCAATTTTCTATTTCTAGGTTTTATGTTCTATGATCTGTGTTCAATTTTCTAGGTTTTATGTTCTATGATCTGTGTTCAATTTTCTATTTTCTAGGTTTTATGTTCTATGATCTGTGTTCAATTTTCTATTTTCTAGGTTTTATGTTCTATGATCTGTGTTTAATTTTCTATTTTCTAGGTTTTATGTTCTATGATCTGTGTTCAATTTTCTATTTTCTAGGTTTTATGTTCTATGATCTGTGTTCAATTTTCTATTTTCTAGGTTTTATGTTCTATGATCTGTGTTCAATTTTCTATTTCTAGGTTTTATGTTCTATGATCTGTGTTCAATTTTCTAGGTTTTATGTTCTATGATCTGTGTTCAATTTTCTATTTTCTAGGTTTTATGTTCTATGATCTGTGTTCAATTTTCTATTTTCTAGGTTTTATGTTCTATGATCTGTGTTCAATTTTCTATTTTCTAGGTTTTATGTTCTATGATCTGTGTTCAATTTTCTAGGTTTTATGTTCTATGATCTGTGTTCAATTTTCTATTTTCTAGGTTTTATGTTCTATGATCTGTTTTCAATTTTCTAGGTTTTATGTTCTATGATCTGTGTTCAATTTTCTATTTTCTAGGTTTTATGTTCTATGATCTGTGTTCAATTTTCTAGGTTTTATGTTCTATGATCTGTGTTCAATTTTCTATTTTCTAGGTTTTATGTTCTATGATCTGTGTTCAATTTTCTATTTTCTAGGTTTTATGTTCTATGATCTGTGTTCAATTTTCTATTTTCTAGGTTTTATGTTCTATGATCTGTGTTCAATTTTCTAGGTTTTATGTTCTATGATCTGTGTTCAATTTTCTATTTTCTAGGTTTTATGTTCTATGATCTGTGTTCAATTTTCTAGGTTTTATGTTCTATGATCTGTGTTCAATTTTCTATTTTCTAGGTTTTATGTTCTATGATCTGTGTTCAATTTTCTAGGTTTTATGTTCTATGATCTGTGTTCAATTTTCTATTTTCTAGGTTTTTTGTTCTATGATCTGTGTTCAATTTTCTAGGTTTTATGTTCTATGATCTGTGTTCAATTTTCTATTTTCTAGGTTTTATGTTCTATGATCTGTGTTCAATTTTCTAGGTTTTATGTTCTATGATCTGTGTTCAATTTTCTATTTTCTAGGTTTTATGTTCTATGATCTGTGTTCAATTTTCTAGGTTTTATGTTCTATGATCTGTGTTCAATTTTCTATTTTCTAGGTTTTATGTTCTAAGATCTGTGTTCAATTTTCTAGGTTTTTTGTTCTAGTATCTGTGTTCAATTTTCTATTTTCTAGGTTTTTTGTTCTATGATCTGTGTTCAATTTTCTAGGTTTTATGTTCTATGATCTGTGTTCAATTTTCTATTTTCTAGGTTTTATGTTCTATGATCTGTGTTTAATTTTCTATTTTCTAGGTTTTATGCTCTATGATCTGTGTTCAATTTTCTATTTTCTAGGTTTTATGTTCTATGATCTGTGTTCAATGTTCTAGGTTTTATGTTCTATGATCTGTGTTCAATTTTCTATTTTCTAGGTTTTATGTTCTATGATCTGTGTTTAATTTTCTAGGTTTTATGTTCTATGATCTGTGTTCAATTTTCTATTTTCTAGGTTTTATGTTCTATGATATGTGTTCAATTTTCTAGGTTTTAGTTCCTTTTAGTTTCTTTATGTTCCAGATTTTATATTTCATGTTCATTTATTATGAATAATGTTCGATTCTTCTAGTTCTACTGTCCTGTGTTTCCTTATCAGTGCGGCTCGTTTTATGTTCTATGATCTGTGTTCAATTTCCTATTTTCTAGGTATTATGTTCTAAGTTCCATGATATTCTATTTTTATATATTGCATGTTTTATATTCTATGTTTCTGTGTCACATTTTCTATACTCTTTAATATGTATTTTTATATTCCATGTTTTATGCTCCATTATCTCTGTGCCTAAATACTCAACACTAAACATAGATTAGCAGCGAAACAGGACGTTTGGGCGCAACTGTTTTTGGCGCCGCCGTTTTTTGGCGCGACGGAATAAAAATATATCATTTAATTATCGTAACGTAATAAATTCATTTAGCAGTGCGTCTCATTACCCAGTTTATAATAGGTTAGTGTATGAATACTGGCCAAATCGATACAAGTTCAAATATATATAATTATACATAAGCATCTATGACATAAGTGCGAAATAACTTTTAAATAAAATTCCTACAGAATTGTCCACAAATCTAGTCCTGTACTTGAAACAATTAAAATGTACTAGCATTAGCAAAACTAGTTTTATATCTAGAGTAATTGTAATAAAGATATTTTTTATTGTTGAATCAAGCTTTATAACTGACATGCCAATAAAAATTTATTCAACAATTGTATGCGTTTTCTTGTTTTCCTTGAATGAATGAATACCTGATGAGTCTGGGTTTTTAGTGTGTTTTCTAATTGTAAATAATTGACTTTGATTATCTTTCTCGCTGGCGACGATCAGATGTTTGGAAAGCTAATTGACCCACTTTTCATCACGCTATCTAGCTGGAAAAAAAAAGACATGTACCTGTAGTTTTATCGTATCGATGACTGGATGAGCGTAGGACGCAATAATCTTCTTTATAGAAAGAGCGTCGGTACTACATGTATATAAGATAAATTATTCAGGCACATCTCTTTCGCTCCAATCCACCAAACATAAATCATTTTTTCTCCTTGGGCTACAATCATAGGAATCGGCGTTAATCGTTTCCTGTTCTATGAGAGTGTTTTCGCTAAATTGCGCTCGAAAATAATTTTTAAGTGGATGTGAATAGGTCACACTATCTTCTTGTAGACTGTGGTGCTGGACATTTGTGAAATCTGCTTGTTGTAGCCAAACACATTGAACAAAAAAAATAAGATTTTACAAATTAATTCAAATAGTTCAAGATATTATTTTTATTGTTTGTAAATGCACAATGTTTACATTACACTCCAATGAAGGTGATCGAACTAGTCAACAAGAACTTATATTACCAGACTTGTATGCTTCCTTGTAATTACATGTTGAACTATGCACACCTTGGTTAGGATCATATGTGCCGAAAAGTAAATAGATAGGTGTCTTTTTTTCTGTCTAGCTCTGAGGATTACCTGACATTAGTTGAGGCACTAAAAAGAAGGTTGTGCAATATGCTTGCGCCACACAATCCACCCGTAAGCTGTGGCCACGGAAACTACTGAACGCTGCTGCACAGGCCCTGACGGTCACAATGGTCTTAATGGAATACTTCTTGGCTTGTTTTCTTAAAAGTAATATTAATTGTGAGATATTAAATGTGAGAACTGGACACTGCTAGCAGCCTCTGAAAACAAGTTGCAGGCTTCGAAGATAAATACATGAGAAAAATACTTCGAATGGTCTACGAAGAACACAGGACTAATGAGTATGTCTGGGACATAATATCCTCAAGTGCAGGCCCTCAAGAAAACGTTGTGACAACAATTCAGTCATGTGTCGTGGCATAATAATAACCTGTCAAAAACCATTCCCTAAGGCGCTGTAGAAGGTGGACGTCGGAGAGGGCGTCAGTGGAAATGCTGGTTGGGTCTTATAAAAGATTGGACAAGCTGCAAATGACTGAACTAATGACAGCCGCTCAAGAGAGGCAAAAATGGAGAAAGATGACTGCTGAGGTGTCCATTCGCTCACCGCAACGACCATTACGATCAAGGGATTGATGATGATGACGGTATATTAATTAGAAGACAACTGTGTTAAATAAATGTAACAAGAACGAATATCAGTTGAATTTGTTAGTTTAAGAATAAGCGTAAATAATGTATTTCGTATGAGTAAACTTGACTGTTCAAATGGTCTTGTTATTTTTAATCTTATAAAGAGTGTTACGTCCACAATCCCCTTGTGGCCAGAGCTGTGTAGATCTTGCTGATAATTCTCGTTAGTCCTAGGGGAGACTTTAATTATTAGTATTTATGTTTCAGTATTACACGAACTCTTCTTATAGTCCTGGGCAGAAATTCAGTATTTGTATTCCAACATTTCCTCTCTTGTAAATTATGGTAGTAGATAAATCTTATAGTAATGTATACAACACAATAGGATAGTAACTTGACAAAGAAGCTTCAGTGTAACTGTTGTTGATAGTTTATTTCAGGTGGTATGTTCAATATATACAATATATCTATTATGTACAGTTAGAATAAAATAGTGCAAACACAAACGTTCAAAGGAACATCTTTTGAAAACTCTCTGTCTTTCAGACAAAACAAATCATTAAATACTATCCGAGTGGTGCAAGGGACAGACCCACTACCAGTAGGGGTGAAAATCATGGTAACATTACAAAACTCATAACAAAACGATATGAACTTCCCCTATTAAATAATGAGTCGTTCCCAGACTCTGAGAATTTGAGATCAACACAGAATCCCAGCATTACCTAGAACCTTTCGTTTTCCTACTAAACGTCCTAATATCGCGTGTAGTAAGAAAAGAGAGAGAGAGGAGAATAAACATTGCGTGTTCCAATTCTTGGAAAAACAATATACATGACACGCCCCCACCCAATGAAAGAAATAATGTACCATAATTACCCAAGTAATACTCAACATGGTACATTTTTCGTACTTAACACTATCGTTTTAATAACCAACAATCAATGGAAGATTATTAGACAATTTAAGCAAACATGGCTCACTGGCACAACTAAATTATAAAAAGTGTCACTACCCAATGGTAATTGTGATTATAACGTGATGGACAAATATTTCACCGTTAGTATTAATATTAACTAATGTCTCAACAAGTACAAATAATTCAAAAATATTCTAGTCATTCTTATTTTAACTATGTACAGTTGTGTGGATTTCCACCAAAAATTTGCAAAAAGTTTTAATCTATTAAACAAATATAACATTGCTCAAACTCTTGTCAATTTCCAACAGTTTACTTCTAATATACAAACCAAAAGATAAGTAATACGTAACTCGAATCAAACTATAGGTTACTTCCCCTTTAAATTACAGTGTCAACTTGACATTAACAGGGTTGATACTTCCCCTTTTCTCAAATACGAGGAGAAAATACACTCTAGTTACGATTACTACAGTAATCTAAATATTAAAATGTAATCCACTATTATGCGTTTTTGGCAAATTTAAAAGTTTAATATAAAAGATTGTTCAGGGTTGAATGAGTGCTCACCTTTAGGTACCTTTGTTTCCCTCCATTCCCGGATATATGGAATATATAACAACCTATATACAACATAGTGAATATCCACTAGTTTTTTTTTTTTTTCATTCTATTGCCATGATATAACAATTTAGCAATAGATTTCCAATATTATCTATTAATTTATACCAATTGATATTACATCTCTTTCTAGGATAAAAATTGTACATATTATTATTTAGTTCCATTCATTAACTAAAATAAAACAAGATAATAAATCAACTAGCTCAAAGTTCTCCCACTTAATTGCATGTGATGACAATTACTTTTATCCATCCATATCAAGTAAATACGTGCATATTATATATTTATTGCATCATGCATCAACATTTAAATGGAATTTCTTTTCCATAATCAAATGAATTTAAAATATATCAGAACATCAATATTATACATGATTATAAGAATTATTAATACTTTCAAAAGACTTGACTTCTGTATGATACAAGTATTCTATAGGTATTCCATAATCAAAATTCAAACGAATGATAGGTTATCATGACACATTCTTAATGAATAAGTGAGATGATCTGAAAAAGAAGTATGGGTTATTCAGTCAATCATGTAGCACCCGAGATAGAGTATCAGCTGTGACGTTGTCCCTACCCCTCAGGTGTTTTATGTTTAAGTCATAGGCTTGGAGGAATAAGCTCCATCTACCAAGCCTCTGGTTTTGCTTGACCCTGGAGAGAAAAGTCAGAGGGTTGTGGTCGGTCAGTATTTCTATCGGGTACCCAGAGCTGTTTACATAGAAATCAAACTGTTTTAACGCTAGGATCAACCCTAAAAGTTCCTTCTCATTTGTATTATAATTACGTTCATGGATATTGAATTTCTGTGAGTGGTAGCACACCGGGTGCTCCTCTCCGTGGTCATCCTGCTGAGTAAGCACCGCTCCCATCCCAGTATCGCACGCGTCTACTGCAATTTTAAAGGGTCTATCAAAACGCGGGGTCACCAAAATAGGTGCCCTGGATAATCTTAACTTCAACTCATCAAACGCCTTTTGGCACTTGTCAGACCAAACAAAGCGATTGTTCTTCTTTAGTAGGTCAGTTAAGGGGCAAGCTACCGTAGAAAAGTCCTGGCAAAACTTACGATAATACCCGGCCATTCCAAGGTAACTACGGAGTTGTTTCCTTGTCTGTGGCACTGGGACATTCTGAATAGCTTCTATTTTAGCATTTACTGGTTTAACCTTTCCACCACCCACTACATGTCCAAGATACTCGATAGTGGCATGTCCAAACTGACTCTTAGCCAGGTTTATTGTCAAATTGGCGTTATTCAGTCGTTCAAACAAGTGTCGTAGTTGACTGACATGTGTCTTGAAATCTGTACTATACACCACTATGTCGTCGAGGTAGGCATTACACTGGAAGATACCGCGAGTGAGGGTGTTTATAAGCCTTTGAAACGTCGCAGGGGCATTACGGAGTCCGAATGGCATGACCTTATACCTGTAAAGTCCGTCAGGTGTCACAAAGGCGGATACTTCCTGTGCCCGTGGCGTCAAAGGAATCTGAAAGTACGCGGAGAGAAGATCAATTTTTGTCACATACGTCGCATCACCTATCTTATCAATGAGGTCATCAATACGAGGAATGGGATACGAGTCAGTCTTTGTCAAATTATTTAATTTCCTAAAGTCTGTACAAAACCGCAATGTGTTGTCGGCTTTTGGTACCAACACACAGGGTGAAGACCATTCGCTATCACATTCTTCCACTATGTCATTTTCTAACATATACTTCACCTCTGCTCTAATATGTTCAAGTCTGATGGGGTTAACTCTATATGGATGCTGTTTAATTGGCCTGGCACCCTCAGTTAATACTACATCGTGTTCTATTAGATGTGTCCTCCTGGGAACATCTGTAAACAGTGACTTATATTCATGTACCAGCTCAATAATCTTCTCCTTATCTTCTACCGGAAGATGTTCTAGCCTTGTATCTAAACTCTTAAGGGCATCTGTATTATTAAGTTTACTTTCTGCAAACTTATATTCTATCCTAGATAAATCCGTCGGGACTCTAGCTAACGAAATCATGGGGACCTCCCGTGGTTTACTCTTTTCCCTGGAAACATAGGGCTTAAGCAAATTAATATGGCATACCCTCTGCTTTTGTCTCCGGTCAGGAGTCTTTATCAAATAATTGACCTCGCCAAGCTTTGACTCTATCTCATAGGGTCCACTAAACTTTGCACTTAAAGGCTGATTTTGCAAAGGTAGAAACACAAGAACTTTGTCACCTGGTGCAAAAGTTCTAGCTGTAGCTTTACGGTCATAGTTCTGTCTCATACGCTCCTGCATCTGTGGAAAATGAATCTTCACATGGTTAAAAGCATGATAAAGCCTATTTTTAAATTTATCTACATATGACAAAAGTCCAATCGGTTCACTGTCCGTTAGCCAAGTTTCATGTAGAAGTTTCAACGGACCTCTGACTGAGTGTCCATACACAAGTTCGAATGGGCTAAACCCCAGGGATTCCTGAGTGGCCTCCCTTGCAGCGAACAGTACATAAGGCACACCCTTATCCCAGTCTTTCTCGTTTTCATAACAGTACTTTTTAAGCATCGATTTTAATGTCTGATGAAACCTTTCCAGAGCTCCCTGGCTCTCAGGATGATAGGCACTTGATAGCCTATGGCTTATCCCTAATTGTTCCATGACTTGTTTGAAAATGTTCGAAGTAAAGTTAGTCCCCTGGTCGGACTGTACTGTCTTCGGTAGGCCATAACGTGTGAAGAAATTTGTCAGGGCGTCTACCACCTTCACTGTTGTTATGTTCCGCAACGGAATGGCTTCCGGGAAGCGAGTGGATGAACACATGACTGTGAGCAGGTATTGAAAACCGGCTTTTGTTTTCGGCAACGGGCCCACGCAATCAATGAGTATATGACTGAATGGTTCGTCGAACGCTGGTATCGGCTGGAGTGGAGCGACAGGAATTCGTTGGTTAGGACGTCCTACCATTTGGCATACGTGGCAAGTCTTGCAGTATTGTTCGACATCTCTTCTCAGTCCTGGCCAGTAGAAGTAAGGGAGGATACGGTGGTGCGTTTTTCGGACTCCCATGTGACCAGCGAAAGGAAGATCATGCGCCATACGCAGTATATCTTGACGATAGCACTTAGGTATTACAATCTGGTGAATACTGTCCCACTCGTTTGTACCTGAGTTGAGCGGTTTCGACTTTCTCATCAACACTTCATCTTTCATGTAGAAACATTCCGCCATTGCATCTGCAGTCTTTTCATCAACAGCTTTCATTCTGAGTTGCATTATTACTTCGTCATTCAATTGTTCTTTCACCAATTTCTGCTTTGGTGACAAAATGTTATCGTTCTCGGTTGCATCACCAGTTGTTAGTTCAGCAAAGAACGTAGCACTTAAATCGATGTCAGGTGTTTCTGTTATCACTGTTTCATTCGCATGTGTGTCTTCAGAACAGACAAACACATCTTTTGTTGCACTACACGGCGTAGCAGGAGTCTTTACCGACTTCTTTTTATGCATTGCTCTTGTCAGTGCACATGTTGGGCGTTCATTGGCAGGACGTAGGTTTTTGTCCTCCGCCATCTTTGTCTCCAACACTTTAACCATGGGCTCGACAGTGACTCTGCCGCCCATAATGTCATTTCCTAATATCATGGAAACGCCTTTGACGGGTAGTGCGCGCCACACTCCCACTACGATGTTACCTGTAAAAATATCCGACTCGAGTTTTATTCTGTGCAGTGGAGCTTCCACAGCCTCCATACTAGCACCTCTCAGCACAACAGACTCACCGGTACTGGTGGCATCCGTTAACGGCACACTGCCCTCCAGGATCACGCTGACAGCAGAACCCGTGTCACGTAATATCTGTATTTTCTTCTTGCTGAGTACATCGACTTCTGTCGACACTGTCCCCTCGTAGACAAAGGGTCGAAAATCGGATAGGTCGTCCTCTTCCGGGACTTCAGGAACCATCTGTTCCTCACGGCCTTCTGAAAGCATAATAGATTGAGTACAGCTATTCTCTTTTACCTTAGATAGACTGTTCTCAAAAACCATCGACTCCACAACTATGGGCGATGCCGGCCGCATTTCTTTTGAGTTTCTTGACCCTGTGTTGCACACTTCTTCTGTCTGCTTGCTATCTTTCTGCACTCTGGCACAGTGTAGAATAGCACCTTGCTTCTTGGTAAGGATCCAACAATCTTTCTTCATGTGGCCCTCTTTCTTGCAATTGAAACATACCACCTTTGCTTTATTTACATCTGTCTGCTTCCTGAAATGAACTAAGTTACTATTATTATTTACACCACTGTTCTTATTATTGTTTTCACTTGTCTCTTTTGGTTTACTAGCCTCCTTGGACTCTGGTTTGTGCACTTTGGGTTTGTCAGCATAATATGGCTTTATGCTGGCGTGAATTATGGCAAAGTTATCTGCCAATCTAGCAGCTTCATGCACATCTTCAACCCCTCGGTCTGAGATGTGGGTTTTAATATCCACTCGAATACAATCATTGAATTCCTCAAACAATATTAGGTTCTTGAGTTTATCAAACTCACTTACATTCTGTGACCTTAGCCACTGTTCTAACATTTTCTCCTTTTGTCTCAAAAAGTCTACATGAGTTTGATCATATGCCTTCTTTCTGTCTCTAAATAGCTTTCTATATTTTTCTGGTGTCAGGGAATAACTTTTTAGCACCCTATCTTTGATTACTTCATAGTCATTTATTTCCTCGGGTGTTAAACTCAACACTACGTCCAATGCTTTTCCTTTGTTGAGAGTTGACCTTAACAATAAAGCCATCTTATCATCAGGGAACTGATAATCTACAGCTATCCTCTCAAAAAGCAAAAAGAAATCGTGAACATCTTCTTCTCTGAATATAGGCAAGTGTTGCTTCATTGCGCTAATATCCATACCATTGCTGTCCCTACGATGGTCAGGTCTGTTCATGCGTGCCATCTCTATCCTTTCTCTGCTTTCAATCCTAATTCTTTCCAATTCCATTCTCTTCATAGCCAATTGGAATTTTAGGTTTTCACTCAACCCTTCATCTTCATCATTGTTTGATGATCTAGATGACATATTTCTTACCTCGTCTCCGTGGGCAATTACCTCGCCCCCACTGGGAGCTACATAACCTTCATTGATATCGTTCTGTCCCACTTCAACTACACTACCAGTGTTCATGACATTCTGCCCGTTCAAACATGTCATAATTTCTTTGGTCAAACGATTACGATTAGGTCTTGCCTGTCCTGCCTCAATCCCAAAGGACTCAGCTAATTCTTTTAATTCAGCAAATGACATGGCATTAAGTTCCTCACTTGATATATTCGAAGCCATAGTGTAGCGTTCAAAATATTTGTGATAGTAGAGTAGTATGTATTGTATAATAAAATATAAAGTTCCAACTTACGATTTGTCCAGAAATTTGCACAATATAATATTAAACACTTCGTGGAATCTTCACACTTCCCAAGAAATAAGAACGCAAACCAGTTCTCTCCTCTTTTTAAAAAGAATAGTTTCACAGTCCTGAAAACGAAACACAAATATGCCGCTCTCAGTACTACTAATGTCACAAAATATTTATAGGTCAGCTAGATCAAGAAAAGTAGAACTCAAATCTACCGAACGAGACTACCAAATCTTGTCAATCCTAGGTCAGGAAAAGTAGAACTCAAATATACCGGGCGAGACCACCAAATTTTGTTACGTCCACAATCCCCTTGTGGCCAGAGCTGTGTAGATCTTGCTGATAATTCTCGTTAGTCCTAGGGGAGACTTTAATTATTAGTATTTATGTTTCAGTATTACACGAACTCTTCTTATAGTCCTGGGCAGAAATTCAGTATTTGTATTCCAACATTTCCTCTCTTGTAAATTATGGTAGTAGATAAATCTTATAGTAATGTATACAACACAATAGGATAGTAACTTGACAAAGAAGCTTCAGTGTAACTGTTGTTGATAGTTTATTTCAGGTGGTATGTTCAATATATACAATATATCTATTATGTACAGTTAGAATAAAATAGTGCAAACACAAACGTTCAAAGGAACATCTTTTGAAAACTCTCTGTCTTTCAGACAAAACAAATCATTAAATACTATCCGAGTGGTGCAAGGGACAGACCCACTACCAGTAGGGGTGAAAATCATGGTAACATTACAAAACTCATAACAAAACGATATGAACTTCCCCTATTAAATAATGAGTCGTTCCCAGACTCTGAGAATTTGAGATCAACACAGAATCCCAGCATTACCTAGAACCTTTCGTTTTCCTACTAAACGTCCTAATATCGCGTGTAGTAAGAAAAGAGAGAGAGAGGAGAATAAACATTGCGTGTTCCAATTCTTGGAAAAACAATATACATGACAAGAGTCAGATGAATATTTGTGGCATAAATTGCTTGAGTTAGTTGTACAAACAAATAGTAATACATTTGCAGTTATATAAGCAGTAGATAAACATAATGTACAGTTATATTATACAGTTTAAATTTTAAAAAATAAATTTCTACGAAACAATAAAAAGGCCAGTGGTGACTTATGTCAGTAGGACCGGGACACTTACAAAAAGCGCAGAAAATATATTAAATACCTGGGAAAGAAAAGTCCATAGAAATATGTTTGGACCAACTTATAATGAATGGAGGATGCGCACTAATAGAGAGGTCTATGAACTATATGAAGATCCTACAATAGTGGCTGAGATAAAGAAGGGCAGACTACGCTGGAAAGCCCACCTGGAAACGGGAGAGGAGTAAAAGTAACATGCACACAGAACCCCAGAAGAAAACGATCCAAGGCCAGACGCAGACTGATATGGTTAGACAGACTGATACGGTTAGACAGACTGATACGGTTAGACAGACTGATACGGTTAGACAGACTGATACGGTTAGACAGACTGATACGGTTAGACAGACTGATACGGTTAGACAGACTGATACGGTTAGACAGACTGATACGGTTAGACAGACTGATACGGTTAGACAGACTGATACGGTTAGACAGACTGATACGGTTAGACAGACTGATACGGTTAGACAGACTGATATGGTTAGACAGACTGATACGGTTAGACAATATCTAGATGAATCTGAGACAAGTCGTGGGTCCGGGACTGGAAAAAGGAAGCAGCAGATAGGTCTGAGTGGAAGGAGGTGGTGAGGCAGGTCAGAACACTCCGTAGGCGTATGGTACGAATCTCAAACTTTAAAAACAGTTGTGAAGTAAACTGATCATAGGGCTGGTGAAGCAGCGTTCACCAGTTTCTGTGGCCACGCCATACGAGGTTATGTCTGGCCAGCACAATGCCCAGCCGCTTTACTTTACTCAAACTAGTGTCAGGCACTCATCAGACTTGAACTACAATTGACTGAGGTGGAGGTCACCCTCTTCGAACCCCGGACTTCAGCGCCGCCACCGTCAATCCTGCAACCCCGTTGGTGTACCGTTCGCTCTTTGTGATCACCCTGTCTAAAGCAGCCAGATCACGCGGGCTATTAAGCACCAACCAAAGTTACCCGAGAGTACGATAAGCAGCACCGTCGTCCCACGTCGTGTGCAGTGGTTTAGTTTCATTTTGTTGAAAAACCCACATGGCCGAGAGCAAGACCACGTAATCATCTGGGGCTTCGCGGTGAGCGTAAGCCCAACCTAGAGACGTTCGATTGGCACACAACCGAGTGCAAGCCGAATCGTTTGTTTTTATCCCCAGGCTGAGAAATTTAGCTTATAACAGCCTTAGACGACGGGGACCTCGTATGCTCATCTCTGTCCGTGGTACTATCGACTGGAAGTTTCACCTACAACAGTCAGGCGTACTCACGCACCACATCAACCTAGAGACGTTTGGTTGGACAACCTACAGAGCCTTCTGTTGATTGCGCGTGCGATGTTTGAGGCAATCAGTTATTTTTCCTTCCCTGACCCGCACGTTCCGACACTGGGTCTCCGTTTTTAGCGGTCTCCCCAGTTCACAGATCGGCAGCCCAAGATTGCCGTGGGAAGTGGACGACGGACGAAAGATGAGTTACCGTTGGGGTCATTCCAGCTCAGGTTCAATAGCGTAATCAAAGACAGTTATATGCACTGGGTGTTCGTCATAATACCCAAACAAGGTAAATAGTACTCAGTGTTGGGTTTGTGTACTCTTTCTCAAGGATCCTCGGGGAGAGTCCCTTTGTATAATTGCCACTATTAAGCGTCAGCCTGTAAAATAAACATGCATGGCTTAATCTTTGAGACAAGCATATGACTACTGGCAGGATCAACCAGATAGCTATCGTTCCCTAACAACGCCGACCTAGAGTTGTTCGGAAGGCGCCGCCAACCTAGAGTTGTTCGGAAGGCGCCGCCGACCTAGAGTTGTTCGGAAGGCGCCGCCGGCCTACAGGCACTCATCAGAGCTGGGCACCATAAGCCCCGGGAAACAATCCTAGCCTGCACCAGGATTCGAACCCAGAACCTTCAGATCGCTAGACGAACGCGCTGCCCCTGTACCCACTGTTGTGACTGTTATAAAAACAGTTATATATTTACATTTATATCACATGGTATAAAGTTTTGTTCATGTTTTTATTTTCGTTTTTGCTTTCGTATGTGTGTGTGTGTGTGTTAGTATCTGTCTTTTTAACAGAATAAAATCGAGGTGCCGAGATCTAGAATACATAAAATGGAAAGTCAAATAATTCTCATTAGTGAGATTTCTGGTTGGTTAACAACCAAACCACTACATTGATACTAGAAATAAAGTCATTTTATGATTTGAATTTAACTTTGCTTTCATGCTCAGATCATTTTATTATATTACAGAACAGGGTTGTTTGTCATCACTATAGAATCATTTAAGGAAACGGTTTTTTTTAAGGGACATAATCTAAGATATTAACTCTTTTTTCTTTACGCTAATATTTGTAAAAAAAAAAAAATCTTAATTGAAAAAAAAATCTTACAATTTATACATTTACAAATTTGAAATGATTTAATTATAAAAAATGGAAAATTATATAAACATTATCTGACTGAATAATTTATATGTAGGCCTACATTTATAATTATTACATTAACTAGTCGGTTTGTTTTGTTACTATGCATTCAATTCCAATTATCTAGTGTTAAATCAAAGAAGTCTTTGTCATTTGTCATTGCTTACTCATTACTCTCATTACAGAAAATCCCAGTAAGAATGAGATCGAATTGATTCTTAAATGAAATTTGTTTCACAATAATGAACCATATTATCAGAGTTTAGTATAAAGTTTTGTATTTAGTAAAAATGTTAATAAAAAAACTAGCCCATAAAAACAGTTTTTATTATACTCCCTTTCTTTGTAAACTAAGTTTATATTTAATTTATATTTCGATAGATTAAAATAAATATAAGTGATATCATACCTTATGAATTCCCACACTAAAATTTTGCGCATCCTTTTTATTCTAGCTTTGGCCCGCAAAAACCATAAAAAGATAACTCGCTTTGTTTCGGCTATATTTTGTATTTTTCATTCTATTTATTTCGTAAAAACGAACGTATCCGAAAACTTTATTTACTTTCGTCTCTTCCAGTAGAGGCAGCCATGTTTCCATTTTCTTCGATTCGGAAATCGGTCGAAGGTATTAGTGACTATTCCAAAAGCTATGATGCTGAAAATTTGATAGAATGTATTGTTAGTCTGGACTAGTCTGGTACCCAAGTTTCAGCTCGATTGGACGACGGGAATTGGTCGAAAAATCGATGCAAAGTTTTCCAAGCCAGCAAGCAACCAAGCAGACAGACAAACAGACAGTGTGAGTTAATAGAAAGGGAGTAAAAAGAATGATAATCACAAACACGTTAATGTTTGTTTATTAAATATCAAACGCTTTAAACAATTTTCTCAATAAATCCCATTTGCGTTTGGCCTTGATCTTGCTATGGCGCTAATTACATACTCTTAAAAAAAATAAAATACAAATGTATAGCCCTATAAAGAAGGTTGACTTTCAGACTGTTGGCACGCTGAATGGTTTAGAAATCCTAGTTTGGCACACAATTAGCAAAAAGGTTGCCGACCCCTTGTGAATACCATTGATTTTGTAATTGATTATAATTATAGATCCATCATTAAGCAGTAGAGGGCGCGTCGTCTAATGATATCTTGATCTTCATAGACGTAAACATTCAAACATATAATTTCACCCAAACCTTGACACGTGGTTTACGAACCCGTTTACATACTTTTAATTGTTCATTATTAATCTTCAGGTAAATATGCACGATAATTATTTCTGCACAATGATATTAGTCCTTGAGATGGCAAAAAACTTGCGAGATACAAAAGTAGAAATTTAATGCATGATAATTGCTACTTCCCATTTTCTTCTCGAGGAGTAAAACATTATTATGCTGTACTATTAGGTCAAAGTTTTTTAAGTCGCTAATGACTATGCGGGATCTTCATAGCGTTTTTTTTCTTAAATTATTATTACATTTAAATTATTAGTTTGCTATATACTTATAAATGAAATAAAGAAAACGAAGGATTTGTTTATAAGTAGATAAAAATCATGCTAATTACCGGTAAATAAAGGTTTGAAAAAACAAACCGACATGATTCTTTTAAAAGTACAGCAGTTAAATAAACGAATACTTTCATATATAAGTCTAAGTTTAGAATGAGTATAGTATTGTTGAAGAGTTAACTGTTGCCAATAGAATCATTTCAAACTGAAACATATTTACAATGCATTGTTCTTGGCAATCATTCGTTATGTCCGGGTGATGGAGTCCACCACTTATGATGCTTTTCGAGGGGAGACAAGTGAGCGCGTTTCCAGGATAGATTATTACGACCCTGTGTCCGATGATTTGATTAGAATCTTACAGCTGTATGTGATTACCCCACTCCACAGCACCGTCTCAGCTTCTGGCATCGTGACCAATTTCCTTACCATGATCATTCTATGGAAGCTGGGAATCAAGAACAGTATGAACGTTGGGACCTTGGCGCTGTCTTGTACAGACTTCCTGGCGACTAGCATACAGTTTGTCCAGTGCCTTTGTTACATCATGGAATACGCGAACCCTTACTGGACAGTGGACATGTGGTCGCTCGGGGTCATCATGCTGGGATGGGTGAGATACGCTTCGTATTTCATCGCCATGTGGATAACCGCCTTGATATCAGTGGAGCGGTGCCTCTGCGTCGTGTTACCATTCCGGGTAAGCAAACTCTTTACCAAGCGAAGGTGCCTCCTGCTCATCTTCGGACTGTACGCATTATACTCGATCTTCCTAGTAATCGTGTACACCGCTGAAGACTACGTATGGGACTTGAAGAACGTACTCGGGCTTAACGACTCTTTCACTGAGATTCGAATACTGACGGTGGTCATCACTGACCACGCTGCGGAAGTCGAGTCTGTAATCGATTCCGTATCCTCGATATCGCTTTCACTCTTAGCTCAACTCCTGCTTATAGTTAGCACGGTATGGATGGTGCACGCTCTGAAGGTTTCGTCTGAAGTTCGCCAAAACACAGCCGAAGACTCCTCTCTGAAGAAACGTTCTGAAAAGAAATTTCGCTTCGCTAAAAGCTCCATGCTATCCAAGAGGGAAAGAAAACTCGTCAAAGTAGCAATATGCCTAGCAGTAGTTCTGACGCTATGCAATATCCCAAGATACACCATTCTAGCTGTTCATTATACGCTACCTGGCATGAAGGAAGGCATTCTCAAAAATCTATACGGTCTCGTCTGGGATATTTCAGATTTTTCAGGCACCATTAACTGTTCTAGTAATTTCATTGTTTATTGGCTGTTGAATAAAAAATTTAGAGAGCATTTTAGACACCTGTGTGGTGCTTATCATGGTGATTAGAATATATGACAATAACAGAAAAAAACGTTATGGTTACATGAACTATATAATAAAATACACGTTTTTAAATATGTAAGATATTATTAAGATATTGACAAGTAGGCCTACTTTTAAGTTGATTTGTGTTGTTTTTTTTATATAGTTATTTATTTATGATTACAACAACACAAACATATTTCAACAAATTAATTTTTATTTGAATTTTCATTCATTGGTAAATTTAAACTATCCTTTTTAATGATGCTTCGCTTGCGAGATTATGTTTATTAAATTCTTCAGCTATATCACTTACTTAGTACCTGGAAGCTGAAAAATAATGATTATGAAACATGAGACACAGCACAATAATAAGTAATAAGTAAAGGAAACACTCTTTCACACACTTTACTCGCAATTAATGTCCCTTGTTTTTTTAAGATTACAAAATTGGCACACCAATATAGAAAAAGGAATATAAGTACTCTTACTTCCCGAGTGGCATTTGTGCATGGAAAGGGTTGCCTAAACAAACCAGAAAAACCAGTAACTTAACATCATTTAAAATATTAATAAAAATGCAAGACTGGACTCGGACCACAGATGAGTGTAGGACGCAATAATCTTCTGTAATGTATAAGATAAGATAATGGATTTTTTTTTGTGCAATGAGCAGCATGTGGAAATGTTTGTTGAATCAAAAGGGTTTTACAAAGATATGGATTGTGCTAAATAAAATGAATTTTACAGAGCTATACAAGTAGTAGTAGTCTACATCTCATAAAAGCGGTTGTATATAGACATGGAGTATGTAAAAAAAATCTTGTACTCAAACTGATAAGGCGTACAATAAATGAGAAAATGTGCTCAAAAGGTTTGAACCATTATTAAAATATCATTTATCTGTTCATCTAGTGTATGATAAAGTAAGGGTACATTTGTTTTTTTCTAAATTATAGCTGGCACAAATTTTATCGGATGTATAATATGGCTACGTAATGTGTATTTATAATGTTATAATTTAATGTATAATGTATAATGTTATAATGTATAATGTAAAATGTATAATGTTATAATGTAATGTAAATATAATGTAAAAGAAAAAGAAACGGAAGTAAAAACGACTTCTCTGCCAAATCTTCCGTAAGTTCAATTGTTTCTATAGGCCCAAAAAGTGTTTATGTCTGTAAAAATATAAGACTTTTTTGCCAATTTATAAGACATTATTTGCTCAATACTGGAGTTATAATACTTAGATCTTATTTTATATAATACAGACGCTGTTACTATATAGAAGATTATTGCATTGATAGCTTGAGTCTTATTTTATATGTTACAGCGGCTTCTTCTATACAGAAGATTATTGCGTCCTACTCTTATCCGAGGTTTGAGTCTAGTCTTACATGTTACAGACGCTCCTTCTATACAGAAGACTATTGCGTCCGACGCTTATCCAACTGTGCCTTAACTTACAATATTGTCATAGAAAGAAATCGATACACTGTAATCAAACATATACAGTTTCGTTTTTTTTTAAAGAAGTTTTTTTAAGATCCAGCATCAGAAACCCGGTTGCGGTCTTGATCCACGTAAAGATCGCTGGACAAAGAGATTAAAGCAATTTTAGCCAAACAGAAATCTTTAATCTACATCGGGTGTATTGTTGTTGTTTATTGTTAGTTTTTCAGACGAACAATAACACTATATAAAAAAACCAGATTGAAATGGAGCTTGTCTGTCCAACAAGTCGTAATGTTTAGGCTACATGTTTGCGACATAAAATGGTCTTTGTTACAAAGATGTCTGCCAAAAAGGACATGAGGGCAGCTAGCGTTGATGCAGGTGACTGAAAGCGACAAGCAGACGATCGCTCCGCCTATCGGAGAAGCGGAGCTAGGCGACTGGAGAGAAGGCATGAACTTTTGGAATATGCGTGGAAGAGATGCACAAGAGACTGTCACTGAGTATCAGTCTTTTCAGTTATAAAAAAAATAATTAACGCACCATCGTCTCTCCATATGGGAAGAACGCCGACCGCAAATTCCCATAAAAATGTTGGACCTAGCAAAAACGTAACCAGCAATTGCAAGGTTTTTTTACGTACATGAGCAGCTTTCAGTTATATATATTATACACAGATACAAAAATACAAATATTGATGCCATTAAAATCGTGTTTGTCATGATTCCTTTATTATTGAACATATTTTTATTGACAAATAACTTTTTTTTTTCATCTTGACGTAATTTTAATGAATTTAATTCATGATTTGATCGTTTAGACTAGTTTAGAGCAGGGATTGGCAACCTACGGTGCGCGTGCTAGACATGGCACGCAGAGTAATATTTAATGGCACGCGGCAGGTCCCCGAAATTGCAATTCAAGTCTCGTCTAAAAGAAAAAGGGCAGGGTAACTTTCAGGATCTTGGCACGCTGAATGTTTTAGAAATCTTACTTTGGCACGCAATTATCAAAAGATTGCCGAGCTGTGGTTTATAGTGACAATTTCATTAGAAGATAGCAAGTATTTTCTAGACTGATGCTTTTGCAGCTCGATCGGGTATCTTCTTTTCTTATCTTTTACAGACGCTCCTTCTAGCCTATACATATGATTGTTTCATCCTATTCTTATGCTTGGTTTGATTCTAGTCTTGCATCTTGATTAGTGTTTTAAAAATGGTGTTTAAAGAAACGCTATACTGCTATCAAGTTTATTTTCGCTACATGTATAAAGTGTTTACAAGAACAAAAATGTTCACACATAAAGAAAAATTTAATTTTTGTCAAACTGTATTGCATTATTCCTAAAAAATTCCTATAAATTTACGCTATGTAGAACATGGCTCTTTAAGGCCTTTCTTAACCGGGCCAAACCCTAGGTTCGCAAACCAGATCGTCGATCCTACCCGAACCGTTCTCCGTATTAACCTGCCGGTCTTGGGTTGGCGATCTCGGGTTGGAATGGATCGCGAACCATGGTTGGAGGTTTGCACGTCGTGTTGAGCAAACCTAGGCCGAACATGGCACTTTTTTTGAGCGGAAAGGCGCAGGAAGGTGCAGAAAGACGCGAATTCATAGTTGCGGTAATCAACATGGCGGAACTGTACTTAAACGATGATGAGACAATATTTGTTTACGTTTCCAGAGAAGTACGTCAAATGTAGGATCGGCCTTGTTAAGATTGCAAACCCCGATCTGCGACCTTATAGAAAGGTTAGATCACCGATCTCAGGTTCGACCCGGTTAAGAAAAGCCTTTAACCAGATTCGCCGAACCAGAGTTAAACCTCACTTTTCCAGACTGAGAATATAAACCGGGGTTACTAGATTACTCTGTCAGGGCTCGAATAACAAAGTGTAGTCAAGTCACCATACAGGGAACTGTTTCCAGTCCACTCTATGCCTCAGCAAGGCAGGGCCAGCCTGAAAGCACATGCTCGACATTCTCTTCTGCTTCCCTGCATATTTGTCAACGATATGTGGCTTAAACCTTCCGAAATTGGCCCGACCTATAGGGGGGGGGGGGGCAGTGACATGTACAAAACTGGGCAACTGTTACCTGATCACGTCTGCGGAGCTTCCACCACGATCGGCTCGATTAGAATTGTTTTAGAGTGTTACAAGTGCGCCCAAATGTCAAAAGCTCACAACACTTGTTGGTAAACCTTTCCCATATTGTGAGTCTGCTTATGGTCCTTCTGACATCGACAGGGTCAATGAACAGATGAATAGCCAAGAAGTTGACCAAAGAAAGTCATTAACCAATATCTTAACGCTTCCTCATTCAGCAGGAAAAGCTTCGCAAATGTCACAGGTGCCATTCTATGATTGATAAAATCCTTCTGGACCATGCACACTCGCTTCACGACAGCTACATCATAACTAGTCGAACTGGTCGGCTTCTTTCAATAAGTGCAAGAACAGAGAGATTTGGGAACTATTTTGTTCAACTGTCAGTGAGAATCTTTCAAAAGAATTATCAGTCGGCCAGACTTGAACTCCGATTGAACTGAGAGCTGAGAGTGTCATTCCTTTATAGCCCTGGACAAGAACTCTGCCGTGCTTCTGATCACGTTTAAATCTCCGTAGAGAACAGTGGACAGTGGGTTACCCGTCCCATCTCCTCGATCACTGACGAGACGGGGGCACTTCCGCAGGATATGCTCCACTGTCTCCTCCTCTAACCCACAGTGGCGACAACGCGAGTTGAAGTTAGGTTGGAACCTGGCGAAGTAAGCACCAATGGGGCAGTGGCCAGTGCGGAATCGTGATATTATGCTTTGTTCCGACCTACTTAGCCGCCACCATGGGTCGACAGACCTCTCGACCCTTGTCAGAACTGTCTCGTCAGTCAGCCCGAAAATACAACAGCTGACTCTTAAATGATACTTTTTCTAAAAATGATAAAACGTATGATAGTGTGCTTGGATGTCTATTGTGCTGGAGTTCAAATGGTTCTTTAATATTGTTTTAAATATGCTGAAAGACGAGATTTATGTAATCAAGTGCAAATTCCATTTATTTGGATCAATAAAATAATCTTATCTTATTTTTGTGGCGCTTTGTAGTAACTCTAAATGCCTTTCTTAAAAGAAAGACGAATTTCTGTCTGAGTATTGACAAGTCTTAATGAGGCGTGACCTTTTCAAATGTTAGAGATCATGAACTTTATGTGCCTTTTCCCGCCATTTCTGTAAACAAAAAATATGCGTTTGTTGATGTTTGACAATTGATTTCAACCTCGACGGCCAGTAATAAGGAATCCGTTTTTATCATAAAAAGTGATTAGGCGATAATAAATTACAGACGCTCTTACTATAAACAAGATTATTGTGTCCTACGCTCATCCGTGGTCCGAGTCTAGTCTTGCACTTTTAAAAATGTTTTAAATGATGTCAAGTTACTGGTTTTCCTAGTTTGTTCAGGCAACCCATTCCATACCCGAATGCCACTCGGGAAGAAAGAGTACTTATACACATTTATTTCTCGCATAAGGGACAAGGAAAGTGTTTTTGTCTTTATGTTTATCTGAGCTTTGCAATAGGTTGTTTTTGGCTTGTATTTCTAAATTAGAGTTTAATGCCTTATGTATTATTACTACTTTATTATTTGCCCTTCTGTTCTCTAGTGTTTTTAGGTTTAGTGATTTGACTAATGGTGCTACTCTTGCTAACAATGTGCAAACTAAGATTTCTAAATCACTCAGCGTGCCAGCAGACTAAAAGTCAACCTGCTCTATAATACTATTAACTTTTTCTAGGACAATTAATTTAACTTCGTATCAAGACCAAAGGCAAAATCAAGGGAAATTATTTATAGATGAAATCGTTAAAGCGTTTTATATTTAATACAAAATTAACGAGTATGTGATTATTATCCTTTCTATTTGTATTTATTTCAAATACAATATTTTATTACTAAAATTTCACATTTACGGTAATTATTCACATTTTGTCCAAACATTATTATTATTTTGTTAGTCAACATGAGACTCTACAACCTGAAAATGTTAATACAATTTTGATCTGTTTTAATTGATAAATCCTTTAATGTGTTTATATTACAAAACAGAAAAAACAAATTAATTGTCAAAGACGGAATTGATAGATAGTAATCATACAGACTGGGTAGTTAATGTAATGTTTATAAATATACATATAGGCCTACATTTTTAGTGATATAATAACTAGGCTATTTCATTTTCAAATCTATTATACAGTTTGATCCTTTCAAAGTTATAAATTGTAAGCCATTTATTCTTTTATAAAAGAAAAAAAAGACATATTAGAAACATTAGCTCAAATCAAACGGGTTAATTATCTCCATGTAGTTTAAAAAACGTGTCCACATTTGATTCTATAGTGAGGCCGAACAAGTTAAGTTTTGCAATATAACAAATGTTTTTGACTACTTATTATTACTTTATATAATTTCATTATTAGGAGATCTCTCGCGTGCCATTGTTAATCGCTCTTCGTGCCAAGTTTGGCACGCGTGCCTTAGGTTGCCGACCCCTAGTCTTAACTACTTCATCAGATGTTGTTGAGTAGTTTTATAGTTCTGTTAATGGTAAAGTTTAGTACAAAAAGTTGTAGGGCCTACATTTTATGGTGAATGTCCAACGGTTTATTTACAAATAGTCATTAACATTTTGGATCTCACAGTCGGAAACGAAAACTGGTTGTGGGTCCTGATCTGAACCAGGTTCAGGGTTCTCTGAAGAATAAAAAAAACGGGTTACGGCCGTACTCTCGGTTCAGCAAACCTTATCCGACAACTATGAGTAACGGGCAAAACGTTGGGAGACTTAGATCTATAATTTCTCATAGAAAAAAAAAACGGACATGCCTACGGATCTTACGTCCAGAGCGTAACGAAGTAAAAAGAAGTGGATCCGGATTGGGGGGGGGGGGAGGCTGACCAAGATCCTGTCCGAGACATGTCGATAGAGAATGCCGCATAACGTAGAATACGGTCTTCGAAGTTACATACATAACACTTTTTTTTTCCAGCCGTGCAGAATTTCCCCTCAAATCATTGTCGAGGCGCCATTAGCTTGTTTACTAGAACTGTCGACCCGGTAGCACTAGTACCTGACAATTGGCCTGATCATCCACCCAGCGGGAATCGCCCAAGCCCTTTATATAATATACACGACAAGTGAAGACGTCTGGTCCTGCGCTTAGTTCACGCGCAGAATGTCAACCACAACGGCCTGGGTTCTATACTTGCCGCCGACCGATCCCTGCCGCACTGCAGAAGTTTTGGGCCTAGTGGACGTAATAATCTTCTATCTAGACCGCTCGTCTATAAATTAATGGAGATAAAAAGGTGGATGGGGTGATGGGGCGCATAGTCCAAAGATAAACCCGGCCGACATCTTCCGGGGTTGGGGGGTGGGGGAATGGAACAGATCATCAAAGAGAGGGACAGGCCTGCCTAGTTCAATAGACCCTCCTTCCTACACCGCGACGTCAGGGGCGACCGAGAGACGCCATATGGGCAGTGGTCCTCGTGCGGGGGACGGTAGACACTTCTAGGTTGAACTCCAACCATGAAAATAACTATGCAGTTATCTGAAGCCATGTCCCCCGGGTCTTGTCCCAGTCATATGATTTAAGCCATTTACGGGAACGCCCAATGTTTTTATCAAATCCATTTGCCTTGGTCTAAAAACATTCATGACAAATGAAAGAAGAAATCATAAAAATAAAAACCCAACATCGAGCTTAGTTGAGTCTACTGTTCATTTGTGAAAGCCTAGTTTATAATTAGCTGTTCTTTCTCAATGTCATAACTTTTTGTGTTGCATCAATATTTTGCACATACATTGTTGTACATCATTATAACTAAAATTCAAAGTAATTTTATCGTACACGTAATTCATTTTAATAACATCTTCCGTGGAACTTACAAACAGTAAAGCCAGCTATTAAGCGGCTTGTCATTAGAGGAATCTTGATAAAAAGTATGTATTCAGAAGAAATCAATGGTATTTCAAGAAATGCAAACAGTTATTTAACTTAATGACATGTTGTACTTACCAGTTACATTAAAATATTGTTGAATTGTAAGCAATCAATTATTTGTTTGGACTGAAAGATTTAAATATACACTATTTCATGTTTAGCTATGACCTTCACTTTCCATTGATCATTACCGGTACTTAGCCGCAAAACGAAAAACGCGCGAAGTGCGGGCTATAATCCATAAATCCTAAAAAGGGACTATTATAGTATCAGATTGCAGTACAATTAGAAGTGCTTGTCTATAGTTTGCTTGAATCGATACTAACACTACGGAGAATTTTTTAAAAATAAACAATGAACATTGGATAAACAAACAAGAGTTATAAAGTAGCATTAACTTGAGTTAGAACAAGAATCAATCATTGCTACCAACTTTATTACTCAAAGTGTATGAATTTATATTACTCTATTTTTATATCACAAATGTGTACTTGCTCATTATTAGTTGGATGGTTCGGTCATGTGTTGCGGCATAGTAACCAGACAAAAAAAAACAATCCTCCAAAACCACTGTCGAAGGTGGACGTCAGACAGACCGTCAGCGAAGATTCTTGTTCGACAATATAAAAATATTGGACAGGGCTGCAGTTGACTCAACTATTGACAACCGCTCAAGATAGGCTATATTGGAGAAAGTTGACTGCTGAGGTGTCCATTCGCTCCCCCCAACTACCACAACGGTCAAGGAATTGACGATGATTATTATTATTAGTTTGAGTGTAGGCCGTGTGACCATTTCGAAATGATATATTATTTTAACTGTGCTCATCTCAATATGATAGATAGGACGGATGTCTACGGATGAGCGTAGGACGCAATAATCTTCTTTATAGAAGGAACGTCTGTAATATATAAGATAAGATTACAATAACACTTTATTTGTGACATTTTTCTTCTATGTTCTTTAAACAGTAAATGTTTGATAAAGGCTTGGTGATATATCATCATATAGGCCTACATTTAGAATATAACATTTTGTAATATATTAGTATAGTTCTCTGGTTTATTCTAGTTCTCTGATCTAAGCAATTTTTTTATCAAGACGAGTTCTCTTATCCAGGTCTCCTTCTGTAATCTGAGCGAGCATAATTCCCTTTTCGAAGGCTAGTTCTGGTTGTCATGATAGCTATCTGACCTAGGCTCATTTTCAGATTCAGGTGTTTAAGGTCTAGATCTCGTTAAAGAAGTCTAGTTCTCTTAAAAAGGTCAATTTCACCGTTATGTGAATCTAATCACTCACCTAATCTCTTATTTGAGGATTAGTTCTTTTAACCAAGGCTAGTTCTCTTTTCCATGGCTAGTAAACTTATGCCCGACTAGTAGGTCCACAACATGTAATTCTTTACAATCTAAAAGCTAGTAATAAAAGGACTTAGTTTCTGCAATATCAATCCAACTTGACCACATTAAACTATAGAAAAATGCCAACACAGCTCTGTAACGATGTATACTTGTGAGTAGTTCTTTCAAGACAGTTTCGCATAAAAACATAGTAAAATTGACGAAAAAGTTACTGCTCATAAATTGCAATATAAAAAGACAACAGTTTTAACAATATGCGCTAAATATTGAAATATATTTTAATTTTTCTTCTTGTGTCTCTGTTATAGGACCAATTGATTTTCATTTACAAAAATATGGCAAGCAGCGAACTCCACGAAAACGATGACGCGTTGTCTGTGCCGTCCCAGACTAAGGAATTATTTATATCGGATGACTTTCTGAATGTCTACGAAACGACTTTTAGCGCTCCTCTACACGGCGTTATTGCAATCTTTGGAGTGGTCAGCAACGCCTTCAGCGTGGTCATCTTCTTTACTCTCGGACTCAAGGACAGCATGTCCGTCGCTCTGTTCGCCTTGTCTCTGACCGACCTTCTGAACTCCATGTTGCAATTCATCATCACCATGTGCTATCTGGCCGCGGACTTTTTCCCGGCGAGTCCCGTCGACCTGTGGTCGCTTGCCTACGTAAGTTTCAGCTGGGCGCTCTACATGGGGTATTACATAACGAACTGGATCACCACCCTTATAGCCGTGGAGAGGTGCGTGTGCGTGGTGGCCCCTTTTAAGGTGAAGCGGGTGTTCACCAGAGGGCGTTGCGCTACTACCATCGTCGCCATATACCTCGTTCACTGCGCTTCGATTCTTCCCGTCTTCATCGTCCAGAAATGGGAATGGTTGCCCAGGATAGCAGAGAACCAAACAGATGTCATTTGGGTGTTTACAGCCGTCTTCGACAGTGCTATCGGCCAGGCTGAGCTCATAACAGACATGATAGAAGGGCTTTTCCTTTCCATCATATCGCTCATACTGCTGATAATATGTACGGTTTGGATGGCGTACTCACTAAAGGTTTCATCGTCAGTGAGATCTAAATTCTTCAGCCCCCAATTCAGCTCTACTCAAGCAGGGAGTCATCCGTCTAAGACGCCAGTACTGAAATCCCACGAAGAGCGTCTTATCAGAGTTGCACTTTTCTTGTCCATCTTGCTAACTGTTTGCAACATGCCGAGGCTGGCTATTGGACTCTTCCACCACACGTACCCTGGGGTTAGTAGAGGTGCTCTGCTCAATCTCAATATACTTTTATGGAGTTTCGCGGATCTATTCATGTGTGTGTGCAGCGCCTGCAATCCTATAGGTTACTTCATTCTTAATTCTAGCTATAGGAAGACCTTCTTCAAATATTTTCAACTATAAAGTAACGTAATTTCTTACTTCTATCATTACATTAAAAGTAACGTTTAAATATAGTATTATTTTGTTATGTATAAATTATATCGTAAAGTATCCCGTCGGACCAAATTGATCCATATAGCCGGCGAACGTTCACCAGTTTCATGTACATGTCGAACAGTTTTTTTTTTGTTTTTATTTAAATCGTCGTTCATGTTGTAGCCTGTGTTTTAATATGTTTAATCAGTAAATTAGATCAATAGTCATACTACAAGGTTTGGGCACGCATGAGACCATCGAGTGCCAATTTCCTATTTTATATATTATCAACACCAACTATATAATTACACAGCATAAATACACAATTTTTAATTTAATTAAAACTATAAATCATCTCAAATTTTAGATCAAGTGCACATAAACAATATTATAACGAGTTAAGGTATACAAAATATTGATTTCAATACCTTATTAAGAAGTAAAACTTAAAGAAAAACGTTTCACTTTTCAAATATAGCTTTTTTTTACTTAACAAAGAATGTTGGAGCCGCATTGGCCAACCTATCTCGTTGAAAATGTATTATAAGCTTTGTAAACGGGAGGTAACTGTAACGCGCTTTGAATACTTAATATTTTTTTGAGTAGCGTCCCTTGCTAAATCATGTAATTGTTTAATTTCCCATGCCTCAGGTTGGCTATGCAGAGGACTTCAGTTTCACTGGCCGTAGCATACGAGGTGAATGTGTGACAATGTCCAGCTATGTGGATACTGGCAGCAACCTGCAAAATAGACCTGGTGTTTTTACAGGGATTTGAACGGAGAGCTTTTGGGATGTCACCAACCTACAGCTCTAACCATCAACAGACGTGTACAATTTCCTTATTTTATTATTATTGACATTTGACACTTTTCAAGACAATCATCAAACCATGGGAAAAAACTTAGTGACGATTGAAGTAAAGTACATCCGTTGGATAAAGTATATTCGTTAAGGTTCACAAGTTACCCTGGCCAATGCATACACATTACCAATTACATATGTTATATATTCATAACAGATCGACTTCGAATGCGCTTTACAGTGCCGGTTTCTTTTTAAAAAAAGAAATCGAATAAGTATGTTTTGATCATGTTTTTAAAATGTCGATAGTGTCCGCTTGTTTAAAATTGTGTTCGGAAGTTCGTTCCACCACAGAGGTGCTACAACGCTGTAGAAGAGAGCTGCAATTAGTTTTCCTTTTACTGTTGGTATCTAAAAAAACTTGATGAATTTTGTTTGAACGTAGTAGCTCGACCATGGATCTAGCTCAATGGATCTAGCTCAATGGATCTAGCTCAATGGATCTAGCTCAATGGATCTAGCTCAATGGATCTAGCTCAATGGATCTAGCTCAATGAATCTAGCTCAATTGATCTAGCTCAATGGATCTAGCTCAATGGATCTATCTCGACCATGGATCTGGATGTACTGTGGAGATTATCCATGAAGGTTTTTATAAAGCATAGTCAGAACCTTGAATTTTATCCTCAGTGTTATTAGATATAATGATTTTAGACAGGTTATTGAATTTCCTTAATTATTCTGAACAATGTTTGCAGCAATTCATTTGAATTCTTTGAAGTAAGGGATTGTGATGACAGCACAATGCCCAGCTTCTTTACTTTGACACAACTGATGGCAGGTGCTTATCAGAAATGGGTGGTCTCAAGGGCATGCATCCTGACCCGGGAACAAATCCGAAAATTCATCCAGGATTCGAACCCAGGACATTTGGCATGCCCGCTGAGCGCGCCAAAGAGGACGTTATTGTCCTGCGATTAGCATATTGGGCTATCAACTTGATGACCCCGGGTTCTAGCCCCGCCGCCGCCCTGCAAGAGTGTGTGAGCCATGGGTGTTATATTCTTCTATCTCAGTCAAAAGCCCAAAGAAATATTTTATTTATATTTTGTCGGTGGAAACGCTTAGCGACTTAGTTTTGAGAGTAAAGACGGATAAAGTAATGTCATAGACCAGGGATCGGCAACCTGAGGCACGCTTGCCAGACTTGCCACGCAGAGCATTTTTTCAATGGCGCGCGAGAGACCTCAAGAAAGATATATATTTTCTTGCAATTCAAAACAACGTACGTCCGCATAAGAAATGTCTGCTGCCTTGCTAACTTCATGAAAATCACGTCGACTGTTAAGTTCAGAAAAGTTTTTGTGATCTATTGTTAGCCCTATCTTTTTTAAGTGTTTTTTTTTTTACCCTAGATTGATTAACAGGCAATTTAAATCTCTTCAAGTGATACTGAATGTTGACGTCTGCTGTAGCAAACAGTGTTCGTTGGCTCAGCCGACGTTCAATCTTGGATTGGTTCGTTTCTTGTCTGGAAGTAATTAAGGTATTAAAAAAACAAACACATTTTCCGTTATTGAATGAGGATAACTGACTGTTGAGGCTGATGATTCTGAATGAAAAAGCGACACATTTCATAGAGTTTAACTTTTACAAGGACAGGGAAAAAATCACATGAACCGTCGGAATAGATTAGTTTTTAAACTGGACATTATTTTCTGGCAGTGAAATTTTTTTTTTAAATATTTAACTACTTTCCTAACAAAAGGGATATTTAAAAGAGATATATGTCCCTTTTCAGTAGTACGTTGAAGC
Source organism: Anisus vortex (assembly GCA_949126835.1). Lineage (NCBI taxonomy): Eukaryota > Metazoa > Mollusca > Gastropoda > Planorbidae > Anisus > Anisus vortex. Next base: position 5,682,508 of record OX421501.1, read on the forward strand.
ACTCAAAGCGGAGGTTTCTAAATAAAGACAAGACTTTCCAATTCATGGACTCATTTATGTTTTTATATCACAAGCCTTACTGGCTTGATCTTACTACAACCTACTTAGGTCTCGATCTTTTTTATTGGAGGGATAGTAGCGATTTTAAGATGCAGCAAGTTGAATTTTAAACATCCATAAAAAGGGCATCAATGTCAGGATGTGTTTACGATTAGGACATCAACCTGGCAGAGTTGGGCGATGAGAGGGGTGCGGAGTCGTAGGTGAGTGGGGTAGTAGTGGCAGGTCGTCGTGGGGTATGAATTACCGTGACTGGAATCGCCCTGGAATAATTATTATTTCTCTCTTGGCTCGTTAGATATTATGACGGACACAACAGATAGTACTAAGTAGGCAAATAAATCGTTGGTTAAGTTCAGGTGTTTATTATCATTTCAATTCTTCACTCAATGGCAAGATACATATATGAATTTGCACAGGCTTCAGTTAACAATCAACACATGGTACTGCTAGGTTGTCCAACATTAGGTAAACGTAGCTGTGTTCATGAAAATACTTATACTGACAAAATATCTATCTATACACATGCAGGCGGTATATCCTATGGAACGAACTGAATAAGTGGAGGCTAGAATCGAACAACCTTCTCCACCTAACGCTTGAGCCGAAGTGCCCTAAAACTAGTTAAGCGCGCTTTCGTGAATTTTTGTCACGTGATCAGTGGTCAATTTGATTGGATAGCTACATTAGTTTAGAATTACATATGTTCTGGTTGGCTGGTTTGAAATATACTTGCATAAAGGATTGACTATGGGGGGGGGGGGGGAATTAAGAGTGGGTGTAGGTGAACAATTAGTACCGCCGACTTTTGCGGGGTGGGGCCCAGGGGAAAAGAGGGGGTGGGTAGACGTATACGGAGATACAAAGGATAAGATAATGACTTATCTCCCTTGATGTACCTGTGTCTATTGGTTCTGATCGAGCTCAGTATGTGCGAGACGCTTCGCTCCAGATGTCACTACGACGAGTGGATCAAGGGCTTGACCACGGGCGCTGAGTAGGGGACGAAGAGGGGAGATAACGAAAAAGGTGTAGCGGTGGGTGGGGGTGTCTACAGGTGGGTGGGAGTTTCTACAGGTGGGTGGGGGTTTTACGTGTATGCTGAGTTTAGCAAAATAAATGAGTAGTTACTATCAAAATACAACATGAATCATAATTGACAGCATAATAGAATATATATATATATATACATACATTAAAGAATACACACACATACAATCACACATACAAATAGTGTAATACCAAGGTGGCTGAATCAAGTAGCAAACTCTGAATTCGGGAATGAAAGAGTGTAGAGAGGGTTAAAGAACAGGTGAAGAAGGGGGTGGTTGGGGTGTTCCTATTGCGTGAGAGAGGGAGGAGGTAATAGCTCAGGCTACTTCTCTGCTCCCTAATCTAACTCTACGCTAACCTATGTTTCTAGATCTACACTACTTCTGCGCTATGATCTATCCATGAGTGCTAAGTGTCGCGATTTAATTCCAGAATCGTGACAATCAATATGAGCAAATTCGCTGAAAAATATGGAAGGAAGCTGCTTACGAAAATCATCTGCTATTCTCAACTGCATGGCGTTTGCTCTACTATCAGCTTTTGGTTCAACTTACACTAATGAACATATTTTATTGCAAAAAATTTGTTTTGAGCATACAAAAAGGTCATTTTACACTTGACCACTCAAAAGTGAATAAACATGTACCTGATATTGAACAATTAGCGAAGAGCATTTTTCAGCATCAGGCGCTCATTAATTGATACAGACCAATTACATTCAAAACAGTATTTACACTCAGCTTCTTTGATCAAGCATAATATAAATCATTCTACAACACATTTATTTGTTTTATTATTTTAATAAATATAAGATGTTTATATAGTAGTATCTTATTATGTAGTTATTGTAATTATTAGGCCTAACAATTAATGCAGAACATTTTTATTTACAACAACTTAACCCTATATTGCATACAGTTGTATTTTTACAACACTCGTTTACATACAGAATTTTTATATTTTCCTTTCGCTTTTTCTACAATATTTGGTTTTGTTTCGTTCCCGAGGCAGTTTTGTACATAACCTATACAAGAACTCGTTTATATAAAAGTTATTTTAGTCTTATTTTACATTTTTACAAGCGTTGCTATGGTGGTCCAATACAGTAAGTAAACTTTGCATCATTTATTAACGGACAGTGAACCGATTGGACTTTTGTCATATTATTATGTAGATAAATTTAAAAATAGGCTTTATCATGCTTTTAACCATGTGAAGATTCATTTTCCACAGATGCAGGAGCGTATGAGACAGAACTATGATCGTAAAGCTACAGCTAGAACTTTTGCACCAGGTGACAAAGTTCTTGTGTTTCTACCTTTGCAAAATCAGCCTTTAAGTGCAAAGTTTAGTGGACCCTATGAGATAGAGTCAAAGCTTGGCGAGGTCAATTATTTGATAAAGACTCCTGACCGGAGACAAAAACAGAGGGTATGCCATATTAATTTACTTAAGCCCTATGTTTCCAGGGAAAAGAGTAAACCACGGGAGGTCCCCATGATCTCATTAGCTAGAGTCCCGACGGATTTATCTAGGATAGAATATAAGTTTGCAGAAAGTAAACTTAACAATACAGATGCCCTTAAGAGTTTAGATACAAGGCTAGAACATCCTCCGGTAGAAGATAAGGAGAAGATTATTGAGCTGGTACATGAAAATAAGTCAATGTTTACAAATGTTCCCAGTAGGACACATGTCATAGAGCACGATGTAGTGTTAACCAATAGTGCCAGGTCAATTAAACAGAATCCATTTGACCCCATCAGACATGAGCATATTAAATTAGATGTAAAGTATATGTTAGAAGATGACATAGGAGGAAAATGTGATAGCAAATGGTCTACACCCTGTGTGATGGTACCAAAAGCCGACCACACACTGCAGTTTTATAGAGACTTTGGGAAATTAAGTAATTTGACAAAGACCGACTGGTATCCCATTCCCCGTATCATCGACAAGATAGAGACAAGGTCATAGCTGATACTCTATCTCGGGTGCTACATGATTGACTGAATAACCCAATACTTCTTTTTCAGATCATCTCATTTATTCATTAAGAATGTGTCATGATAACCTATCATTCGTTTGAATTTTGATTATGGAATACCTATAGAATACTTGTATCATACAGAAGTCAAGTCTTTTGAAAGTATTAATAATTCTTATAATCATGTATAATATTGATGTTCTGATATATTTTAAATTCATTTGATTATGGAAAAGAAATTCCATTTAAATGTTGATGCATGATGCAATAAATATATAATATGCACGTATTTACTTGATATGGATGGATAAAAGTAATTGTCATCACATGCAATTAAGTGGGAAAACTTTGAGCTAGTTGATTTATTATCTTGTTTTATTTTAGTTAATGAATGGAACTAAATAATAATATGTACAATTTTTATCTTAGAAAGAGATGTAATATCAATTGGTATAAATTAATAGATAATATTAAAAATCTATTGCTAAATTGTTATATCATGGCAATAGAATGGGAAAAAAAACTAGTGGATATTCACTATGTTGTATAGGTTGTTATATATTCCATATATCCGGGAATGGAGGGAAACAAAGGTACCTAAAGGTATGCACTCATTCAACCCTGAACAATCTTTTATATTAAACTTTCAAATTTGCCAAAAACGCATAATAGTGGATTACATTTTAATATTGAGATTACTGTAGTAATCGTAACTAGAGCGTATTTTCTCCTCATATTTGAGAAAAGGGGAAGTATCATCATCTTAGGTATGAACCATGTTAATGTCAAGTTGACACTGTAATTTAAAGGGGAAGTAACCTATAGTTTGATTCGAGTTATGTATTACTTATCTTTTGGTTGGTATATTAGAAGTAAACTGTTGAAAATTGACAGAGTTTGAGCAATGTTATATTTGTTTAAATAGATTAAGACTTTTTGCAAATTTTGGTGGAAATCCACACAACTGTACATAGTTAAAATAAGAATGACTAGAATATTTTTGAATTATTTGTACTTGTTGAGACATTAGTTAATATTAATATTAACGGGGAAATATTTGTCCATCACGTTATAATCACAATTACCATTGGGTAGTGACACTTTTTATAATTTAGTTGTGCCAGTGAGCCATGTTTGCTTAAATTGTCTTATAATCTTCCATTGATTGATGGTTGTTAAAACGATAGAGTTAAGTACGAAAAATGTACCATGTTGAGTATTACTTGGGTAATTATGGTACATTATTTCTTTCATTGGGTGGGGGCGTGTCATGTATATTGTTTTTCCAAGAATTGGAACACGCAATGTTTATTCCCCTCTCTCTCTCTTTTCTTACTACACACAATATTAGGACGTTTAGTAGGAAAACAAAAGGTTCTAGGTAATGCTGGGATTCTGTGTTGATCTTACATTCTCAGAGTCTGGGAACGACTCATTATTTAATAGGGGAAGTTCCTATCGTTTTTGTTATGAGTTTTGTAATGATACCATGATTTTCACCCCTACTGGTAATGGGTCTATCCCTTGCACCACTCGGATAGTATTTAATGATTTGTTTTGTCTGAAAGACAGAGAGTTTCAAAATATGTTCCTTTGAGAACGTTTGTGTTTGCACTATTTTATTCTAACTGTACATAATAGATATATTGTATATATTGAACATACCACCTGAAATAAACTATCAACAACAGTTACACTGAAGCTTCCTTGTCAAATTACTATCCTATTGTGTTGAATACATTACTATAAGATTTATCTACTACCATAATATACAAGAAAGGAAATGTTGGAATACAAATACTGAATTTGTGCCCAGGACTATAAGAAGAGTTCGTGTAATACTGAAACATAAATACTAATAATTAAAGTCTCCCCTAGGACTAACGAGAATTATCAGCTAGATCTACACAGCTCTGGCCACAAGGGGATTGTGGACGTAACAGTTGTAAAATCGCAACTCCATGCAACTGAGCTAAAAAAAAATCTGAGATTACATGACATAGAGCCACACCCCCTTTTCTAAATATAATGTTCTTTATAGTTATTATATTATAATTTAAAGTAAATAATGTCCAAATAATCAATTATATTTGTTAATTTTGTTCTTTTTATAATATAATTCAGTAAAAATAGTTAAATAGAGGTATATTTATTTATTTATTGTTATGATTAGTTATTAGTTATAAATGACAGGCCTAGTTAGGCCTAGACTTAGTACTAAATCTGTATTATTTTTAGTATATATATATATATATATATATATATATATATGTCTAATTATTATCTATTATTATTTTTAATTAGGCTTGCATTATGGAGCCCAAGGTCTTTTATAGGAAAAAAATACTCTTCCATTGTTTTGAGGGAAATGCCTTCGGACACCGGAGACTTTGAGTTGTCTGATAATGATACGTCATTGGACTAAGATGCCAGTATTGAACAGTTTCCATACCGAAAAGGTGATAAAAGGTAAATTTAAATTCATGTTAGTTTTATTCTATTGTGTAATATATATTTATAGTTCACCGGACTGTCAACCGACACGTCGCAGGTTCCAGCTCTGCCGCCAACCGATCCCTACCACCCTGCAGGAGTTTTGGGCCTAGTGGACATAGATCTAATTATCTTCTATCTGGAAGGAATGTCTGTAAAACTAAAATAAATAAGTACATTTAGTAGTTTTAGTTCCTATTATAAATTATTGTTTTTTTTGTTTTCTTTCTTCTATAAAGATGCAGAATCAGATGTTGAGATCAATAATGATTGTATTGAACCAGAGGAACCACCCAGTCAAGCCGAGGACTTCTTTGGAAGGTGTTGTTATCCGATGAAGATTTGACGACTAATTGCCTGCATTCACCAGTCAAATAACAGAAGAGTGTGTTCCGAGACAACAAAATGTCATATACGCTAATTTTCTTACTAATGTTTTTTTTTTTTAGTTCTCTAAAAAAAATTATTGAATAACTAATAATTTAGTATTATTATAATCTTCTCATTCCTTTAGTTTGAATTATTTTTATTTGTGCATGCCAAATTTATTCAGAATCTATGTGTGAAAAATTCTTTGTAGCATTATGTCAGTATGAAAATTTTATATTTTTACCTATAAATGAACATGAGCTATAAACCTTTTTTATAACTTATTTTAATAAAATATCTCACAAAAGACTTCAAAATCTTTTTATAATCATGTTCAAATGTAATTGTTGTCATTGTGGTTGTAAATTTTTGTAAAATAGCAATTATTTAATTTTTGACATTGTGATGCCTTCTTGAAAAAAAGTTGCTCGGTTGCACACAGTTGCAAAAATGAAACGACCAGAATCAACACTAAATATCACTTTTTTTGGATTACACTCTGAACAAATTGTTTTTCTTTATCCATTAGAAGAACAAAAAACACAATGAAAAATTTTTTGAACTTGAAACCTAAATTCATGCAATATAGGGTTAACGTAAAGTAAAATAATTTTATGCCTTAAATGTACATCTTTAAATAAATACCAATATGCTGGATTTGTATATAAAAAAAGTAATAATGAAGAAGTAACATTAGCTATATTACAAAAAAAAAATTGTTTGGTATCAATATAGTATCGAATTTCGAAACTTTAATTTAATTAAAGGGAGATAGTAAACCCGTTTACTTTGCGTTATTATATTCAATGTTTCTTTTTTTTTCTTTATAGGAAAATGTATTGCTTACAATGTATAGCTCTAAAACAGGGGTCGGGAACCTTTTTGTCTGAGAGAGCCATGGACACCACATATTTTGAAAACTAATTATGTGAGAGCCATTGGCCTACATTATTTTTAAAACTAAAAATTCCAGTAAATGTAATTTTGTGTAATTTTAACACTAAAAGAAGGCCCTACAATAATTATGTCTCTGAATTCTTTTTAATAACATTGTTATGATGTTGCTAATATTAATGAGTATTTCTGACCATTTATGTGACTTCTGGTGCTGCCATGCAATTATTATGTAGATCAAAATAGTCTAAAGAAACATTTTTGTTATAATCGAACATTTGTCTGCGAACCAGATGCAGCCATCAATAGAGCCACATCTGGCTCGCGAGCCATAGGTTCCCGACCCCTGCTCTAAAACGATCAAGCTATAAAAATGCTGAAAATTATATAGACCTACATATCTTACGATTAAAGAATATGTACATTTTAAAACATTACTTTAACTACCCAGTTTGTATAATCCCTACGTATCTATTCCGCTTTACTGCTGTTAGATTTTCAATTGATATTGATAAGACATTAGATTAGAGAATCTCAGTTAGGCTGAGGTAAAAACAGAATAAATTAATATTGCTATATTAATATGTAATTTGTAATTTGTTGAGATTGTATGATCAGCACAAAGCGCACAACGCCCCTTTACTTTTCCCCTAACAAATGGCAGGTACCCTTCAGAACTGGGTAGGCTCAGAGACACATTCAGAGCCGGAAACAAACCCTAGCCTTTATCAGGATTCATACTCAGAACCTTCGGTACGAAATGTCTACCTCCCCAGAACACCAAATCTCTCAAACTCAAACACTCTACATTCCAACTACGAACAGCTACAAAAAAGTCAGCAATTTCTTCACCATAGCCTCAAGCCGAAGGGCAAGTGTCCAGATGCCTGCTGGATCGGAATGGTGAGGATGAATGGTGGTATTTATTTCATGTGCCATTTCTTTTTAAGAATCGCTCTGCGCGCCAAGTCTGGCAAATCTCGCACTCGTTCCGGACATTACCAACCTCTGTTTCAGACTACTAACGTACACTGAAGATATTGATAAGCTACGCCCCCCCCCCCAAACGCCCTGAATAAACCAGCAAATCTAAGTCCGCAAAAGGAATAGTTTAGTGTATAGTGCAATCTTTCATGTATTTACCAAATTAGTGTTCTTGGCCTTACGTTTTGGGCCCATTGCGCTATTAGATTTAAAATCCCAGTTTTGGAACGATGATTCTATCATTAGTCTATGATGCATGTTTGCAATTGCAAAATGCTCCATCCGAAGAAATGGCTTCAGCAAAGGCAATGTCGAGGGGGCAAGGCGAGCAGGCATCGCATTCGACTGGCGTACAGAAGGTCCTGGGTTCGAATCCTGATGAAGGCTAGGATACTTTTTCCCGGGGTCTGGGGGGTGTCCCCGAGTCTACCCAGCTCTGATGTCTACCTTTCATTTTTTTAAGGTAAAGTAAATAACTACAAATGGGACATCTTGGGTCTATGCGAAATGAGATGGAAAAACTTTGGAGAAACATCAACCGATGAGGGTCACATGATATATTTTAGCGGACGGGAGGACACACATGAACAAGGAGTGGGATTTCTTGTCCACAAAAATAATATTCACAGCATAATGAGCTGCCGACCAGTCTCAAGCCGGCTTATCACTATCCGTCTGAAAGCAACCCCATTCAACATAACCATCATACAGACTTATGTGCCAACATCAGACTATGATGACGAAGAACTGGAGGATTTCTACACTCAACTCCAGGTGATCATAGACCAAACTCCCAGGAAAGACGTTCTCGTTGTTCAGGGTGACTGGAATGCCAAAGTAGGAAAAGATGCCTATGCAAACTGGAAAGGCACATGTGGACAACACTGCAATGTGGAATCAAATGAGCGAGGACTAAGGCTTCTGGAGTTTGCCAGCTTTAACGACCTTATGCTGGCCAACACACTCGGCCCTCACAAGTCCTCAAGAATAACCACATGGCACAGCCCAAACGGGAAACACCACAACCAAATCGACTACATCATGATAAAAACACGCTTCCGGTCAAGTATAAATGTTGCTAAGACTCGCAGCTTCCCTGGAGCTGACATTGGAAGCGATCATGACCTAGTTATGATGACCTTTAGGCTACACCTGAAAAGAATACAGAAAAAAGGGTACACCAGGATCAAATTTGACCTCGAAAAGCTGAAGGATCCTAAAGTAGCCGAAGCCTTCCAGGCAAAGATAGGAGGGAAATTTGCAGTCCTCAATATCTTAAATTCTGATTTTACGGACATGGACACATTGATCGACAATTTCAACACAGTGGTGACCGACACAGCTCAAGAGATTCTTGGCAAACATAGACCGGCCAGGAAACCATGGATAACACCAGACATACTGGAGCTGTGTGACGAGCGTCGCCGACTAAAGAAAACAAAGACAAAAGACCAGGAAGAAGCCAATAAATACAGAACAATAAACCAGACAATTAGGAAAGGTATGAAAAGGGCAAAGAAAAACTGGATCGAAGAACAGTGCAACGACATTGAAAACTGTTTAAGGAAGAATAATAGCAAAAAAGCATACAAATTAGTAAAAGAACTAACCACCACTAAGCACGGGCGCACCACCACCATACAGGACAAGGATGGTAGAAACCTGACTGAGGAACCAGATATCTTAAAAAGATGGACTGAGTACTGCTCGGAACTATATAATGACAATATCACTATAGATCCAGATATACTAAACGTTCCTCCAGCCACAGACAATGACAATTACCCTATCCTCCGCACAGAAGTGGAAGCAGCAGTCCAAGCACTTCAAAAAGGAAAAGCCGCAGGAGTGGATAACATCCCTGCTGAATTGGTGAAAGCAGGAGGGGAAGCCATGGTAAATGTCTTATTGAACATTTGCAATAAAATATGGATAACTGGAGACTGGCCTAAACCATGGACCCAGTCGCTCATCATCACCCTCCCCAAGAAAGGCAACCTTCAACAATGCCAGAACTACCGCACCATCAGCCTAATAAGCCACCCAAGCAAGGTCATGCTCAAAATAATTCTAAGCCGACTCAGACCTTATGCTGAAAGAATCATTGCGGAAGAACAGGCAGGCTTCAGGCAGGGACGTAGTACCACAGAGCAGATCTTTAACCTGCGAATACTCTGTGAGAGGCACGCGCAACACCAACAACACTTGTACCATATATTTGTTGATTTTAAAAAAGCATTCGACAGGGTCTGGCACGCAGCCCTATGGGCAACCATGAAACATTACAATATTAATGACAACCTGACAATGCTGATACGTAGCCTATATGACAGGGCCACCAGTGCAGTCTTCTTCAGCAACAACATTGGAGAATGGTTCAGGACGACCGTTGGAGTACGACAAGGATGCTTGCTTTCGCCAACACTGTTCAACATCTTCCTGGAGAGAATCATGTCAGATGCACTAGAGGAGCATGAAGGGACAATCAGCATAAATGGCAGAAGGATCACCAACCTTCGATTCGCAGATGATATAGATGGACTCGCCGGGAGTGAGGAAGAATTAGCCAATCTAGTGGAGCGACTAGACAAAACTTCCACATCCTATGGCATGCAAATCAGTGCCGAAAAGACTAAATTAATGACTAGTAACACCAGCGGCATAACCACGAAGATCGAGATTGGTGGGCAGAGTTTGGAAACAGTTAGCAGCTTTAAGTACCTAGGAGCTATTGTATCCGTAGAGGGCTCCAAACCAGAAATAATGTCCAGGATTGCCCAGACAACAGCATCACTAAAGAGGCTCAAGACAATATGGAAAGACAAGAACCTAGCCCTCAGCACCAAAATCAGGTTGATGCGCTCACTGGTCCTCTCCATTTTCTTGTATGCTTGCGAGTCATGGACACTGTCAGCGGAGCTGGAGAATAGGATAAACGCCATGGAGATGAGATGCTTCAGGACCCTGCTCGGTATCTGTTACAGGGACCATATCACCAACGAACAGATAAGAAAAAGAATACAACAGGAAATTGGAGAGTATGAAGACCTGCTGGCCACAGCCAAGAAAAGAAAACTGGAATGGTATGGCCACGTCACCAGAACCAACGGGCTTGCAAAGACCATCCTGCAGGGTACCACCAGAGGAGGCAGAAAGAGAGGAAGACCAAAGAAACGTTGGGAAGACAATATCAAGGAATGGACAGGTACAAAACTGTGCGAGGCAATGAGAACGGCTGAGAGACGGGAGGAGTGGAGGAGGCTGGTTTACATGTCATCTGTGGCGCCCCAACGGTCTAACAGACTACGGGATATGTAGGATGTAGGTAGGTAGGAAAGTAAAAGCGGCTGTGCATTGGGCTGGCCACACAATTACCTAGTATGCCGTGGCCACAGAAACTGGTGAACGCTGCTTCATCGGCCCTATGGATCAATTAGGTCCTAATGGATACTTTCCTTTTTTTTTTAATTCAATGTCATGTGGAGCATTTATATTTTTAATAGTTCTTTATCATACACGCCCACACAGACACGCAAATAGTACTTTATTTCTGAGTACTTTGTTTCTGCTCGATACGCTCCACCTAAGAACTAACTTCACCAACACACTAAATGAAAGCATTTAGCACATGAATCTCCAAACCAAAGCCAAGGTATTGTCTGTTAAATGCAGGGCAGCGAAATCAGCACTAATATTATCTTATCTTATATATTACAGACGCTCCTTCTATCTAGAAGATCAGTGCTTTTTTTGTAAACAAAAATAGATGTCGGTACTCAATTATGGATCGCCTAACTTTTAAAGCTGTTTCGCATTTCATATTTTAATTCTTATTGCACGCAATTTTAAAATAATTCAATTTTAACAACTTAATAATATAATAAATTAATAATAAATGTTACAATACAAGAAAAGTAATAATTTTTTGCCCACATTGAAAAAGATGCCGGCACGCCGTACCGGTGTGTACTGTCACAAAAAAAAAGCGCTGTATAAGTGGATTATTACGTCCTACGCTCATCCGAGGTCCAAGTCTAGTTTTGCATTTTTATTAGTGTTTTACGTGATGTTAAGTTAATGGTTTTCCTAGTTTGTTCAGGCAGCCCATTCCATGCCCGAATTCCTCTTGGGAAGAAAGAGTACGTACATGCTTTTGTTCTTGCATAATGGATAAGGAAAGTGTTTATTTCCCTTATGTTTATCTGAGCATTGCAACAGGTTATTATTGGGTTGTATTTCTAAATTAGAATTATGTTCATGTCCAATTAGTATGGCACAAGCCCAGAACGGCTACAAGCTGTTATAACTGCAAGACTATAATAAAAAAGAAAAGAAAAACTGCCGAAAACGATATCTCTTCATAATATAAAACTCTTTTTTACGTAAATGTGTCTGAAACAGAACAACTTCCAAAGACGATTTCTAAATTTCGTGTTGAGTAAGAAATAGACGAAAAAGTTGCAGGAGCTTGACAAGGCTATGAGAAAATCACTTAAACCAAGCAACAGGACAGAAACTCCTCTATACTGATCCACGTCTGAAGTGAATAGGGCGTAGAAGATGGTATAGTGGACGTATCTCGGAATATTAACACAAATGATCAATATAGCCAGGCCCAGCGTGACTTTCACCATTTTTATTTCTCTCCCCGACATGGCTGATTGCTTCAACCAACCCGTTCTCTTAGTTAATAAGTTACTTGAGTTGGCGTCTTCAACTTCTTGTCGGCGAATTCTGGAGGTGGACTTTAGGGTGTAGATCATCAGCACGGTGCAGGCGATAAGTAGGATTTGAGAGACGAGGGACAGCGCCATGGCGCATGTGATGTCGATGATCATTTCTATCGTCGATGTAAGTTCTGTGTAGGCGAACGTAAAAATAAGTGATTTTTCGATTACAGTATCGTTGAAAGAGCGTGTGGAATCTACCCTCCAGTACACCGTCAGTGACGCGAATATCGGGAATACGATACCAAAATAGAAGCCGCATATGCACAGTACGACTACGATGCTGCGCTTCTTGGTGAAGACTCGCTTCACCTTAAACGGAAACACCACGGAAACGCATCGCTCGATGGAGACAGCCGTGGTTATCCAGCTGGATATGAAAAAGCATGGATAACGAATCCAGCCTAAGACGACGTAGGCCACCGACCAAAGGTCAACCGGGCAGTCCGTCCAGGTGTACCGCACCACGAAGCACAAGTTAATGAGCAGTTCGGACCCGCTCATGAAAAATTCCGTCGCGGTCAAAGCCACGACCCCGACGCTCATGCTGCTGCGGACTCCGAGGCTGACGAAGACCATCAGGTTCAAGATGTTGGTCAGCACGCCGGAAACAGACGCCAAGGTATGCAGCGGCAGTATCAGTAGCCTCTCTATGGCCGCCCACATAGCATTGTCTAGACTGGAACTTTCTCCGTCAATTTCTACTTTTGGTCCCGTGATATTCCACTGTTGGTCTACCGAAGAAAGCATGGTAATTAAAAAGTTGGTTTTACCATTCCATTATATGACTCAGCGTCTTTGTAATCGTCCATTACACAAATAAACAAACAAACAAAGCTGCGTGTTTTGTTCGATATAGCTTTCAGTCTATGGCTTGAATTTATCCTTTTTTTTTTCCTAACGAGAACTAAATGACAATAATTATCCATCGATTTGTTTCATAGTGTACTAAGATTTAAATACCGAAATTATCATGAAAACCAGCTATGACATTTAGCAGTAAGTAAAAGTATTTTATTTTAGTTAATAGTAACTTGTTTGTAAAATAGATATTTAAAAACACTAAACTGCAGATCACCAAGTCTTTTAAAATTATATAGTAGCATCACTATTAGCTGAGACAGCGTGATGTACGTATGAATTATCTGTGTTTGTGGAGTACAGCTACGCATTAGAAAAATCAATAAATAAAAGAAAATTATATATTAAATAATTATTAGGCCTACTAAGTTTAAACAAAAAATTATATTTCGATTTGAACTCATTTTATTCGTTCTGAAACATTTTAAATACGATTTTATGAAATGTAATTAGTCTAATTTCGCAGATTATTCACAACAAATAAATTAGATTAAAATTTTCATGTTATTTTTTTGGGTGAATGGGGGAGGGGCCCCTCATAAAAATAACAACAAAATGTATTATAATATATGGGGAAAGAGTTGTATATTGAGCCTATATGTTTCTGCCTATATTGCCGCGGTTACCTTAAGTTTTTTGGAAATGAGCAAAACAGTTCTCAATGACCAGCTGCATATTAAGTATTATGTGAAATATTATGTTAAAAGATATTATCTCATACATTACAGACTCTCCTTCTATATCGAAGATTATTGCGTCCTACGCTCATCTCAATTGCAGCCGCCCACACATGTATGTTGTTAAATCCCTGCCTATGAGCATCAAGGCCTATACACTCGTGTCTCAATAAAGTGCATACTCGAGTTTCGATGTAGATCTTTGCCACTATAGTCTTGATAATAACTAATTGTGATGAAACGAATCTGACAAGGGTCAAGGTGTGTGGCAGCATCTAAAGCGGCCCAAGTCGTGGTGGACGCTCCGCAGTAGAGAACAGACCAGGATAGCCCAATTTTGAAGTGGGCATTGTCCAATAGGAGACCCACTTTAATACCTTGATTAGCGGTGTCCAAACTGCAGGGAGGCGGAAGAGACGGTTGGTTTTAGATTGCCCCCGCATTGCAGGATCTTAGAGTGGACAGGGACGGCCATCCGTTTGTGACGAATCTTTATGGTAATATATCACAGCTGCTTATACAGTAGGATATAAATATATATTATAAATATAGTTATATATATATATATATATATATAGTTATAAATATTTATACATTTTCTTTTCAAATGTAAACATATTAAATATTTTTTCTTGCAAAAACAAATTAGATCTAGTCTTGATTTGTTCTGACCTATTTATTTATCCATCTTTCAATATTCAATTTCACTCTGCTGGTTACCGAATGTGTCATTCGTTCAAAAAATATATTGATATTAGAATTTTGGTTTCGTTTTCTTATCTATTTCATTAGTCGTTGAAAAAATTAATTATGATTTTTTTTTCTTTTTGTTGTGAGGGTATGAACTGATTCGACAAAATGTATAGAGAGTAAAATATTATTACCAAGTAGACTAACTAGACCAATAATATTTGTTCATCTTATTTGTAGCTTTTGCCAAGATTCGCAACTTTCTGAAAGTTGCCTCATATGCCATTTATGAAGAGTTATAGAACAATGTATTTAACATATACATTAATACATATTTCATATACAGAATAAATATACGTTATACATATACTTAATCTAATTAATGAGTACATGTAATTTAAGAAACGTAAATACTATTAAAAAAATCGATTATAGGAAATTATAGGACAACTCCACCGGACTTAATTAAAAAAGCAGTGTAGGCAGCGAGTACTTATGATGCATTGGATAAAGGCAACACCTGTCGGAATTAAGTTGAAAGGTATGAATTACTAAACTGAAGGTATGATTGCAGTTCCGGAAACGTGAAAGTTGACAGTAAGGTGAGAGGAAGCTAGTGCTGGATAAAAGGTGAGTGGTGTGTACTTTGTGCTGGAATAAACTTAGAGATATTTGCAGTAAGTGCTGTGATGGATGTTGGAGTTGTTGTGAGTGCTTGCATTGACTTAAAGAAAGGCAGCTACGCAATTGTAAACCGTGTGTTCTGGTTTAAAGGTGAAAGATGCAGAAAGTGCTTTAATAATGTTGAATTGGGCAGTGAGTTCTGGCATTAAAGCGAGTGAGGTAGTGAGTGCGGAAATTAATCTTACAAAGATCGCTGGGCATAGCTTATCAGGAAGAAGGCGTGGGTGCACTACGTGTTTCAGACACACTTTATGCTGAATAAAATTTTACTATCAAAATAGCCATACCTACTTATCACAAATCAAAAGAACCGGTCCAATGCTCAAGGTTTTGATAACTTTAGCATATTATGAGATGGCTGGTTGACGGATGCGACTGGTAGGGCCAGAATAAAGCAGGTTAGGAATGAGTAATGCGTTTTATGAGAAGATATATTCGATGTGAGTCAGAAATTCGAGCAAGGATTGAAACTGCAATGGCGGCAAAGGCTTGCCTAAACAGAATCTGGACCAGTAAAAGCATAAGTCTCTCAAAAAAGCTCAGACATTACAGACCCCATGTCAAAACTATTGCTCTATATGGATGTGAGACCTGGACGCTGCTGTCAGCAACTGAAAACAAGTTGCAGGCTTTCGAAAAAAATTGCATGAGAAAAATACTTCAAATCTCCTACATGCGCCTGTGTGGGACAGAATATCATCAATTGCAGGCCCTCTAGAAAACATTATGGCAACAATCAAACGGCGCAAACTGACATGGTTCGGTCATGTGTTGCGGCACAATAGCCTGACAAAAACAACCCTCTATGGCACGGTGGAAGGTCGGCGTAGGAGAGGCCGTCAGCGGAGATGCTGGTTAGACAATTTAAGGTATCAACTATTGATAAACGCTCAAGATAGGCAAAAGGGGAGAAAGTGCTGAGGTGTCCATTCGCTCCCCAGAACGACCACAACGGTCATGGGATTGATGATAATGATGATGATGATGATATTCGTTTTAGGATCAGTGTAACAAGGCTTTAGATATTCAATAAGAAGGAAACAAGGATTAAAACAGTGCATGAGGTGCAAAAGGCGGATAATGAGAGAACAGACTACACTTGGAGAGTAACAAAGAGAATTCTCGTAGCAATCTCTTGTGTGATTTCAGCTTTAGGTCAAAACTTGACACCAGCTTGTCGTTTATCTCTTGTGTGATTTCAGCTTTAGGTCAAAACTTGACAACAGCTTGTCGTTTATCTCTTGTGTGATTTCATGCTTTAGGTCAAAACTTGACACCAGCTTGTTGTTGATCTCTTGTGTGATTTCAGCTTTAGGTCAAAACTTGCCACCAGCTTGTCGCTTATCTCTTGTGTGATTTCAGCTTTAGGTCAAAACTTGCCACCAGCTTGTTGTTGATCTCTTGTGTGATTTCAGCTTTAGGTCAAAACTTGCCACCAGCTTGTTGTTGATCACTTGTGTGATTTCAGCTTTAGGTCAAAACTTGCCACCAGCTTGTCGCTTATCTCTTGTGTGATTTCAGCTTTAGGTCAAAACTTGACACCAGCTTGTAGTTGATCTCTTGTGTGATTTCAGCTTTAGGTCAAAACTTGCCACCAGCTTGTTGTTGATCTCTTGTGTGATTTCAGCTTTAGATCAAAACTTGCCACCAGCTTGTCGTTTATCTCTTGTGTGATTTGAGCTTTAGATCAAAACTTGCGACCAGCTTGTCGTTTATCTCTTGTGTGATTTCAGCTTTAGATCAAAACTGGCCACCAGCTTGTCGTTTATCTCTTGTGTGATTTCAGCTTTAGGTCAAAACTTGCCACCAGCTTGTTGTTGATATCTTGTGTGATTTCAGCTTTAGATCAAAACTTGCCACCAGCTTGTCGTTTATCTTTTGTGTTATTTGAGCTTTAGATCAAAACTTGCCACCAGCTTGTCGTTTATCTCTTGTGTGATTTGAGCTTTAGATCAAAACTTGCCACCAGCTTGTCGTTTATCTCTTGTGTGATTTCAGCTTTAGATCAAAACTTGCCACCAGCTTGTCGTTTATCTCTTGTGTGATTTCAGCTTTAGATCAAAACTTGCCACCAGCTTGTCGTTTATCTCTTGTGTGATTTCAGCTTTAGGTCAAAACTTGCCACCAGCTTGTCGTTTATCTCTTGTGTGATTTCAGCTTTAGATCAAAACTTGCCACCAGCTTGTCGTTTATCTCTTGTGTGATTTCAGCTTTAGGTCAAAACTTGCCACCAGCTTGTCGTTTATCTCTTGTGTGATTTCAGCTTTAGATCAAAACTTGCCACCAGCTTGTCGTTTATCTCTTGTGTGATTTCAGCTTTAGGTCAAAACTTGCCACCAGCTTGTCGTTTATCTCTTGTGTGATTTCAGCTTTAGGTCAAAACTTTACACCAGCTTGTCGTTTATCTCTTGTGTGATTTCAGCTTTAGATCAAAACTTGCCACCAGCTTGTCGTTTATCTCTTGTGTGATTTCAGCTTTAGGTCAAAACTTGCCACCAGCTTGTCGTTTATCTCTTGTGTGATTTCAGCTTTAGGTCAAAACTTTACACCAGCTTGTCGTTTATCTCTTGTGTGATTTCAGCTTTAGGTCAAAACTTTACACCAGCTTGTCGTTGTTTTTTTTTCTCTTTAAAATTTTAAATAACAGATGTTGACTGATGCACCGATTTTATATGTCATAACAATTAACAACAACAAAAAAACAGACGAGCCCTCTGGATATTTCGTTCATGGCGTACCGATGTAAATGGTGGCTCAAAGGGGGATGCACACCAAGCTCTGAGAATAACACTAACGAAAGAAATAGGATAAGGTGGCAACACCAAAAAGGAGTTTGTCCCTTAACACGCAGGAGGTCAACACGGCTGACCGGTGAGGTGGAACAGAGAGATATGAATGTGTAACGAGAAGTCAAGGATAAAGTGATTTAGGAGTGTGGAAGAAAGTTGGTGTTGGAGATATACAGAAGATGAAGATAGATGATGTAATTCAACGTAGATGTAGATCTAAGTTTATTTTTGATACTTGTTTTGTTAGTAAATAAACAACTGCTTGCTGTATACCCGCTTTGACAGTGTTATTATTGATTGAAAGAGGATATAACAGTCGTCACTCTGACGTCTATAATTATGTCATAATTGTCACATCAGCAGCTACAAGAATGACAGTGACAACGAGCCCTCCGGATCTTTTGTTCAAGGCGTACCGATGTACAGGGTCTTTCAAGGAAGGTGCACACCAAGGTCTGAAACTAACCTCCCCCGAGGTGGCTCGCTCGTATATCTGCACTTGTCGCCCATGAGCACAATTTCAGACTATACAGACTGGACATCCAGACACCAGGGTTTGGTGAGACGGCCTGTTGCCCACATTGCTACCTCCCCTATCGAGGCTTCTCGGCAGAGCAATGAAATCTCGTACGCGCAAGAGGGGATGTCTCCCTTGCGCTAGCCCACCGGTGTGCTCTTGATACAGGCGTACTGGTGGTTTCCACAGCGATGAGGCCCATGGGTACCATGGAATGGACATATATTTGTATTTCAGTTAACGCAGATCCACATGCCCTTTAGATCAGGGATCGGCAACCTTTTGATAATAGTGTGCCGAACGAGGATTTCTAACTCATCGAGCGTGCCAGCAGCCTCAAATTTAACCTGCTCTAGCACTAAATTTCTTGAAGAATTGAGTTGCTAATTTTTTGGTATCGCTCTGTATTACTGCACTTTCATTTTAATGGATAATATTAAAATAATTGAATTTAGTTGGCAAGATGTAGATTTAACTTATACATTACAGACGCTCCTTCTTTAAAGAAGCGTATAAAACTCTGGTACCTTCTTTAATAGTATTATACTACACCATTTAATATTGAATACAGTTTTACTGGAGATTTAATTTAACAATAAAGTCTTACCCTGGTTTGGTAGTAAAGAAATAAAAAAAAAATGATCACGGATTAATCATACTGAGTAGTTATTGTAATGTTTATAAATGTAAATTAAAATTCTCTGGTCGTATAGTATTTATATAATTTACGACAATTTTAAAGTTTAATCGTTGTCCAGTTATAAAATGTAGCCTAAGTTATTTATTAACAAAATTGTTAGAATAATTGTTAACGCAAAGAAAACTGGATTAATTATTTTACTTTAATTAAAGTTTAAGTATTTAAATGTGAATCCTTAGTGAAGTCAAAACATATATGTTTTGTGATATTACTGTTTTATTAGTATTTCCTAATAAAAATCAAGCATTATGGTATTCATTTCAAGATTTAATTAGAGTTATAGAATTGAAAAAGGTGGCTTTCAATCTGCACCAGGATTCGAAGCCAGGACCTTCGGTACGCCAGCCGAAAGCACTGCCGCACGGCCACCGTGCCCTTGCCATTATACATTGTCACGTGCGAAATCAGCTACTGACGTTAGATGATATTTTTAGTAATGTATTATTATATATATATATATATATTCTTTTGATTCATATCCATCTTGGATCTCACAAGGTTGTATAAGAACTTGTATTGATGTTATTCAATTAGATTTGATGTTTATTTTACTCGTTTGTTATGAATCTTTGTGTATGAAATGATTTAGATAAACTGTACCTTAATATATAGGAAATCCACAATCCTGTTTGAAATTGAACACAATTTTATTCCAACAAGTTGAGATGATAAAATATAACAATACCACAGAATACATGTACCAGTATTATATAATGAAACTTAATCAGTTGAGATTCTTCTATAACGAACCAAGCCGTAATCCTATCTTTAAGAAAATGGTCAAAAACAGTCCTCACACATTAGCGCCCAAACTAGAACTAAACTAACGGACTCAAACCCTCGTGCTGACATATGACGCATTTTCATGCTATGACGTAGTGTCTAGACATATACATGTTTTATTCCTAACACGGAAACATTTCGGGTTTAAGATTATTTCATTTTAACTTTAGTTAATAATAACAGAACCAATATAATATGGAAATAAATCTACTCGTAACAACATGTAGTCTACGTGTAATATGGTATTATCCTTGCACGTGGCAAAGGTGTAATATTTTATGAGCTTATTCCTGTAAAGCCGGCTGGTCCAGCGGTTAGTTCACCGGACTGTCAACCAAAAACCAACTGACACGTCGCGGGTTCTATCCCTGCCACCGACGGATCCCTGCCGCCCTGCAGGAGTTTTGGGCCTAGTGGACGTAATAATCTTCTATCTAGAAGGAACGTCTGTAAACTTATAAGATAAACTTATAAGATAAAAAAAATAATAATTAAAGAGAAAAGTCCAACAAAGGTCAATGTGATATATTTTTTTATAACTTAATGCTGAATAATTACAAAATACCAGTAAAACAGAAACAAATAATTAAACACATATTGAAAAACAATTTTTCTAACTACAAAATACTGATTTGACAGAATTGACGATCTGGATATCAACATAAAATAAAAATGTCTACCAAACTTTATAAATACATTATAATTCCATATTTTAAATTTCTCAAGTAAATAGAATAATAAGAGTTTTAATAAAAATATTATCACTTAAGTGAATTTACTGAGTTAAATATTGCAGTAAGTTTTACTTTTTTTTTAAATAATCTAATGTTTATATAGCGCATATCCCGTTGAGGACAGTTCTATGCGCTGACAACAGTTACAGACAGAGTATAAACACGATGAACATGTATATAAGTGTCAAATTTGAAAATGTATTATTGGTATTATCATAAACACATTATTTGGGCCTACTTATAAAATAATAATTATGAAGTGACCCGGATGAACCAAATGGCGTATTTCCTTCATGTATTTTTTAATGCGTATTTAGCATCGTGCATTTGGCGTCTCATTGCTAAATTTATAAATAGCTTTAAAGTAAACCGGTTACAATTAAAATACTTTTCTTTTAACATCTATGATTTGTTTATTTAAGTATATTATATTTTTTTTTAATTTATAAGTGTTGAAATAATTAAACACGTCATTTTTAAAGTCAAGCCTAGCCTCGGTCATTTCCATACTTCCGCTTAATATCCTGTTGATACGCACACAAATAAGGGAAAAGTAACATTTGTATGTTTTTATAAATGTCAAACTATTTATAACATTAAATTCCTACAGTATTGCAAAGTTTTATCTTATCTTATACATTACAGACGCTCCTTCTATAAAAAAAAAAGAGTATTGCGTCTCACGCTCATCCGTGGTCCGAGTCTAGTCTTGCATTTTTATTAATGTTTTAAATAATGTTAAGTTACTGCTTTTCCTGGTTTGTTCAGGTAGCCCAATCCATGCCCGAATGCTACTCTGGAAGAAAGAGTACTTATATGCATTTGTTCTTGCATAAGGGATAAGGAAAGTGTTTTTGTCCTTATGTTTACCTGAGCATTGCGACAGGCTGAGTTTATAAATAGGCGATTCTTCACGTCTGACGTTCGTTATCCACCGATTGTATGTCCTAACTGTGCTAATGTTGTGTGTCATCGCATGAAGGGGTGTGCGAGAGGATAGTAAAGGGCGATATTATTCGAAGAATAAGATATGCATATATGATAAATAGGCTTAAGCTCTGGAGTTTCCCCCTACTAATCGACACGTACTTGGATTCGGCAGAAAAAAATGTAATTCCAAATAGTCGTATTCGGTACTTGGTGAACATAGTCTACTCGATTATCGCCTAATTTAAATATGCAACCCTCCGGGGAACGGTAGCCAAGCGGCAGCGCGAATGACTGGCGAGCCGAAGGTCCCGGGTTCGAATCATGGCTAGGATTTTTCCCCGGGTCTGGAGGGTGTCCCTGTGTCTACCCCAGTTCTGATGGGTACCTGACCATAGTTGGGGTAAAGTAAAGGCTGCTGCGCATAGTGCTGGCCACACAATCACCTTTGTATGCCGTGGCCACAGAAACTGGTGAACGCTGCTTCATCGGCCCTATGGATCAACTCGGTCCGACGGGTACGTTACATACTTCATCTCCGTAAAGGTATTTGGTCCTACTTTTTGTTTCTAAATACTGTTATTTTGTTGGTGTTGCTGTTTGTTTTAATTCGTAAAGATGTATTGTATTAAGTCTAATTATTTTTTAGACATATATGTATTATGAATTCACATGTGTAGGGTCCTTGAAATTCCACGAAAGTTTTACCTTGAGAAAACGCGACTAAAGCAAACCTTTAATGCAATCGTAGGAGTGTAGAAGTCATAAAGACAGCCTTATTGGTTACGCATAGAAAAAAAAAGAACATATTAAATTATAAGCTCAAAAAATAGATCTAGCGGTCCATCTTAATATAGCCTATTGACAAGTCTTAACGTGTATGCATGCATAAAAGGTCGACAAATAAAAAACATTTCCGGTCGAATTCAATAATTTGTTTCGAAACATGTCTGTGTGCTACTTTACTGGTTGTACTCAAATTTGTTGGGGATTAAAATGTATTTCATTTCCAAAAGATGTTTACAAAACAAAACAATGTATTGTGAAAGTCAGAAGTGAAAAATCACCTTTTTAAAATATCAAACTTATTGCTAAATGCAAAGGAATTTTTGTTATTCGTTTTTATGAATTTACGCATTTTGTTTTTCAATAACCAAGAAAACGCAACTCTTGACTCATTTATTTTGTAAACAAATAAATATTTAACTTCACGCGACTAACGCTTGAGTATTAGTTATTGCCTACTCACTTTTGATGTTAAAAACGGATTCCTCATAACTAATATTGTATCCTTTGTATAATTCTAAAAGACTAGAACTGGCCGTGGAGGTTGAAATCAATTGTCAAACACCAGCAAATTTTGTTTATTAGTTTAAAAATAGAACAGGAAGTTCACGAACATATGGGTTCAAAAGTTACGCCTCATTAAGACTTGTCAATGGTTTAACTATAATTTAGCTTTCAAACACGATTTGCGCAAACGATAAAGTAAGTAATAATGAATCATTTCAATTGAATTTTATGTTTGGGAGCATGTCTGGAATGACGTTTGCATCCATGGCGAGGTATATTTGATTTACACATAGACAGTAAACATTTCTTGAAGCTTGCATTTAGAATTAAGTAAACAAAGAAATTACTAGAACAGCTTATGATGCTGAGAAGGTCTGAAATGTCCCAGAGAAAGTCTGAGAAATTCTTGTAGCTTCCGGATTTCATCCCGGGTAGGCCGTAGTAGGTGCAGATGATGGCGTACCTGGGTATGTTGCAGGCGGTCAATAGAATGACCAGGCCTAGTACTACTTTTACCATCTTCCGCTCTCGGCTGGACAGAGGGGATGTATGAGACTCGACGAGCTGTAGATTTTGGTTGTCGGCCGGGTTCCGAACCCTGGCTGACCACTTCAGAGAGTATATCATCCAGCTGGTGCAGACGATGATGATGACCTGTGACGTAACGGATAGTGCAATGGCATATACGTTGTTGAGGATGACCTGGACATTGATAAACTCTTCAGTGAAAACAATGGTAAACACGAAATCGCTCTTGGAGCTTTGGTTCTCAGGTACTGGGCCCTCACGGATCCACATTAGATTTTGGACCGCGTAGATGGGCACGACGAGGCCAATGTGGACCACGTAAATGACCACGATGACCGCGACACAGCGACCTCTGGTGAAGACCGCCCTGACGTTGAAAGGGGACACAACGCAGAAGCACCTCTCCACGGAGATGGCGGTGGTGATCCACCCCGAGACGAAGAAGCACAAGTAGCGGACCCAGCTGAACACGAAGACCCCGACCGCCCAGAAGTCCACGGGGCCGTCGGGGTAGACCGCATCGAGGACGTAGCAGACGCTGACCACCAGCTGTAGGAAAGTGACGAAAACGTCCGTCAGCGATAAAGCGAATATCCCCAGGCTCATACTGTTGTTCAGACCAAGCCTGTACTGGACAATCGTGCTGACCACATTCGTGACCACACCTATGGACGTCAGGAAAATATTGGCTGGAAATATGAAAGTCACACGTAATGTCTGAAGCAAGTTTTCTGCTATGATGTCAAAGTTTTTTAAACTGTCTAAAGACATGAGAGAATCACCTGCAGAATATGTAAAATTTAATCTTCTATCCATTTTGTAATGTATTCGTTTTTTATTGTATCTATTTCAAATTTCACGTTTGGATAATTTCCATAATAAAGTCAACCAATATTTCATCTTTCACATTACTAAAATACTTTTTAAATATATTGTTCGTGTTGATGTGCAATAAAAAAATTCCCGTAATTTACGTTTATTTTTCAGGATGTTCAATTTGTGTATCAGGATACAATGACAATGATGATGCCAGATAATTGAACAAGCACTAATATCTCAGCTTTTCCTGACCAACAAAGCCACATGTCCAATTTACTTTACCTCAACATTTTCTATTGAAATAGATAACTGAACTACTTGTATACAAATTTTCCTTTTTTTTAAGCAATACTTTCCAGATGCATGCAATTTAATAAGGCATAAACGTTGACGAAAACCTTTTAATTTCCAACGCCATGTGTCAAAACTCTTTTTGTGTTAGAGCTGTAAATGACTTCTAATTTTTTTAATGAGAGATTGTAAGTTTAAACAAATGTCCAAAATTGAGTCTAAGCTACTCTCATAAATCTAGTGACTGTTATAACAATTGAAACATGCCTTGTATAAATAACAAAGTCAGTGAATGATTATGAAAATAGCATTCACGACACACCTATTTCCAAATGTCTTTACCAAACGCTTCCCTTTGTTTTAGGTGTGTGTGTCAACTTTGACCAACCTATTAGCCATTAGGCTGTGGAACACCCTGGACCAGGCCTCCATCACTGCCCCTACAGTTCCGGCCTTCAAATCGTCACTAGAGTGCTGGTCCAAAAACCTAAAGTGACACTCTTTTATCGGTATATAACTGTTGTTTGCTATGTTATGTTTGCTATCCTATACTATAATACGAGTTAAAATTGTATGTATATATATCCTATACTATAATACGAGTTAAAATTGTATGTATATCCTATACTATAATACGAGTTAAAATTGTATGTATATATATATAGTACCAGGTGACCGATCATTCGATCGGTAATAAAGAGCAGGCGCTTGTACCTTAACATAATGTGTATGTTAAACAACAGTGCATAAATTTAAAAAATACGTCTTTACCAGACCAATAAATTGTATTTGTCTTTTTCCTTTTTCTACTATGAATAACATATAAAGCTTTAAATTCTAACAGTCGAAGCAGATTGTTTCTTGTGCAGTCTAATATCTAGTTTTTTTCCGATATTCCCCCCCCCCCCCAAAAAAAAAAACAAAAAAAAAAAAAAAAAATTTAAAAAAAAATAAAACAGCTTAATCTCATATCAAATCCTAAAAAAAAAAACATGTAGGCTAGAGTTGTCAGTTTTAAATCCAACAGAAATATATTACATTTATGTCATTATGTATTGTATTTAAAAGACTGAAAATGAAAAGTTTAAATTTAAAATATCGTGAATTACGTTACAATTTTTAGTTCTTCTACCCCTTCTCCTACTTTAACAACTGTCAAACTTTCTAGTGACCCCTCTTATAAAATTATGTCAATTTTGTTAACTCCCTTCCTCACCCCATTCAAGCTAACAATGAGTTACTGCCGGCAAGTATGTTTGATATAAATTAAAAAGGTCTACGAATAAATGTAAGACATTTTTAATAGTTTACCAGATTTCATTTTGACCTCTTAACATAGTCTAATATTTCTTACTTGGGCACATATATTAATCATAAGTATAGTTTGTAAATCACTTGTAAAAAATATCTTATGCAACAAAGTATTTATTTATTTTTTTCAATGTTTTCAATGTATTATTCTAAACATTATTTGACAAAAAAAAGTAAAAATATATAGTTTGGTGTAAACCTTATCTAATATCCTCCCCTTGTGTTACTATTTAAAATAAACTATCGCGGCAAAATATCATATCGATTAATTAAAACAATGGTATAGTAAACATTTTACTTTTTTTAAAAAATTTTGAGCATTACGCCAGTAAAATACTGAATAATTAAAGGTGAAATTAGGTTATTCATTGAAAGACTGCAAATGAAAAGATTATAATATAGGCTACGTTAGATGATTTGTTTCATTCCCCCCCCCCCCTCTCAATAAAACTAACAGTATATTACACTTCTGACTATTGATACATCTTTTCTAGTTTACCACATTTCGAATTCACAATGTCAACATATTCTAATATATCTTACTTTGGTAGGCCTATGTTAGCAAATCATAAATACATTTAATAAAACATTCGTAAACATGTGTAGGCCTATTTTATAACCGGTGGCTTAGTGTTTTTTTTATATTAGTTCACAAAAACTTTATATCAAGCTACCAGGGAGTTTTCTTTTTAATTACTCCACAGATGTAACGAAAAACATTTATTATATAAACATAGCGAATATCATTTTCAATCTTTATAAAATTTAAACGTGTAGGCTAAATTTGACAATTTTACTTTCAACAAAAATATACCAATGGGCCAATGATGTAATGATGTTATTCATTTAAAAGACTGCAAATGAAAAAATTAGAATATACTTTAGATGAATTGTTTAATACCCCCCCCCCTTTTTTTTTCCAATAAAACTAACAGTAGGCCTATGCTACACGTCTAACTATTGTTATGAATTGAATACATCTTTTCTAGTTTACTATTCTTACTTGGGTAGGTCTATATTAGCAAATCATGAATATATTTAAGAACACATTCGTAAACACATGTCGTGTTTAAAAAAAAAGTAGATCCTATTATTATTTTCGACGTGATTTTTTTCCAAACAATATTTGATTTTAAAAAAGTTAAATATATAGTTTGGTGAAACCTAAATCTAATTCTGTTATTACTTAAACCATAGACTTTAGATTTTAATTTTTCATTGAGAAAATCATAGCGATTAAATAAAACGGAAATTGTATATCAATAACTTTATTTCCTGTATAGCAATTACGTTATTTAGAATCGGGAATTCCGAAAATCAGTGTTTCAAGTCATTATAGAGCAGAAATACTAAAGCAAGCGGTCCATGTATTTTATAGTCTATGCTTAAACGTAAAACTATTATTTCACTAGTAATTAATACGTAATGGAAAACATTTCTAACATGGTTATAAAGATTCCATTTATCTTTTCCTTATATAATTGTTAAGCTGCTATTTTCTTTTATTTAATCTAAAATACATTGAAGATTTTATCATCTAAATAGGCCTAGTAAGCCTCGAGGGCCGCATACTAATATTTATCAACCCACTGGCTGTAGTTTGCACACCACTGCATTACATAAATTACACTTGGTCTTGCTTTAAATTATATCTATCATCGGTGCGCAACAGTAGTCTAAACAAGAAATTAAACTTCTTTCTGCTGCTGTACGGGTATTTCCGAAACGTCACGACTGCGACGCAAAAAAACACCGCTCTTGAAAGCGCGCTACATGTGGGTCGATCAATGGCATGTTTTCCCGGCCAAAATGAATTATCTACGATAAATCTAAGGGTATTTTTGTCTAGCGTTCATTTCCGATTTTTATTTGTGGGGCCGAAAAGCTGTAGATTTTTTTTTAGGTGAAACAAGTCGTGCATTAAAACATGAAGATAATCGTTAGAGCGCTTTTGAAGAAAATTTCCAGACATATATATATAGTACCAGGTGACCGATCATTCGATCGGTAATAAAGAGCAGGCGCTTGTACCTTAACATCATGTGTAAAACAACAGTGCATAAATTTTAAAAATACTTCTTTACCAGACCAATAAATTGTAGGCCAATTTGTCTTTTTCCTTTTTTCTACTATGAATAACATGGGCTTTAAATTCTAACAGTCGAAGCAGATTTTTATTTGTGCAGTCTAATATCTAGATTTTGCCCGATAACCCCCCCCCCCCCCCCCCAAAAAAAAAAAAAAAAAAAAAAAAAAAAAAAGAAACAACAGCTTAATCTTATTTTAAACCAAAAAAAACATGCAGGCTAGAGTTGTCAGTTTAAATCCAACAGAAATATATGTCATTTATGTCAATAAATCGCCAGGCTACAACGAATACATAAAAGTACTGCGCGTTTGTTTATGTGCAAGTCTAAAAGAGACTCGGGAACTGCCCTTCTACGCTCGCTCCACTCACTGGCTCCCCGTGAAAGCCAGAATTGAGTATAAAGTGGCGCTACTTTGCCATCAGTGCATTTTTAATAACGAGTTTCCGTCCTATCTCAAGGCACTAATCAGACCTTATGTCCCGCAAAGAACACTTCGTTCTGCAAATTCATCGCTTCTGGAAGAGCCCCGTTTCTCTCTGACGACCGTTGGCCTTAGAGCCTTCTCAGTATCCGGTCCGAAGGTGTGGAATCAACTTCCCATTCAACTGAAGCGAACAAGCTCTACTGTCAATATTTACCTTCGATAACATTTAACATGCTTTAGAAACTTACTGTCTTATTTATGGGTTCGGTCGGTTAATGCTACATTTATTTGTTTTGTCTTTTTTTTTATCATCAATTTTGCTCTGTCACCTGGCCTAGTGTAATATCCGTATTCTTAGTTGTATGTTAAACGCGCTCTGAGCTTACATTATGTTTGTTGGCAGCGCTATACAAATATTATTATTATTATTTAAAAGACTGAAAATGAAAAGTTTAAATTTAAAATATCGTGAATTACGTTACAATTTTTAGTTCTTCTACCCCTTCCCCTATTGGTGATTTGGTGTACGCTCGTTTGAATCTGTGGCGCCTTCACTGTGGAACGGCTTATCTGAGACACTGAAAAACTCTGTGTCAAAAAAGGCATTCAAGAAGAATTTGAAGACTTTTCTTTTCAACTAAATTGATCAAATACTCATCCATCAGCAAAAAACTTGTTTGAAACTATTTTAAAATGTTATTGTCGTTTCGTGCCTCCATCGGCCGAAACCTTGTTTAAAACTATTTTAGAGTGTTATTGTCGTTTCGATTTTGTGAGCGCGCTGAGCATGCTTTTATTAGCATGGAGTAAGGCGCTATATAAATGACCAATTAATTAATTAATTAATTAACTTTAACAACTGTCAAACTTTCCTATAACATTATGTCAATTTTTTTAACTCCCTCCCTCAACCCATTCAAGCTAACAATGAGTTACGGCCGGCAAATATGTTTGATAGGAATTAAAAAGGTCTACGAATAAATGTAAATCGGGTAAAAAAAATAGGCATAGTCTAACTGGAGAATCGAACCCGCTCGCACGCACAGCAGTCCTCTACGTTAACAACTTAGCTAGAGAGGGCACATGTCAGATGTGAAAAGCTATTAGACAGTATATAGGACTAGGCCTAAATAAGTCAGTGACACAATAGGGATCCGTGGGGACACAAACACGATCTTTTTATATATAGAGATTTTCAATGTTTTCAATGTATTATTCCAAACATTGTTTGACGAAAAAAGTAAAAAAATATAGTTTGGTGTTAACATTATCTAATAACCTCCATTTGTGTTACTATTTAAAATAAACTATCGCGGCAAAATATAATATTGATTAATTAAAACAATGGTATGATAAACATTTTTTTTTTTATTTTGAGCATTAAACTTAAATACTAAATAATTAAAGGTGAAATTATGTTATTCATTGAAAAGACTGCAAATGAAAAGATCATAATATATATAGGCTTCGTTAGATGATTTGTTTAATTTCTCCCCCCCCCCCGCCCCTCAATAAAACTAACAGTATATTACACTTCTGATTATTGTTATAAGGAAAATACGAATATACTGAATTTACATCTTTTCTAGTTTACCAGATTTCGAATTGACAATGTTAACATATTCTAATATATCTTACTTTGGTAGGCCTTTATAAGCAAATCATGCATATTTTTAATGAAACATTCATTGAATTTTTAAAAAAAGTGGATACTAATACAGTGTTTATTATTTACAGTGTAGAGTATACTGCTACATTGTATGCTATATACAGCGTAGTGTATACTGCTACAGTGAACACTATATACAGTGCAGTGTAATCTGCTACAGTGTACACTATATACAGCTATTCATTGTTTAAACACAAAAAAAGTTTTAGAGGTGTTTTTTTTTCAAAAAATGTCAGATAAAAGAAAGTTAAAAATAGACCTTTAGTTTGGTGAAACTTCATCTAATTCTGTTATTATTTAAACGGCAAACTATTATCTGACTATTAGATAATTCGTAAATATGTATTTGTTTTTCTTTTTTTTTTTAAATTTAATCTAAAATATATTGAAGTTTAATCTAAAATATATTGAAGACGTTCTAATCTAAATAAGCCGCGAGGGCCGCATACTATCATTTGTCCGCCCGCGCGTTACCCACTGGCTGTAGTTTGGACACCCCTGCATTACATAAATTACACTTGGTCTTGCTTTAAATTATTTCTATCATCGGTGCGCAACAGTAGTTTAAACAAGAAATTAAACTTCTTTCTGCTGTAGTAAGCCTACGGGTATTCCCGAAACGTCATAACTGCGACGCAACAAAACACCACTCTTGAACACCGCACTACACGTGGGTCGAGCAATGGCATGTTTTCACGGCCAAAATCAATTATCTACGATAAATCTAAAGCGTATTTTTGTCTAACGTTCATTTCCGATTTTTATTTGTGTGGCCGAAAAGGTGTAGATTTTTTTTTAGGGGAAACAAGTCGTGCATTAAAACATGAAGATAATCGTTAGAGCGCTTTTGAAGAAAATTTCCAGATATATATATATATATATATATATATACATACAATTTTAACTCGTATTATAGTATAGGATATATACATACAATTTTAACTCGTATAATAGTATAGGATATGTGTATATGTGGAAATTTTCTTCAAAAGCGCTCTAACGATTATCTTCATGTTTTAATGCACGACTTGTTTCACCTAAAAAAAAATCTACAGCTTTTCGGCCACATAAATAAAATTCGGAAATGATCGTTAGACAAAAATACACAAAAGATTTATCGTAGATAATTGATTTTGGCCGTGAAAACATGCCATTGCACGATCCACGTGCAGCGCGGCATTCAAGAGCGGTGTTTTGTTGCGTCGCAATTATGAATTGAATTGAATTGTTGAATTTCCGGCTCATCAACATCGAAGGTTATATAGGGCTTTTTTTATAACGTTGTTGTCATTTTTCTCTTGTATCCATTTTATTGTTCTTATATCTTTAGATTCTGTTGTACAGTTGTATGTCTTTAATATAGTTTATTATATGTTTTGGTTTAATTTTGCTGAAAAGTTCATGAAGAGTTCTACAGTAATAGAATTTACGTCGAATGTCATCAAATGTATTACATTCCAACAAAATGTGAGACACTGTTAAGTTGGCATTGCAGAAAGCACACATTGGGGCCATTTCTCGTTTTAAGATAAACGAATGTGTTAGTTTCGTATGTCCTGTATGTAGTCTGCAGAGAATAACTGCGTCCTTTCGAACAAGTTGGCCTGTATCATGCAAGGTTTTTGAATTTTCCAAATATTGCATTCGGTTTTCAAGAAGTTAGTCCATTTTTGTCTTTCATGTTTAATTATTAAAGGTTTCAAGTCTCGATATGGTATTGGGATAATACTCTCTGATAACAACAGGGCGGCTTTAGCCTCTCTGTCAGCTTTTTCATTTCCATCTATCCCTGCATGACCAGGAACCCAACAGAAAACGACACGTTTGCCTCTTTCATATATTGATTGGTATTTTGTCAAAATGTCCAAGGCAGATATATTCCTGGTATTACAGTTTTCCATAGCAGTAAGACAAGATAACGAATCGGATAAAATAACAAAATTTTGGTTTTCTGATTCCTCTGCAATGTCTAATGCCAGGCATATTGCTAAAGCCTCTGCAGTATTTATTGAGATACTGGAATTATATTTTCTTTTTTTACTTTTATTTGAGGTAAGAGCAACCGAAGATGTCGCTGTATCATTTTTCGATCCGTCTGTGTATATTTGTACATAATTTGGGTATTTTTGTAGCACTTCTTGGAACATATCCATGCAAGGATCCTTTTTCTTTCTATGGTTTAATTCTAAGTTTATAGGCGGGATTTCAAAAAGCCATGGTGGAGTTTTTGGTATATAATATCTTTTTATAAATCTAAATTCAATTTTAGTTTCGATCATTTCTTTTTCAATTCTAAGTCCAAAAGTTGGTATATATTTTGAGTTTTCAGTAAATTTCTTGTGGGTGAAAAACACATAAATACGCTGGATTATTCGGTAAGGATTTCAGTTTTAGTGCATATTGTAATGATAGCTTGAGTCTTCTATTTTGTAGTGGTGATTCATTTGCTTCTATCTGCAAACTGGTACATGGAGTAGTTCTAAATGCTCCTAGACATAGACGTAGACATTGATTTTGTACAGGATCAAGCATTTTTAGATATGTTGTTCTTGCTGATCCGTATACTAAACATCCATAATCTAATTTTGATCGAATGTGTGATCTATATATTTTCAGTAGACTTTTTTTCTCTCCTCCCCAATCTGTATTTGCTAAAGTTTTCAGTAGATTTGTGGATTTTTGACACTTGGATTTTAGTTCCTTTATATGTAGCAGGAAATTTAATTTACTATCAAATGTTACTCCGAGAAATTTGACGTTAGTAGTTACAGGAATCTGTTTTTTATAAAGGTATAGTTCAGGGTCGGGGTGCTTTTTGTGCATCTGACAGAAATGCACTACTTTTGTTTTTTGAGCAGAAAATTTAAATCCATTCTTTTCGGTCCATTCTTGAATTTTATTGATTTGAAGTTGTAGATGATTCTGTATTTCTATCGTACAATTAGCTCTATAATAGATCACAAAGTCATCGACGTATAGAGAACATTTTGTATTCTGTAATAAGCATTCAGTGATATTGTTTATTTTTATATTAAATAGTGTAGGCGACAATACGCTTCCTTGAGGGACACCTTCTTCTTGAATAAATGTATCTGATAAATAATCTCCAATATTTACTTGGAATGTTCGGTTGCTTAGAAAGTTTGATATAAATTTGGGTAAATTTCTGCTTAAACCTAAGGAATATAGATCTTTTAAAATTCCATATTTTCATGTAGTGTCAAACGCCTTTTCTAAATCGAAAAAAACAGCTATCACATGTTCTTTCCTAACAAAAGCTTCTCTAATAAATGTTTCTAATCTAATGAGATGATCTGTTGTTGAATGATTTATTCTAAATCCACATTGAGTCTTTGATATTAGGTAATTATTTTCCAGAAAATATATTAAGCGTCTTTTTACAATTTTTTCCATAATTTTACAGAAACAATTTGTGAGGGCTATTGGTTTGTAATTTATTGGATCTGTGTGATCTTTTTTCTCTTTAGGTATTGGAATGGTAATTGCTTTGCTCCATTCCGTAGGAAATATATTTTGTTGCCAAAGATCATTAACAATTTTTAATAGAGTTTTCAGTGTTAACGTTGGTAGCTGTCTTATAATCTCATTATGAATTGTATCTGGGCCTGGTGCAGTATTTTTGGTTTCTTTAATACATTGCGTAAGCTCGTTTATTGATATTGGGGAGTTGTAGTATTCAAATATATTTGTTTCAAAATTTATAGCTTCTTTTTCTAATTCTCTTTTTATTTTTTTAAAGGAGTCTGTATAATTTTCAGACGATGAATTTTTTGAAAAGGTCTTTCCAATTTCATTTGCAATATCTTGTGTAGTTTCTGCATAAGTGCCATCAGCCAGTTTGATTTGTATAATTTGACTTTTTTTTGTATTTCCTTTAATTTTTCGAATCATTTTCCAAATATTAGTTATGGGTGTGTTTGAATTTATTTTGTTAATATAATTTTGCCATGTAAGCCGTTTCTGTTCTCTGATTACTTGTCGGGTTTTTGCTCGTTCAATTTTAAAGGCTTTCAAGTTTTCTGGAGATGGGTTGGTCTTGAAAATTCTAAGCTGTTTATTTCTAGTTTTAATACTATCTTTACAAATGTTTGTGAACCATGGTTTATTTTTTTAAATTTTAGATGTTGTTTTAGGTATAGTCCGTTCACAAATTTGATATAATGATTTTAAAAATGTTGAATACTGTTCTTGAGCATTAGAATGTATATTTATTTGACAGAGTATTCTGTCGCATTCTAATTTGAATGTATTCCAATCTGCTCTTTTAAAGTTCCAAGTTAATGGTTGTTGAGTTGGTATTTTGGAGTTGGTAGTAAGCAGGATAGGCTGATGATCTGAACCATAATTATTTTCTAAAACACTCCAGGTAAAGTCCGTAAATAGAGTTGAATCTGCCATTGTTAAATCGAGATAAGATGGAGATAAATACGTAGAACTATAAAAAGTCGGAGTACCATCATTAAAAATGCATATATTTCTTTCCTCTAGTAATCTTTCAATTAATTTTCCTCTTTGGTTTGTATTATGACTTCCCCATATAGGGTTATGGGCATTAAAGTCTCCCATAAGTATAATTGGAGATGGGAGTTGTTTAATTAGATCATCTAGTTGAGAATATAGTATTGTATGATCTGGTGGAATATAAATTGAGCATATAGTTAATGGTTTTATTAATGTAAATCTTACTGCCACAGCTTAAATGCAAGTATTTATTTTGATCCTCCTATGTAAAATATTGGATGCTATAAATATGGAAGTACCTCCGCATGCAATTTTTTTAGAATGTATTTGGTGATAAGCGGTATAGCCACGCAATTCAAATGATTCTGTGTTTAATTTTATTTCCTGTAGACAAATTACTATAGGATTTGTCTCGGTTACAATAAGTTGTAGTTCTGGAATATTGTATTTTAGTCCTCTACAGTTCCATTGTAAAATATTCTGATATTCTGAATTCATATCCAAGTGTGTATATTTGTAATATTAATTTCTTTCTTTCCTTATTTTTTTTAATTTGGTTTTTGAAGGGTTTTTATTATAATATTAGATTGAGCTTGATGTGGAGACTTGTTTGTTTTCCGATTACTGCTTTTTGAAATTGTGTCATTTTCTATTTCATTTTCTTCTATAATTTCCATGTCGTTCTCCCGTGTACTACTATCCGTTTCTTGTTGTGTCCTAGTTTCTGAATTTAAAGGTTGAGACATTGTTTCTTTTTGTATTTTTAAATCAGTTATTGAATCATCCTTTTCACATGTCTGTCCCACAATGTCCATAGTTTTATTTCCTTTAGATTTTAAGTCCTTACCCTGATTCATTTCTTTCATGTTTTTTTTCTTATAATTCTTATTTGATATGTTCTCTGGGTTAACTTTTCCTGGAAGCATTTCTTCTATATTTGATTGTGTTGAGTTCTCTTTAGTGCATATTATTTCATTTATTTCCCATTTTTTGAATGTTCCATCTAGGTCTTTGTAGTACAATTCTGGTAAAGTGGGTGTCTGGGTTTCAGCGTGTTTGACTTTTTTTTATGTCTGTTTTAAGAGCTCCAGCATAATTCTTTTCACTTATTAAAGATTTTTGTGTTAGAATAAATTTCTTTGCATCTTGATAAGTTATATTTTTTTGAGCTTTTAATTTTTGTATATCCTTTTCTTCAATCCATATTGGACACGTTTTTGAGAATGATAGATGTTTTCCTTCACAATTTACACATTTCATTTCTGCACTGCATGTTTCCAAGCTGTGTCCTTCATTTCCACAACGTGGACAGACAGCATTTCTTTTGCAGTGTTTTTTCAAGTGACCTAATTTTTGACAGTTAAAACATCTCGTAGGGTTTGGTATGTAGTCTTCAATTTTGATGTTTAAGAAACCTGCTCTAATTTCCTTTGGAGGAGTTGGTTTATTAAAAGTTAAAATTATTGTGTTAGTTGCAATTTCTTTTTTATCTCTTTTTATTTTTGTTCTATAAGCTGAGATAACTCCTTGATTTTTTAGTTCTTGTGTTAATTCATCTTCCGTACAGCATTCCAACTCTTTTGATTTTATAACTCCCTTTGAGCTGTTTAGGAAGGCATGGGCTTTTGTTTCTATGGCTATTCCTGCCATACTATTTGTTCTTAATAAATTGGTTGAGTGCTTTACAGATTTAGGTGGTCCTGCCATCCCAGTTATGGCTTTTTCTATCACAAAGGGTGATAATTTAGTTAGTGGTTTTTCTGTTTCTTTAGATGAAATTGTAATAAATCTTGGCCATATTTCTGTATTTTCATAGTTGTTTGAATCTTCACCTCTTTTTCGTTTTGTCTCTCTGCCTTCCATGTTTTCAAGAGTTTGGGTTTGTATATACCCGCGGCTCCAGCCGCTTTTCAAAGTTTTAGTAGCTAGTTTTAGTTTGTTTACTGTTTCGTTATATTTACCAAAAAAATTAATAATAATTAAAATCACAAAAAATACTTCCTAATAAGTTTCAAACTTTAAATAAGTACGTATTTTCAATAAAAATCTCAAGGACGTAAACATTGAGGTCATAACATCACCGCCATCTTCGTTTTTTTTCTCTAATTCTAACCCTCGCAATTATGACGTTGAGGAAATACCCGTTCAACATTAACAAGAAGTTTAATTTCTTGTTTATGCTGGCTGTTTTGCACACCGATGATAGATATAATTTAAAGCAAGACCAAGTGTAATAATATATGTAATGCAGGGTGTGCAAACTACAGCCAGTGGTTGACTCGCGGGCTGACAAATAATAGTATGCGGCCCTTGAGGCTTATTTAGATTAAAACGTCCTCAACACATCATCTAACGCAGCCTATACATATTATAATCTTTTCATTTGCAGTCTTTTCAATGAATAACCTAATTTCACCGTTAATTATTTAGTTTTTAAGTTTAATGCTCAAAATAAAAAAAAAAATTAAAATGTTTATATTAATCAATATTATATTTTGCCGCGATAGTTTATTTTAAATAGTAACACAAATGGAGGATATTAGATAATGTAACACCAAACTATATTTTTTTACTTTTTTGTTAAACAATGTTTGGAATAATACATTGAAAACATTGAAAATCTATATATATAAAAAGATCGTGTTTGTGTCCCCACGGATCCCCATTGGTCAATTTGTGAGTTTGTGTCACTGACTTATTTAGGCCTAGTCCTATATACTGTCTAATAGCTTTTCACATCTGACATGAGCCTTCTCTAGCTAAGTTGTTAACGTAGAGGACTGCTGTGCGGGCGACCCGGGTTCGATTCTCCAGTTAGACTATGCCTATTTTTTTTACCCGATTTACATTTATTCGTAGTCCTTTTTAATTCCTATCAAACATATTTGCCGGCCGTAACTCATTGTTAGCTTGAATGGGTTGAGGGAGGGAGTTAAAAAAATTGACATAATTTTATAGGAAAGTTTGACAGTTGTTAAAGTTAATTAATTAATTAATTAATTGGTCATTTATATAGCGCCTCACTCCATGCTAATAAAAGCATGCTCAGCGCGCTCACAAAATCGAAACGACAATAACACTCTAAAATAGTTTTAAACAAGGTTTTGGCCGATGGAGGCACGAAACGACAATAACATTTTATAAGTTTCAAACAAGTTTTTTGCTGATGGATGTGTATTTGATCAATTTAGTTGTAAAGAAAAGTCTTCAAATTCTTCTTGAATGCCTTTTTTGACACAGAGTTTTTCAGTGTCTCAGGTAAGCCGTTCCACAGTGAAGGCGCCACAGATTCAAACGAGCGTACACCAATAGGGGAGGGGTAGAAGAACTAAAAATTGTGACGTAATTCACGATAATTTAAATTTAAACTTTTCATTTTCAGTCTTTTAAATAATAATAATAATAATATTTGTATAGCGCTGCCAACAAACATAATGTAAGCTCAGAGCGCGTTTTACATACAACTAAGAATACGGATATTACACTAGGCCAGTGACAGAGCTAAATTGATGATTAAAAAAAAGACAAAACAAATAAATGTAGCATTAACCGACCCAACCCATAAATAAGACAGTAAGTTTCTAAAGCATGTTAAATGTTATCGAAGGTAAATATTGAAATAATGAGTTTTTAAGTTCTTTTTGAAAGTAACAGTAGAGCTTGTTCGCCTCAGTTGAATGGGAAGTTGATTCCACACCTTCGGACCGGATACTGAGAAGGCTCTAAGGCCAACGGTCGTCAGAGAGAAACGGGGCTCTTCCAGAAGCGATGAGTTTGCAGAATGAAGTGTTCTTTGCGGGACATAAGGTCTGATTAGTGCCTTGAGATAGGACGGAAACTCGTTATTAAAAATGCACTGATGGCAAAGTAGCGCCACTTTATACTCAATTCTGGCTTTCACGGGGAGCCAGTGGAGCGAGCGTAGAAGGGCAGTTCCCGAGTCTCTTTTAGACTTGCACATAAACAAACGCGCAGTACTTTTATGTATTCGTTGTAGCCTGGCGATTTAATGACATAAATGACATATATTTCTGTTGGATTTAAAACTGACAACTCTAGCCTACATGTTTTTTTTTTGGTTTAAAATGAGATTAAGCTGGGTTGTTTTTTGTTTTTTTTAGGGGAGGGGGGTTATCGGGCAAAATCTAGATATTAGACAGCACAAATAAAAATCTGCTTTGACTTAGAATTTAAAGCCCATGTTATTCATAGTAGAAAAAAGAAAAAAGACAAATACAATTTATTGGTCTGGTAAAGAAGTATTTTTAAAATGTATGCACTGTTGTTTTACATACACATGATGTTAAGGTACAAGCGCCTGCTCTTTATTACCGATCGAATGATCGGTCACCTGGTACTATATATATATGTGTATATATGTCTGGAAATTTTCTTCAAAAGCGCTCTAACGATTATCTTCATGTTTTAATGCACTACTTGTTTCACCTAAAAAAAAATCTACAGCTTTTCGGCCCCACAAATAAAAATCGGAAATGGACGTTAAACAAAAATACACATTAGATTTATCGTAGATATTGATTTTGGCCGTGAAAACATGCCCTTGCTCGACCCACATGTAGTGCGGCTTTCAAGAGCGGTGTTTTGTTATGTTATGACGTTTCGGGAATACCCGTAGGCTTACTACAGCAGAAAGAAGTTTAATTTCTTGTTTAAACTACTGTTGCGCACCGATGATAGAAATAATTTAAAGCAAGACCAAGTGTAATTTATGTAATGCAGGGGTGTCCAAACTACAGCCAGTGGGTAACGCGCGGGCGGACAAATGATAGTATGCGGCCCTCGCGGCTTATTTAGATTTGAACGTCTACCAATATATTTTAGATTAAACTTCAATATATTTTAGATTAAATTTTAAAAAAAAGAAAACAAATACATATTTACGAATTATCTAATAGTGAGATAATAGTTTGCCGTTTAAATAATAACAGAATTAGAAGAACTTTCACCAAACTAAAGGTCTATTTGTAACTTTCTTTTATCTGACATTTTTTGAAAAAAAACAACCTCTAAAACTTTTTTTGTGTTTAAACAATGAATAGCTGTATATAGTGTACACTGTAGCAGATTACACTGCACTGTATATAGTGTTCACTGTAGCAGTATACACTACGCTGTATATAGCATACAACGTAGCAGTATACTCTACACTGTAAATAATAAACACTGTTTTAGTATTCACTTTTTTAAAAATTCAATTAATGTTTCATTAAAAATGTGTATGATTTGCTTAAAAAGGCCTACCAAAGTAAGATATATTAGAATATGTTAACATTGTCAATTTGAAATCTGGTAAACTAGAAAAGATGTAAATTCAGTATATTCGTATTTTCCTTATAACAATAGTCAGAAGTGTAATATACTGTTAGTTTTATTGAGGGGCCGGGGGGGGGGGAGAGAAATTAAACACATTATCTAACGAAGCCTACATATATTATGATCTTTTCATTTGCAGTCTTTTCAATGAATAACATAATTTTACCTTTAATTATTTAGTATTTAAGTTTAATGCTCAAAATTTAAAAAAAAATGTTTATCATACCATTGTTTTAATTAATCAATATTATATTTTACCGCGATAGTTTATTATAAATAGTAACACAAATGGAGGATATTAAATAATGTTAACACCAAACTATATTTTTTTACTTTTTTCGTAAAACAATGTTTGGAATAATACATTGAAAACATTGAAAATCTCTATATATAAAAAGATCGTGTTTGTGTCCCCACGGATCCCTATTGTGTCACTGACTTTTTTAGGCCTAGTCCTATATACTGTCTAATAGCTTTTCACATCTGACATGTGCCTTCTCTAGCTAAGTTGTTAACGTAGAGGACTGCTGTGCGTGCGAGCGGGTTCGATTCTCCAGTTAGACTATGCCTATTTTTTTTACCCGATTTACATTTATTCGTAGACCTTTTTAATTCCTATCAAACATATTTGCCGGCCGTAACTCATTGTTAGCTTGAATGGGTTGAGGGAGGGAGTTGAAAAAATTGACATAATTTTATAGGAAAGTTTGACAGTTGTTTAAGTTAAATAATTAATTAATTGATTGGTTATTTATATAGCGCCTCACTCCATACTAATAAAAGCATGCTCGGCGCGCTCACAAAATCGAAACGACAATAACGCTCTAAAATAGTTTTAAACAAGGTTTCGGCCGATGGAGGCACGAAACGACAATAACATTTTAAAATAGTTTCAAACAAGTTTTTTGCTAATGGATGTGTATTTGATCAATTTAGTTGAAAAGAAAAGTCTTCAAATTCTTCTTGAATGCCTTTTTTGACACATAGTTTTTCAGTGTCTCAGGTAAGCCGTTCCACAGTGAAGGCGCCACAGATTCAAACGAGCGTACACCAATAGGGGAAGGGGTAGAAGAACTAAAAATTGTAACGTAATTCACGATATTTTAAATTTAAACTTTTCATTTTCAGTCTTTTAAATAATAATAATAATAATATTTGTAAAGCGCTGCCAACAAACATAATGTAAGCTCAGAGCGCGTTTAACATACAACTAAGAATACGGATATTACACTAGGCCAGGTGACAGAGCTAAATTGATGATAAAAAACAAGACAAAACAAATAAATGTAGCATTAACCGACTTAACCCATAAATAAGACAGTAAGTTTCTAAAGCATGTTAAATGTTATCGAAGGTAAATATTGAAATAATGAGTTTTTAAGTTCTTTTTGAAAGTAACAGTAGAGCTTGTTCGCCTCAGTTGAATGGGAAGTTGATTCCACACTTTCGGACCGGATACTGAGAAGGCTCTAAGGCCAACGGTCGTCAGAGAGAAACGGGGCTCTTCCAGAAGCGATGAGTTTGTAGAACAAAGTGTTCTTTGCGGGACATAAGGTCTGATTAGTGCCTTGAGATAGGACGGAAACTCGTATTTAAAAATGCACTGATGGCAAAGTAGCGCCACTTTATACTCAATTCTGGAGCGAGCTTAGAAGGGCAGTTCCCGAGTCTCTTTTAGACTTGCACATAAACAAACGCGCAGTACTTTTATGTATTCGTTGTAGCCTGGCGATTTAATGACATAAATGACATATATTTCTGTTGGATTTAAAACTGACAACTCTAGCCTTCATGTTTTTTTTTGGTTTAAAATGAGATTAAGCTGTTGTTGTTTTTTTTTTTTTTTTTTTTTTTTGGGGGGGGGGGTTATCGGTCAAAATCTAGATATTAGACTGCACAAATAAAAATCTGCTTCGACTGTTAGAATTTAAAGCCCATGTTATTCATAGTAGAAAAAAGAAAAAAGACAAATACAATTTATTGGTCTGGTAAAGAAGTATTTTTAAAATGTATGCACTGTTGTTTTACATACACATGATGTTAAGGTACAAGCGCCTGCTCTTTATTACCGATCGAATGATCGGTCACCTGGTACTATATATATAATACGAGTTAAAATTG
This sequence comes from Anisus vortex, assembly GCA_949126835.1. NCBI lineage: Eukaryota > Metazoa > Mollusca > Gastropoda > Planorbidae > Anisus > Anisus vortex. The sequence continues at coordinate 5,724,799 of OX421501.1, forward strand.
TATGTATATCCTATACTATAATACGAGTTAAAATTGTATGTATATATATATATATATGTCTGGAAATTTTCTTCAAAAGCGCTCTAACGATTATCTTCATGTTTTAATGCACTACTTGTTTCACCTAAAAAAAAATCGACAGCTTTTCGGCCCCACAAATAAAAATCGGAAATGGACGTTAAACAAAAATACACATTAGATTTATCGTAGATATTGATTTTGGCCGTGAAAACATGCCATTGCTCGACCCACATGTAGTGCGGCTTTCAAGAGCGGTGTTTTGTTGCGTCGCAGTTATGACGTTTCGGGAATACCCGTAGGCTTACTACAGCAGAAAGAAGTTAATTTCTTGTTTAAACTACTGTTGCGCACCGATGATAGAAATAATTTAAAGCAAGACCAAGTGTAATTTATGTAATGCAGGGGTGTCTAAACTACAGCCAGTGGGTAACGCGCGGGCGGACAAATGATAGTATGCGGCCCTCGCGGCTTATTTAGATTAGAACGTCTTCAATATATTTTAGATTAAACTTCAATATATTTTAGATTAAATTTAAAAAAAAAGAAAAACAAATACATATTTACGAATTATCTAATGCTCAGATAATAGTTTGCCGTTTTAATAATAACAGAATTAGATGAAGTTTCACCAAACTAAAGGTCTATTTTTAAATTTCTTTTATCTGACATTTTTTTGAAAAAAAAACAACCTCTAAAACTTTTTTTGTGTTAAACAATGAATAGCTGTATATAGTGTACACTGTAGCAGATTACACTACACTGTATATAGTGTTCACTGTAGCAGTATACACTACGATGTATATAGCATACATTGTAGCAGTATACTCTACACTGTAAATAATAAACACTGTATTAGTATCCACTTTTTTAAAAATTCAATGAATGTTTCATTAAAAATATGTATGATTTGCTTATAAAGGCCTACCAAAGTAAGATATATTAGAATATGTTAACATTGTCAATTTGAAATCTGGTAAACTAGAAAAGATGTAAATTCAGTATATTCGTATTTTCCTTGTAACAATAGTTAGAAGTGTAATATACTGTTAGTTTTATTGAGGGGCGGGGGGGGGGAGAAACTAAACACATCATCTAACGAAGCCTATATATATTATAATCTTTTCATTTGCAGTCTTTTCAATGAATAACCTAATTTCACCGTTAATTATTTAGTATTTAAGTTTAATGCTCAAAATGTAAAAAAAAAAATTAAAAATGTTTATATTAATCAATATTATATTTTGCCGCGATAGTTTATTTTAAATAGTAACACAAATGGAGGATATTAAATAATGTTAACACCAAACTATATTTTTTTACTTTTTTGTCAAACAATGTTTGGAATAATACATTGAAAACATTGAAAATCTATATATATAAAAAGATCGTGTTTGTGTCCCCACGGATCCCCATTGGTCAATTTGTGAGTTTGTGTCACTGACTTATTTAGGCCTAGTCCTATATACTGTCTAATAGCTTTTCACATCTGACATGAGCCTTCTCTAGCTTATTTGTTAACGTAGAGGACTGCTGTGCGGGCGACCAGGGTTCAATTCTCCAGTTAGACTATGCCTATTTTTTTTACCCGATTAACATTTATTCGTAGACCTTTTTAATTCATATCAAACATATTTGCCGGCCGTAACTCATTGTTAGCTTGAATGGGTTGAGGGAGGGAGTTAAAAAAATTGACATAATTTTATAGGAAAGTTTGACAGTTTTTAAAGTTAATTAAATAATTAATTAATTGGTCATTTATATAGCGCCTCACTCCATGCTAATAAAAGCATGCTCAGCGCGCTCACAAAATCGAAACGACAATAACACTCTAAAATAGTTTTAAACAAGGTTTCGGCCGATGGAGGCACAAAACGACAATAACATTTTAAAATAGTTTCAAAAAAGTTTTTGCTGATGGATGTGTATTTGATCAATTTAGTTGAAAAGAAAAGTCTTATATTATTCTTGAATGCCTTTTTTGACACAGAGTTTTTCAGTGTCTCAGGTAAGCCGTTCCACAGTGAAGGCGCCACAGATTCAAACGAGCGTACACCAATAGGGGAAGGGGTAGAAGAACTAAAAATTGTAACGTAATTCACAATATTTTAAATTTAAACTTTTCATTTTCAGTCTTTTAAATAATAATAATAATAATAATAATATTTGTATAGCGCTGCCAACAAACATAATGTAAGCTCAGAGCGCGTTTAACATACAACTAAGAATACGGATATTACACAAGGCCAGGTGACAAAGCTAAATTGATGATTAAAAAAAAGACAAAACAAATAAATGTAGCATTATCCGACCCAACCCATAAATAAGACAGTAAGTTTCTAAAGCATGTTAAATGTTATCGAAGGTAAATATTAAAATAATGAGTTTTTAAGTTCTTTTTGAAAGTAACAGTAGAGCTTGTTCGCCTCAGTTGAATAAGGATTCCACACCTTCGGACCGGATACTGAGAAGGCTCTAAGGCCAACGGTCGCCAGAGTGAAACGGGGCTCTTCCAGAAGCGATGAGTTTGCAGAACGAAGTGTTCTTTGCGGGACATAAGGTCTGATTAGTGCCTTGAGATAGGACGGAAACTCGTTATTAAAAATGCACTGATGGCAAAGTAGCGCCACTTTATACTCAATTCTGGCTTTCACGGGGAGCCAGTGGAGCGAGCGTAGAAGGGCAGTTCCCGAGTCTCTTTTAGACTTGCACATAAACAAACGCGCAGTACTTTTATGTATTCGTTGTAGCCTGGCGATTTAATGACATAAATGACATATAATTCTGTTGGATTTAAAACTGACAACTCTAGCCTACATGGTTTTTTTTTGGTTTAAAATGAGATTAAGCTGTTGTTTTTTGCTGTTGTTGTTGTTGTTTTGTTGTTGTTTTTTTTTTTTGGGGGGGGGGTTATCGGGCAAAATCTAGATATTAGACTGCACAAATAAAAATCTGCTTCGACTGTTAGAATTTAAAGCCCATGTTATTCATAGTAGAAAAAAGAAAAAAAAACAAATACAATTTATTGGTCTGGTAAAGAAGTATTTTTAAAATTTATACACTGTTATTTTACCTACACATGATGTTAAGGTACAAGCGCCTGCTCTTTATTACCGATCGAATGATCGGTCACCTGGTACTATATATATATGTGTATATATGTCTGGAAATTTTCTTCAAAAGCGCTCTAACGATTATCTTCATGTTTTAATGCACTACTTGTTTCACCTAAAAAAAAATCTACAGATTTTCGGCCCCACAAATAAAAATCGGAAATGGACGTTAAACAAAAATACACATTAGATTTATCGTAGATATTGATTTTGGCCGTGAAAACATGCCCTTGCTCGACCCACATGTAGTGCGGCTTTCAAGAGCGGTGTTTTGTTGCGTCGCAGTTATGACGTTTCGGGAATACCCGTAGGCTTACTACAGCAGAAAGAAGTTTAATTTCTTGTTTAAACTACTGTTGCGCACCGATGATAGAAATAATTTAAAGCAAGACCAAGTGTAATTTATGTAATGCAGGGGTGTCCAAACTACAGCCAGTGGGTAACGCGCGGGCGGACAAATGATAGTATGCGGCCCTCGCGGCTTATTTAGATTTGAACGTCTACCAATATATTTTAGATTAAACTTCAATATATTTTAGATTAAATTTAAAAAAAAAGAAAACAAATACATATTTACGAATTATCTAATAGTGAGATAATAGTTTGCCGTTTAAATAATAACAGAATTAGAAGAACTTTCACCAAACTAAAGGTCTATTTGTAACTTTCTTTTATCTGACATTTTTTGAAAAAAAACCACCTCTAAAACTTTTTTTGTGTTTAAACAATGAATAGCTGTATATAGTGTACACTGTAGCAGATTACACTGCACTGTATATAGTGTTCACTGTAGCAGTATACACTACGCTGTATATAGCATACAACGTAGCAGTATACTCTACACTGTAAATAATAAACACTGTTTTAGTATTCACTTTTTTAAAAATTCAATTAATGTTTCATTAAAAATGTGTATGATTTGCTTATAAAGGCCTACCAAAGTAAGATATATTAGAATATGTTAACATTGTCAATTCGAAATCTGGTAAACTAGAAAAGATGTAAATTCAGTATATTCGTATTTTCCTTATAACAATAGTCAGAAGTGTAATATACTGTTAGTTTTATTGAGGGGCGGGGGGGGGGGAGAAATTAAACACATTATCTAACGAAGCCTACATATATTATGATCTTTTCATTTGCAGTCTTTTCAATGAATAACATAATTTTACCTTTAATTATTTAGTATTTAAGTTTAATGCTCAAAATTAAAAAAAAAAAATGTTTATCATACCATTGTTTTAATTAATCAATATTATATTTTACCGCGATAGTTTATTATAAATAGTAACACAAATGGAGGATATTAAATAATGTTAACACCAAACTATATTTTTTTACTTTTTTCGTAAAACAATGTTTGGAATAATACATTGAAAACATTGAAAATCTCTATATATAAAAAGATCGTGTTTGTGTCCCCACGGATCCCTATTGTGTCACTGACTTTTTTAGGCCTAGTCCTATATACTGTCTAATAGCTTTTCACATCTGACATGTGCCTTCTCTAGCTAAGTTGGTAACGTAGAGGACTGCTGTGCGTGCGAGCGGGTTCGATTCTCCAGTTAGACTATGCCTATTTTTTTTACCCGATTTACATTTATTCGTAGACCTTTTTAATTCCTATCAAACATATTTGCCGGCCGTAACTCATTGTTAGCTTGAATGGGTTGAGGGAGGGATTTGAAAAAATTGACATAATTTTATAGGAAAGTTTGACAGTTGTTTAAGTTAAATAATTAATTAATTAATTGGTCATTTATATAGCGCCTCACTCCATACTAATAAAAGCATGCTCGGCGCGCTCACAAAATCGAAACGACAATAACGCTCTAAAATAGTTTTAAACAAGGTTTCGGCCGATGGACGCACGAAACGACAATAACATTTTAAAATAATTTCAAACAAGTTTTTTGCTGATGGATGTGTATTTGATCAATTTAGTTGAAAAGAAAAGTCTTCAAATTCTTCTTGAATGCCTTTTTTGACACAGAGTTTTTCAGTGTCTCAGGTAAGCCGTTCCACAGTGAAGGCGCCACAGATTCAAACGAGCGTACACCAATAGGGGAAGGGGTAGAAGAACTAAAAATTGTAACGTAATTCACGATATTTTAAATTTAAACTTTTCATTTTCAGTCTTTTAAATAATAATAATAATAATATTTGTAAAGCGCTGCCAACAAACATAATGTAAGCTCAGAGCGCGTTTAACATACAACTAAGAATACGGATATTACACTAGGCCAGGTGACAGAGCTAAATTGATGATAAAAAACAAGACAAAACAAATAAATGTAGCATTAACCGACCCAACCCATAAATAAGACAGTAAGTTTCTAAAGCATGTTAAATGTTATCGAAGGTAAATATTGAAATAATGAATTTTTAAGTTCTTTTTGAAAGTAACCGTAGAGCTTGTTCGCCTCAGTTGAATGGGAAGTTGATTCCACACTTTCGGACCGGATACTGAGAAGGCTCTAAGGCCAACGGTCGTCAGAGAGAAACGGGGCTCTTCCAGAAGCGATGAGTTTGTAGAACAAAGTGTTCTTTGCGGGACATAAGGTCTGATTAGTGCCTTGAGATAGGACGGAAACTCGTATTTAAAAATGCACTGATGGCAAAGTAGCGCCACTTTATACTCAATTCTGGAGCGAGCTTAGAAGGGCAGTTCCCGAGTCTCTTTTAGACTTGCACATAAACAAACGCGCAGTACTTTTATGTATTCGTTGTAGCCTGGCGATTTAATGACATAAATGACATATATTTCTGTTGGATTTAAAACTGACAACTCTAGCCTTCATGTTTTTTTGGTTTAAAATGAGATTAAGCTGTTGTTGTTGTTTTTTTTTTTTTTGTTTTTTTTTTTTTTTTGGGGGGGGGGGGGGTTATCGGTCAAAATCTAGATATTAGACTGCACAAATAAAAATCTGCTTCGACTGTTAGAATTTAAAGCCCATGTTATTCATAGTAGAAAAAAGAAAAAAGACAAATACAATTTATGGGTCTGGTAAAGAAGTATTTTTAAAATGTATGCACTGTTGTTTTACATACACATGATGTTAAGGTACAAGCGCCTGCTCTTTATTACCGATCGAATGATCGGTCACCTGGTACTCCTATACTATAATACGAGTTAAAATTGTATGTATATATCCTATACTATAATACGAGTTAAAATTGTATGTATATATATATATATATATATATATATCTGGAAATTTTCTTCAAAAGCGCTCTAACGATTATCTTCATGTTTTAATAAACTATTTGTTTCACCTAAAAAAAAATCTACAGCTTTTCGGCCCCACAAATAAAAATCGGAAATGGACGTTAAACAAAAATACACATTAGATTTATCGTAGATATTGATTTTGGCCGTGAAAACATGCCCTTGCTCGACCCACATGTAGTGCGGCTTTCAAGAGCGGTGTTTTGTTGCGTCGCAGTTATGACGTTTCGGGAATACCCGTAGGCTTACTACAGCAGAAAGAAGTTTAATTTCTTGTTTAAACTACTGTTGCGCACCGATGATAGAAATAATTTAAAGCAAGACCAAGTGTAATTTATGTAATGCAGGGGTGTCCAAACTACAGCCAGTGGGTAACGCGCGGGCGGACAAATGATAGTATGCGGCCCTCGCGGCTTATTTAGATTTGAACGTCTACCAATATATTTTAGATTAAACTTCAATATATTTTAGATTAAATTTAAAAAAAAAGAAAACAAATACATATTTACGAATTATCTAATAGTGAGATAATAGTTTGCCGTTTAAATAAAAACAGAATTAGATGAAGTTTCACCAAACTAAATGTCTATTTTTAACTTTCTTTTATCTGACATTTTTTGAAAAAAAAAAACACCTCTAAAACTTGTTTGTGTTTAAACAATGAATAGCTGTATATAGTGTACACTGTAGCAGATTACACTACACTGTATATAGTGTTCACTGTAGCAGTATACACTACGCTGTATGTAGCATACAATGTAGCAGTATACTCTACACTGTAAATAATAAACACTGTATTAGTATCCACTTTTTTAAAAATTCAATTAATGTTTCATTAAAAATGTGTATGATTTAATTATAAAGGCCTACCAAAGTAAGATATATTAGAATATGTTAACATTGTCAATTCGAAATCTGGTAAACTAGAAAAGATGTAAATTCAGTATATTCGTATTTTCCTTATAACAATAGTCAGAAGTGTAATATACTGTTAGTTTTATTGAGGGGCGGGGGGGGGGGGAGAAATTAAACACATTATCTAACGAAGCCTACATATATTATGATCTTTTCATTTGCAGTCTTTTCAATGAATAACATAATTTTACCTTTAATTATTTAGTATTTAAGTTTAATGCTCAAAATTAAAAAAAAAAAATGTTTATCATACCATTGTTTTAATTAATCAATATTATATTTTACCGCGATAGTTTATTATAAATAGTAGCACAAATGGAGGATATTAGATAATGTTAACACCAAACTATATTTTTTTACTTTTTTCGTCAAACAATGTTTGGAATAATACATTGAAAACATTGAAAATCTCTATATATAAAAAGATCGTGTTTGTGTGTTTGTGTCCCCACGGATCCCTATTGTGTCACTGACTTTTTTATGCCTAGTCCTATATACTGTCTAATAGCTTTTCACATCTGACATGTGCCTTCTCTAGCTAAGTTGTTAACGTAGAGGACTGCTGTGCGTGCGAGCGGGTTCGATTCTCCAGTTAGACTATGCCTATTTTTTTTACCCGATTTACATTTATTCATAGAACTTTTTAATTCCTATCAAACATATTTGCCGGCCGTAACTCATTGTTAGCTTGAATGGGTTGAGGGAGGGAGTTGAAAAAATTGACATAATTTTATAGGAAAGTTTGACAGTTGTTAAAGTTAAATAATTAATTAATTAATTGGTCATTTATATAGCGCCTCACTCCATGCTAATAAAAGCATGCTCAGCGCGCTCACAAAATCGAAACGACAATAACGCTCTAAAATAGTTTTAAACAAGGTTTCGGCCGATGGAGGCACGAAACGACAATAACATTTTAAAATAGTTTCAAACAAGTTTTTTGCTGATGGATGTGTATTTGATCAATTTAGTTGAAAAGAAAAGTCTTCAAATTCTTCTTGAATGCCTTTTTTGACACAGAGTTTTTCAGTGTCTCAGGTAAGCCGTTCCACAGTGAAGGCGCCACAGATTCAAACGAGCGTACACCAATAGGGGAAGGAGTAGAAGAACTAAAAATTGTAACGTAATTCACGATATTTTAAATTTAAACTTTTTTGTTCATTTTCAGTCTTTTAAATAATAATAATAATATTTGTATAGCGCTGCCAACAAACATAATGTAAGCTCAGAGCGCGTTTAACATACAATAAGAATACGGATATTACACTAGGCCAGGTGACAGAGCTAAATTGAAGATTAAAAAAAAGACAAAACAAATAAATGTAGCATTAACCGACCCAACCCATAAATAAGACAGTAAGTTTCTAAAGCATGTTAAATGTTATCTAAGGTAAATATTGAAATAATGAGTTTTTAAGTTCTTTTTGAAAGTAACAGTAGAGCTTGTTCGCCTCAGTTGAATGGGAAGTTGATTCCACACCTTCGGACAGGATACTGAGAAGGCTCTAAGGCCAACGGTCGTCAGAGAGAAACGGGGCTCTTCCAGAAGCGATGAGTTTGCAGAACGAATTGTTCTTTGCGGGACATAAGGTCTGATTAGTGCCTTGAGATAGGACGGAAACTCTATTTGAAAATGCACTGATGGCAAAGTAGCGCCACTTTATACTCAAGTCTGGCTTTCACGGGGAGCCAGTGGAGCGAGCGTAGAAGGGCAGTTCCCGAGTCTCTTTTAGACTTGCACATAGACAAACGCGCAGTACTTTTATGTATTCGTTGTAGCCTGGCGATTTCATGACATAAATGACATATATTTTTTTTGGATTTAAAACTGACAACTCTAGCCTACATGTTTTTTTTTTTGGTTTAAAAAGAGATTAAGCTGTTGTTTTTTTTTTTTTTTTTTTTTTTTTTTTTTTTTTTTTTTTTTTGGGGGGGGGGGGGGGTTATCGGGCGAAATCTAGATATTAGACTGCACAAATAAAAATCTGCTTCGACTGTTAGAATTTAAAGCCCATGTTATTCATAGTAGAAAAAAGAAAAAAAACAAATACAATTTATTGGCCTGGTAAAGAAGTATTTTTAAAATTTATGCACTGTTGTTTTACATACACATGAGGTTAAGGTACAAGCGCCTGCTCTTTATTACCGATCGAATGATCGGTCACCTGGTACTCCTATACTATAATACGAGTTAAAATTGTATGTATATATATATATATATATATATATTTATTTATATATGTGTATATATGTCTGGAAATTTTCTTCAAAAGCGCTCTAACGATTATCTTCATGTTTTAATGCACTACTTGTTTCACCTAAAAAAAAATCTACAGCTTTTCGGCCCCACAAATAAAAATCGGAAATGGACGTTAAACGAAAATACACATTAGATTTATCGTAGATATTGATTTTGGCCGTGAAAACATGCCATTGCTCGACCCACATGTAGTGCGGCTTTCAAGAGCGGTGTTTTGTTGCGTCGCAGTTATGACGTTTCGGGAATACCCGTAGGCTTACTACAGCAGAAAGAAGTTTAATTTCTTGTTTAAACTACTGTTGCGCACCGATGATAGAAATAATTTAAAGCAAGACCAAGTGTAATTTATGTAATGCAGGGGTGTCCAAACTACAGCCAGTGGGTAACGCGCGGGCGGACAAATGATAGTATGCGGCCCTCGCGGCTTATTTAGATTAGAACGTCTTCAATATATTTTAGACTAAACTTCAATATATTTTAGATTAAATTAAAAAAAAAAGAAAAACAAATACATATTTACGAATTATCTAATAGTCAGATAATAGTTTGCCGTTTAAATAATAACAGAATTAGATGAAGTTTCACCAAACTAAAGGTCTATTTTTAACTTTCTTTTATCTGACATTTTTTGAAAACAAAAACACCTCTAAAACTTTTTTTGTGTTTAAACAATGAATAGCTGTATATAGTGTACACTGTAGCAGATTACACTGCACTGTATATAGTGTTCACTGTAGCAGTATACACTACGCTGTATATAGCATACAATGTAGCAGTATACTCTACACTGTAAATAATAAACACTGTATTAGTATCCACTTTTTTAAAAATTCAATGAATGTTTCATAAAAAATATGTATGATTTGCTTATAAAGGCCTACCAAAGTAAGATATATTAGAATATGTTAACATTGTCAATTCGAAATCTGGTAAACTAGAAAAGATGTAAATTCAGTATATTCGTATTTTCCTTATAACAATAGTCAGAAGTGTAATATACTGTTAGTTTTATTGAGGGGCGGGGGGGGGGGGGGAGAGAAATTAAACACATCATCTAACGAAGCCTATATATATTATGATCTTTTCATTTGCAGTCTTTTCAATGAATAACATAATTTCCCCTTTAATTATTTAGTATTTAAGTTTAATTCTCAAAATTTTTTAAAAAAATGTTTATCATACCATTGTTTTAATTAACCAATATTATATTTTGCCGCGATAGTTTATTATAAATAGTAACACAAATGGAGGATATTAGATAATGTTAACACCAAACTATATTTTTTTACTTTTTTGTCAAACAATGTTTGGAATAATACATTGAAAACATTGAAAATCTCAATATATAAAAATATCGTGTTTGTGTCCCCACGGATCCCTTTAGTTTGGTGAAACTTCATCTAATTATTTAAACGGCAAACTGTTATCTGACTATTAAATTTAACAAATAAAACAAAGGATGTACATACCTAAGTCTAATGTTATAAAAATAAATGCCATAAAAATTGTAAGAAACAAGTCTTTTTTTAACGTACTAATTAGCCATGGTTAAATTTTTTTAGTCAATAAAATAAATAAAGCATTGTATTTGAATTTCTGTCACACAGAAAAATTATTGGAATAATACAGTGAAAACATTGAAAATCTCTCTATATAAAAAGATCGTGTTTGTGTCCCCACGGATCCCCATTGGTCAATTTGTGAGTTTGTGTCACTAACTTATTTAGGCCTAGTCCTATATACTGTCTAATAGCTTTTCACATCTGACATGTGCCTTCTCTAGCTAAGTTGTTAAAGTAGAGGACTGGTGTCCTATGCCTATTTTTTTACCCGATTTACATTTATTCGTAGACCTTTTTAATTCCTATCAAACATATTTGCCAGCCGTAACACATTGTTAGCTTGAATGGGTTGAGGGAGGGAGTTAAAAAAAATTGACATAATTTTATAGGAAAGTTTGACAGTTGTTAAAGTTAATTAATTAATTAATTAATTGGTCATTTATATAGCGCCTCACTCCATGCTAATAAAAGCATGCTCAGCGCGCTCACAAAATCGAAACGACAATAACACTCTAAAATAGTTTTAAACAAGGTTTCGGCCGATGGAGGCACGAAACGACAATAACATTTTATAATAGTTTCAAACAAGTTTTTTGCTGATGGATGTGTATTTGATCAATTTAGTTGTAAAGAAAAGTCTTCAAATTCTTCTTGAATGCTTTTTTTGACACAGAGTTTTTCAGTGTCTCAGGTAAGCCGTTCCACAGTGAAGGCGCCACAGATTCAAACGAGCGTACACCAATAGGGGAGGGGTAGAAGAACTAAAAATTGTTACGTAATTCACGATATTTTAAATTTAAACTTTTCATTTTCAGTCTTTTAAATAATAATACTAATAATAATTGTATAGCGCTGCCAACAAACATAATGTAAGCTCAGAGCGCGTTTAACATACAACTAAGAATACGGATATTACACTAGGCCAGGTGACAGAGCTAAATTGATGATTAAAAAAAAGACAAAACAAATAAATGTAGCATTAACCGACCCAACCCATAAATAAGACAGTAAGTTTCTAAAGCATGTTAAATGTTATCGAAGGTAAATATTGAAATAATGAGTTTTTAAGTTCTTTTTGAAAGTAACAGTAGAGCTTGTTCGACTCAGTTGAATGGGAAGTGATTCCACACCTTCGGACCGGATACTGAGAAGGCTCTAAGGCCAACGGTCGTCAGAGAGAAACGGGGCTCTTCTAGAAGCGATGAGTTTGCAGAACGAAGTGTTCTTTGCGGGACATAAGGTCTGATTAGTGCCTTGAGATAGGACGGAAACTCGTTATTAAAAATGCACTGATGACAAAGTAGCGCCACTTTATACTCAATTCTGGCTTTCACGGGGAGCCAGTGGAGCGAGCGTAGAAGGGCAGTTTCCGAGTCTCTACAATTTATTGGTCTGGTAAAGAAGTATTTTTAAAATTTATGCACTGTTGTTTTACATACACATGATGTTAAGGTACAAGCGCCTGCTCTTTATTACCGATCGAATGATCGGTCACCTGGTACTTATATATAATACGAGTTAAAATTGTATGTATGTATATATATATATATATATATATATATATATATGTGTATATATGTCTGGAAATTTTCTTCAAAAGCGCTCTAACGATTATCTTCATGTTTTAATGCACTACTTGTTTCACCTAAAAAAAAATCTACAGATTTTCGGCCCCACAAATAAAAATCGGAAATGGACGTTAAACAAAAATACACATTAGATTTATCGTAGATATTGATTTTGGCCGTGAAAACATGCCCTTGCTCGACCCACATGTAGTGCGGCTTTCAAGAGCGGTGTTTTGTTGCGTCGCAGTTATGACGTTTCGGGAATACCCGTAGGCTTACTACAGCAGAAAGAAGTTTAATTTCTTGTTTAAACTACTGTTGCGCACCGATGATAGAAATAATTTAAAGAAAGACCAAGTGTAATTTATGTAATGCAGGGGTGTCCAAACTACAGCCAGTGGGTAACGCGCGGGCGGACAAATGATAGTATGCGGCCCTCGCGGCTTATTTAGATTTGAACGTCTACCAATATATTTTAGATTAAACTTCAATATATTTTAGATTAAATTAAAAAAAAAAGAAAACAAATACATATTTACGAATTATCTAATAGTGAGATAATAGTTTGCCGTTTAAATAATAACAGAATTAGAAGAACTTTCACCAAACTAAAGGTCTATTTGTAACTTTCTTTTATCTGACATTTTTTGAAAAAAAAACACCTCTAAAACTTTTTTTGTGTTTAAACAATGAATAGCTGTATATAGTGTACACTGTAGCAGATTACACTGCACTGTATATAGTGTTCACTGTAGCAGTATACACTACGCTGTATATAGCATACAACGTAGCAGTATACTCTACACTGTAAATAATAAACACTGTTTTAGTATTCACTTTTTTAAAAATTCAATTAATGTTTCATTAAAAATGTGTATGATTTGCTTATAAAGGCCTACCAAAGTAAGATATATTAGAATATGTTAACATTGTCAATTCGAAATCTGGTAAACTAGAAAAGATGTAAATTCAGTATATTCGTATTTTCCTTATAACAATAGTCAGAAGTGTAATATACTGTTAGTTTTATTGAGGGGCGGGGGGGGGGGGGGAGAAATTAAACACATTATCTAACGAAGCCTACATATATTATGATCTTTTCATTTGCAGTCTTTTCAATGAATAACATAATTTTACCTTTAATTATTTAGTATTTAAGTTTAATGCTCAAAATTAAAAAAAAAAAAATGTTTATCATACCATTGTTTTAATTAATCAATATTATATTTTACCGCGATAGTTTATTATAAATAGTAACACAAATGGAGGATATTAAATAATGTTAACACCAAACTATATTTTTTTACTTTTTTCGTAAAACAATGTTTGGAATAATACATTGAAAACATTAAAAATCTCTATATATAAAAAGATCGTGTTTGTGTCCCCACGGATCCCTATTGTGTCACTGACTTTTTTAGGCCTAGTCCTATATACTGTCTAATAGCTTTTCACATCTGACATGTGCCTTCTCTAGCTAAGTTGTTAACGTAGAGGACTGCTGTGCGTGCGAGCGGGTTCGATTCTCCAGTTAGACTATGCCTATTTTTTTTACCCGATTTACATTTATTCGTAGACCTTTTTAATTCCTATCAAACATATTTGCCGGCCGTAACTCATTGTTAGCTTGAATGGGTTGAGGGAGGGAGTTGAAAAAATTGACATAATTTTATAGGAAAGTTTGACAGTTGTTTAAGTTAAATAATTAATTAATTAATTGGTTATTTATATAGCGCCTCACTCCATACTAATAAAAGCATGCTCGGCGCGCTCACAAAATCGAAACGACAATAACGCTCTAAAATAGTTTTAAACAAGGTTTCGGCCGATGGAGGCACGAAACGACAATAACATTTTAAAATAGTTTCAAACAAGTTTTTTGCTAATGGATGTGTATTTGATCAATTTAGTTGAAAAGAAAAGTCTTCAAATTCTTCTTGAATGCCTTTTTTGACACAGAGTTTTTCAGTGTCTCAGGTAAGCCGTTCCACAGTGAAGGCGCCACAGATTCAAACGAGCGTACACCAATAGGGGAAGGGGTAGAAGAACTAAAAATTGTAACGTATTTCACGATATTTTAAATTTAAACTTTTCATTTTCAGTCTTTTAAATAATAATAATAATAATATTTGTAAAGCGCTGCCAACAAACATAATGTAAGCTCAGAGCGCGTTTAACATACAACTAAGAATACGGATATTACACTAGGCCAGGTGACAGAGCTAAATTGATGATAAAAAACAAGACAAAACAAATAAATGTAGCATTAACCGACTTAACCCATAAATAAGACAGTAAGTTTCTAAAGCATGTTAAATGTTATCGAAGGTAAATATTGAAATAATGAGTTTTTAAGTTCTTTTTGAAAGTAACAGTAGAGCTTGTTCGCCTCAGTTGAATGGGAAGTTGATTCCACACTTTCGGACCGGATACTGAGAAGGCTCTAAGGCCAACGGTCGTCAGAGAGAAACGGGGCTCTTCCAGAAGCGATGAGTTTGTAGAACAAAGTGTTCTTTGCGGGACATAAGGTCTGATTAGTGCCTTGAGATAGGACGGAAACTCGTTGTTAAAAATGCACTGATGGCAAAGTAGCGCCACTTTATACTCAATTCTGGAGCGAGCTTAGAAGGGCAGTTCCCGAGTCTCTTTTAGACTTGCACATAAACAAACGCGCAGTACTTTTATGTATTCGTTGTAGCCTGGCGATTTAATGACATAAATGACATATATTTCTGTTGGATTTAAAACTGACAACTCTAGCCTTCATGTTTTTTTTTGGTTTAAAATGAGATTAAGCTGTTGTTGTTTGTTTGTTTGTTTTTTTTTTGGGGGGGGGGGGGTTATCGGTCAAAATCTAGATATTAGACTGCACAAATAAAAATCTGCTTCGACTGTTAGAATTTAAAGCCCATGTTATTCATAGTAGAAAAAAGAAAAAAGACAAATACAATTTATTGGTCTGGTAAAGAAGTATTTTTAAAATGTATGCACTGTTGTTTTACATACACATGATGTTAAGGTACAAGCGCCTGCTCTTTATTACCGATCGAATGATCGGTCACCTGGTACTATATATATATATGTGTATATATGTCTGGAAATTTTCTTCAAAAGCGCTCTAACGATTATCTTCATGTTTTAATGCACTACTTGTTTCACCTAAAAAAAAATCTACACCTTTTCGGCCCCACAAATAAAAATCGGAAATGGACGTTAAACAAAAATACACATTAGATTTATCGTAGATATTGATTTTGGCCGTGAAAACATGCCCTTGCTCGACCCACATGTAGTGCGGCTTTCAAGAGCGGTGTTTTGTTGCGTCGCAGTTATGACGTTTCGGGAATACCCGTAGGCTTACTACAGCAGAAAGAAGTTTAATTTCTTGTTTAAACTACTGTTGCGCACCGATGATAGAAATAATTTAAAGCAAGACCAAGTGTAATTTATGTAATGCAGGGGTGTCCAAACTACAGCCAGTGGGTAACGCGCGGGCGGACAAATGATAGTATGCGGCCCTCGCGGCTTATTTAGATTTGAACGTCTACCAATATATTTTAGATTAAACTTCAATATATTTTAGATTAAATTTAAAAAAAAAGAAAACAAATACATATTTACGAATTATCTAATAGTGAGATAATAGTTTGCCGTTTAAATAATAACAGAATTAGAAGAACTTTCACCAAACTAAAGGTCTATTTGTAACTTTCTTTTATCTGACATTTTTTGAAAAAAAACCACCTCTAAAACTTTTTTTGTGTTTAAACAATGAATAGCTGTATATAGTGTACACTGTAGCAGATTACACTGCACTGTATATAGTGTTCACTGTAGCAGTATACACTACGCTGTATATAGCATACAACGTAGCAGTATACTCTACACTGTAAATAATAAACACTGTTTTAGTATTCACTTTTTTAAAAATTCAATTAATGTTTCATTAAAAATGTGTATGATTTGCTTATAAAGGCCTACCAAAGTAAGATATATTAGAATATGTTAACATTGTCAATTCGAAATCTGGTAAACTAGAAAAGATGTAAATTCAGTATATTCGTATTTTCCTTATAACAATAGTCAGAAGTGTAATATACTGTTAGTTTTATTGAGGGGCGGGGGGGGGGGGAGAAATTAAACACATTATCTAACGAAGCCTACATATATTATGATCTTTTCATTTGCAGTCTTTTCAATGAATAACATAATTTTACCTTTAATTATTTAGTATTTAAGTTTAATGCTCAAAATTTAAAAAAAAAAATGTTTATCATACCATTGTTTTAATTAATCAATATTATATTTTACCGCGATAGTTTATTATAAATAGTAACACAAATGGAGGATATTAAATAATGTTAACACCAAACTATATTTTTTTACTTTTTTCGTAAAACAATGTTTGGAATAATACATTGAAAACATTGAAAATCTCTATATATAAAAAGATCGTGTTTGTGTCCCCACGGATCCCTATTGTGTCACTGACTTTTTTAGGCCTAGTCCTATATACTGTCTAATAGCTTTTCACATCTGACATGTGCCTTCTCTAGCTAAGTTGGTAACGTAGAGGACTGCTGTGCGTGCGAGCGGGTTCGATTCTCCAGTTAGACTATGCCTATTTTTTTTACCCGATTTACATTTATTCGTAGACCTTTTTAATTCCTATCAAACATATTTGCCGGCCGTAACTCATTGTTAGCTTGAATGGGTTGAGGGAGGGATTTGAAAAAATTGACATAATTTTATAGGAAAGTTTGACAGTTGTTTAAGTTAAATAATTAATTAATTAATTGGTCATTTATATAGCGCCTCACTCCATACTAATAAAAGCATGCTCGGCGCGCTCACAAAATCGAAACGACAATAACGCTCTAAAATAGTTTTAAACAAGGTTTCGGCCGATGGACGCACGAAACGACAATAACATTTTAAAATAATTTCAAACAAGTTTTTTGCTGATGGATGTGTATTTGATCAATTTAGTTGAAAAGAAAAGTCTTCAAATTCTTCTTGAATGCCTTTTTTGACACAGAGTTTTTCAGTGTCTCAGGTAAGCCGTTCCACAGTGAAGGCGCCACAGATTCAAACGAGCGTACACCAATAGGGGAAGGGGTAGAAGAACTAAAAATTGTAACGTAATTCACGATATTTTAAATTTAAACTTTTCATTTTCAGTCTTTTAAATAATAATAATAATAATATTTGTAAAGCGCTGCCAACAAACATAATGTAAGCTCAGAGCGCGTTTAACATACAACTAAGAATACGGATATTACACTAGGCCAGGTGACAGAGCTAAATTGATGATAAAAAACAAGACAAAACAAATAAATGTAGCATTAACCGACCCAACCCATAAATAAGACAGTAAGTTTCTAAAGCATGTTAAATGTTATCGAAGGTAAATATTGAAATAATGAGTTTTTAAGTTCTTTTTGAAAGTAACCGTAGAGCTTGTTCGCCTCAGTTGAATGGGAAGTTGATTCCACACTTTCGGACCGGATACTGAGAAGGCTCTAAGGCCAACGGTCGTCAGAGAGAAACGGGGCTCTTCCAGAAGCGATGAGTTTGTAGAACAAAGTGTTCTTTGCGGGACATAAGGTCTGATTAGTGCCTTGAGATAGGACGGAAACTCGTATTTAAAAATGCACTGATGGCAAAGTAGCGCCACTTTATACTCAATTCTGGAGCGAGCTTAGAAGGGCAGTTCCCGAGTCTCTTTTAGACTTGCACATAAACAAACGCGCAGTACTTTTATGTATTCGTTGTAGCCTGGCGATTTAATGACATAAATGACATATATTTCTGTTGGATTTAAAACTGACAACTCTAGCCTTCATGTTTTTTTGGTTTAAAATGAGATTAAGCTGTTGTTGTTGTTTTTTTTTTTTTTGTTTTTTTTTTTTTTTTTGGGGGGGGGGGGGGTTATCGGTCAAAATCTAGATATTAGACTGCACAAATAAAAATCTGCTTCGACTGTTAGAATTTAAAGCCCATGTTATTCATAGTAGAAAAAAGAAAAAAGACAAATACAATTTATGGGTCTGGTAAAGAAGTATTTTTAAAATGTATGCACTGTTGTTTTACATACACATGATGTTAAGGTACAAGCGCCTGCTCTTTATTACCGATCGAATGATCGGTCACCTGGTACTCCTATACTATAATACGAGTTAAAATTGTATGTATATATATATATATATATATATATATCTGGAAATTTTCTTCAAAAGCGCTCTAACGATTATCTTCATGTTTTAATAAACTATTTGTTTCACCTAAAAAAAAATCTACAGCTTTTCGGCCCCACAAATAAAAATCGGAAATGGACGTTAAACAAAAATACACATTAGATTTATCGTAGATATTGATTTTGGCCGTGAAAACATGCCCTTGCTCGACCCACATGTAGTGCGGCTTTCAAGAGCGGTGTTTTGTTGCGTCGCAGTTATGACGTTTCGGGAATACCCGTAGGCTTACTACAGCAGAAAGAAGTTTAATTTCTTGTTTAAACTACTGTTGCGCACCGATGATAGAAATAATTTAAAGCAAGACCAAGTGTAATTTATGTAATGCAGGGGTGTCCAAACTACAGCCAGTGGGTAACGCGCGGGCGGACAAATGATAGTATGCGGCCCTCGCGGCTTATTTAGATTTGAACGTCTACCAATATATTTTAGATTAAACTTCAATATATTTTAGATTAAATTTAAAAAAAAAGAAAACAAATACATATTTACGAATTATCTAATAGTGAGATAATAGTTTGCCGTTTAAATAAAAACAGAATTAGATGAAGTTTCACCAAACTAAATGTCTATTTTTAACTTTCTTTTATCTGACATTTTTTGAAAAAAAAAAACACCTCTAAAACTTGTTTGTGTTTAAACAATGAATAGCTGTATATAGTGTACACTGTAGCAGATTACACTACACTGTATATAGTGTTCACTGTAGCAGTATACACTACGCTGTATGTAGCATACAATGTAGCAGTATACTCTACACTGTAAATAATAAACACTGTATTAGTATCCACTTTTTTAAAAATTCAATTAATGTTTCATTAAAAATGTGTATGATTTAATTATAAAGGCCTACCAAAGTAAGATATATTAGAATATGTTAACATTGTCAATTCGAAATCTGGTAAACTAGAAAAGATGTAAATTCAGTATATTCGTATTTTCCTTATAACAATAGTCAGAAGTGTAATATACTGTTAGTTTTATTGAGGGGCGGGGGGGGGGAGAAATTAAACACATTATCTAACGAAGCCTACATATATTATGATCTTTTCATTTGCAGTCTTTTCAATGAATAACATAATTTTACCTTTAATTATTTAGTATTTAAGTTTAATGCTCAAAATTAAAAAAAAAAAATGTTTATCATACCATTGTTTTAATTAATCAATATTATATTTTACCGCGATAGTTTATTATAAATAGTAGCACAAATGGAGGATATTAGATAATGTTAACACCAAACTATATTTTTTTACTTTTTTCGTCAAACAATGTTTGGAATAATACATTGAAAACATTGAAAATCTCTATATATAAAAAGATCGTGTTTGTGTGTTTGTGTCCCCACGGATCCCTATTGTGTCACTGACTTTTTTATGCCTAGTCCTATATACTGTCTAATAGCTTTTCACATCTGACATGTGCCTTCTCTAGCTAAGTTGTTAACGTAGAGGACTGCTGTGCGTGCGAGCGGGTTCGATTCTCCAGTTAGACTATGCCTATTTTTTTTACCCGATTTACATTTATTCATAGAACTTTTTAATTCCTATCAAACATATTTGCCGGCCGTAACTCATTGTTAGCTTGAATGGGTTGAGGGAGGGAGTTGAAAAAATTGACATAATTTTATAGGAAAGTTTGACAGTTGTTAAAGTTAAATAATTAATTAATTAATTGGTCATTTATATAGCGCCTCACTCCATGCTAATAAAAGCATGCTCAGCGCGCTCACAAAATCGAAACGACAATAACGCTCTAAAATAGTTTTAAACAAGGTTTCGGCCGATGGAGGCACGAAACGACAATAACATTTTAAAATAGTTTCAAACAAGTTTTTTGCTGATGGATGTGTATTTGATCAATTTAGTTGAAAAGAAAAGTCTTCAAATTCTTCTTGAATGCCTTTTTTGACACAGAGTTTTTCAGTGTCTCAGGTAAGCCGTTCCACAGTGAAGGCGCCACAGATTCAAACGAGCGTACACCAATAGGGGAAGGAGTAGAAGAACTAAAAATTGTAACGTAATTCACGATATTTTAAATTTAAACTTTTTTGTTCATTTTCAGTCTTTTAAATAATAATAATAATATTTGTATAGCGCTGCCAACAAACATAATGTAAGCTCAGAGCGCGTTTAACATACAATAAGAATACGGATATTACACTAGGCCAGGTGACAGAGCTAAATTGAAGATTAAAAAAAAGACAAAACAAATAAATGTAGCATTAACCGACCCAACCCATAAATAAGACAGTAAGTTTCTAAAGCATGTTAAATGTTATCTAAGGTAAATATTGAAATAATGAGTTTTTAAGTTCTTTTTGAAAGTAACAGTAGAGCTTGTTCGCCTCAGTTGAATGGGAAGTTGATTCCACACCTTCGGACAGGATACTGAGAAGGCTCTAAGGCCAACGGTCGTCAGAGAGAAACGGGGCTCTTCCAGAAGCGATGAGTTTGCAGAACGAATTGTTCTTTGCGGGACATAAGGTCTGATTAGTGCCTTGAGATAGGACGGAAACTCTATTTGAAAATGCACTGATGGCAAAGTAGCGCCACTTTATACTCAAGTCTGGCTTTCACGGGGAGCCAGTGGAGCGAGCGTAGAAGGGCAGTTCCCGAGTCTCTTTTAGACTTGCACATAGACAAACGCGCAGTACTTTTATGTATTCGTTGTAGCCTGGCGATTTCATGACATAAATGACATATATTTTTTTTGGATTTAAAACTGACAACTCTAGCCTACATGTTTTTTTTTTTGGTTTAAAAAGAGATTAAGCTGTTTTTTTTTTTTTTTTTTTTTTTTTTTTTTTTTTTTTTTTTTTTTGGGGGGGGGGGGGGGTTATCGGGCGAAATCTAGATATTAGACTGCACAAATAAAAATCTGCTTCGACTGTTAGAATTTAAAGCCCATGTTATTCATAGTAGAAAAAAGAAAAAAAACAAATACAATTTATTGGCCTGGTAAAGAAGTATTTTTAAAATTTATGCACTGTTGTTTTACATACACATGAGGTTAAGGTACAAGCGCCTGCTCTTTATTACCGATCGAATGATCGGTCACCTGGTACTCCTATACTATAATACGAGTTAAAATTGTATGTATATATATATATATATATATATTTATTTATATATGTGTATATATGTCTGGAAATTTTCTTCAAAAGCGCTCTAACGATTATCTTCATGTTTTAATGCACTACTTGTTTCACCTAAAAAAAAATCTACAGCTTTTCGGCCCCACAAATAAAAATCGGAAATGGACGTTAAACGAAAATACACATTAGATTTATCGTAGATATTGATTTTGGCCGTGAAAACATGCCATTGCTCGACCCACATGTAGTGCGGCTTTCAAGAGCGGTGTTTTGTTGCGTCGCAGTTATGACGTTTCGGGAATACCCGTAGGCTTACTACAGCAGAAAGAAGTTTAATTTCTTGTTTAAACTACTGTTGCGCACCGATGATAGAAATAATTTAAAGCAAGACCAAGTGTAATTTATGTAATGCAGGGGTGTCCAAACTACAGCCAGTGGGTAACGCGCGGGCGGACAAATGATAGTATGCGGCCCTCGCGGCTTATTTAGATTAGAACGTCTTCAATATATTTTAGACTAAACTTCAATATATTTTAGATTAAATTAAAAAAAAAAGAAAAACAAATACATATTTACGAATTATCTAATAGTCAGATAATAGTTTGCCGTTTAAATAATAACAGAATTAGATGAAGTTTCACCAAACTAAAGGTCTATTTTTAACTTTCTTTTATCTGACATTTTTTGAAAACAAAAACACCTCTAAAACTTTTTTTGTGTTTAAACAATGAATAGCTGTATATAGTGTACACTGTAGCAGATTACACTGCACTGTATATAGTGTTCACTGTAGCAGTATACACTACGCTGTATATAGCATACAATGTAGCAGTATACTCTACACTGTAAATAATAAACACTGTATTAGTATCCACTTTTTTAAAAATTCAATGAATGTTTCATAAAAAATATGTATGATTTGCTTATAAAGGCCTACCAAAGTAAGATATATTAGAATATGTTAACATTGTCAATTCGAAATCTGGTAAACTAGAAAAGATGTAAATTCAGTATATTCGTATTTTCCTTATAACAATAGTCAGAAGTGTAATATACTGTTAGTTTTATTGAGGGGCGGGGGGGGGGGGGGGAGAGAAATTAAACACATCATCTAACGAAGCCTATATATATTATGATCTTTTCATTTGCAGTCTTTTCAATGAATAACATAATTTCCCCTTTAATTATTTAGTATTTAAGTTTAATTCTCAAAATTTTTTAAAAAAATGTTTATCATACCATTGTTTTAATTAACCAATATTATATTTTGCCGCGATAGTTTATTATAAATAGTAACACAAATGGAGGATATTAGATAATGTTAACACCAAACTATATTTTTTTACTTTTTTGTCAAACAATGTTTGGAATAATACATTGAAAACATTGAAAATCTCAATATATAAAAATATCGTGTTTGTGTCCCCACGGATCCCTTTAGTTTGGTGAAACTTCATCTAATTATTTAAACGGCAAACTGTTATCTGACTATTAAATTTAACAAATAAAACAAAGGATGTACATACCTAAGTCTAATGTTATAAAAATAAATGCCATAAAAATTGTAAGAAACAAGTCTTTTTTTAACGTACTAATTAGCCATGGTTAAATTTTTTTAGTCAATAAAATAAATAAAGCATTGTATTTGAATTTCTGTCACACAGAAAAATTATTGGAATAATACAGTGAAAACATTGAAAATCTCTCTATATAAAAAGATCGTGTTTGTGTCCCCACGGATCCCCATTGGTCAATTTGTGAGTTTGTGTCACTAACTTATTTAGGCCTAGTCCTATATACTGTCTAATAGCTTTTCACATCTGACATGTGCCTTCTCTAGCTAAGTTGTTAAAGTAGAGGACTGGTGTCCTATGCCTATTTTTTTACCCGATTTACATTTATTCGTAGACCTTTTTAATTCCTATCAAACATATTTGCCAGCCGTAACACATTGTTAGCTTGAATGGGTTGAGGGAGGGAGTTAAAAAAAATTGACATAATTTTATAGGAAAGTTTGACAGTTGTTAAAGTTAATTAATTAATTAATTAATTGGTCATTTATATAGCGCCTCACTCCATGCTAATAAAAGCATGCTCAGCGCGCTCACAAAATCGAAACGACAATAACACTCTAAAATAGTTTTAAACAAGGTTTCGGCCGATGGAGGCACGAAACGACAATAACATTTTATAATAGTTTCAAACAAGTTTTTTGCTGATGGATGTGTATTTGATCAATTTAGTTGTAAAGAAAAGTCTTCAAATTCTTCTTGAATGCTTTTTTTGACACAGAGTTTTTCAGTGTCTCAGGTAAGCCGTTCCACAGTGAAGGCGCCACAGATTCAAACGAGCGTACACCAATAGGGGAGGGGTAGAAGAACTAAAAATTGTTACGTAATTCACGATATTTTAAATTTAAACTTTTCATTTTCAGTCTTTTAAATAATAATACTAATAATAATTGTATAGCGCTGCCAACAAACATAATGTAAGCTCAGAGCGCGTTTAACATACAACTAAGAATACGGATATTACACTAGGCCAGGTGACAGAGCTAAATTGATGATTAAAAAAAAGACAAAACAAATAAATGTAGCATTAACCGACCCAACCCATAAATAAGACAGTAAGTTTCTAAAGCATGTTAAATGTTATCGAAGGTAAATATTGAAATAATGAGTTTTTAAGTTCTTTTTGAAAGTAACAGTAGAGCTTGTTCGACTCAGTTGAATGGGAAGTGATTCCACACCTTCGGACCGGATACTGAGAAGGCTCTAAGGCCAACGGTCGTCAGAGAGAAACGGGGCTCTTCTAGAAGCGATGAGTTTGCAGAACGAAGTGTTCTTTGCGGGACATAAGGTCTGATTAGTGCCTTGAGATAGGACGGAAACTCGTTATTAAAAATGCACTGATGACAAAGTAGCGCCACTTTATACTCAATTCTGGCTTTCACGGGGAGCCAGTGGAGCGAGCGTAGAAGGGCAGTTTCCGAGTCTCTACAATTTATTGGTCTGGTAAAGAAGTATTTTTAAAATTTATGCACTGTTGTTTTACATACACATGATGTTAAGGTACAAGCGCCTGCTCTTTATTACCGATCGAATGATCGGTCACCTGGTACTTATATATAATACGAGTTAAAATTGTATGTATGTATATATATATAGTACCAGGTGACCGATCATTCGATCGGTAATAAAAAGCAGGCGCTTGTACCTTAACATCATGTGTATGTAAAACAACAGTGCATAAATTTTAAAAATACTTCTTTACCAGACCAATAAATTGTAGAGACTCGGAAACTGCCCTTCTACGCTCGCTCCACTGGCTCCCCGTGAAAGCCAGAATTGAGTATAAAGTGGCGCTACTTTGTCATCAGTGCATTTTTAATAACGAGTTTCCGTCCTATCTCAAGGCACTAATCAGACCTTATGTCCCGCAAAGAACACTTCGTTCTGCAAACTCATCGCTTCTAGAAGAGCCCCGTTTCTCTCTGACGACCGTTGGCCTTAGAGCCTTCTCAGTATCCGGTCCGAAGGTGTGGAATCACTTCCCATTCAACTGAGTCGAACAAGCTCTACTGTTACTTTCAAAAAGAACTTAAAAACTCATTATTTCAATATTTACCTTCGATAACATTTAACATGCTTTAGAAACTTACTGTCTTATTTATGGGTTGGGTCGGTTAATGCTACATTTATTTGTTTTGTCTTTTTTTTAATCATCAATTTAGCTCTGTCACCTGGCCTAGTGTAATATCCGTATTCTTAGTTGTATGTTAAACGCGCTCTGAGCTTACATTATGTTTGTTGGCAGCGCTATACAATTATTATTAGTATTATTATTTAAAAGACTGAAAATGAAAAGTTTAAATTTAAAATATCGTGAATTACGTAACAATTTTTAGTTCTTCTACCCCTCCCCTATTGGTGTACGCTCGTTTGAATCTGTGGCGCCTTCACTGTGGAACGGCTTACCTGAGACACTGAAAAACTCTGTGTCAAAAAAAGCATTCAAGAAGAATTTGAAGACTTTTCTTTACAACTAAATTGATCAAATACACATCCATCAGCAAAAAACTTGTTTGAAACTATTATAAAATGTTATTGTCGTTTCGTGCCTCCATCGGCCGAAACCTTGTTTAAAACTATTTTAGAGTGTTATTGTCGTTTCGATTTTGTGAGCGCGCTGAGCATGCTTTTATTAGCATGGAGTGAGGCGCTATATAAATGACCAATTAATTAATTAATTAATTAACTTTAACAACTGTCAAACTTTCCTATAAAATTATGTCAATTTTTTTTAACTCCCTCCCTCAACCCATTCAAGCTAACAATGTGTTACGGCTGGCAAATATGTTTGATAGGAATTAAAAAGGTCTACGAATAAATGTAAATCGGGTAAAAAAATAGGCATAGGACACCAGTCCTCTACTTTAACAACTTAGCTAGAGAAGGCACATGTCAGATGTGAAAAGCTATTAGACAGTATATAGGACTAGGCCTAAATAAGTTAGTGACACAAACTCACAAATTGACCAATGGGGATCCGTGGGGACACAAACACGATCTTTTTATATAGAGAGATTTTCAATGTTTTCACTGTATTATTCCAATAATTTTTCTGTGTGACAGAAATTCAAATACAATGCTTTATTTATTTTATTGACTAAAAAAATTTAACCATGGCTAATTAGTACGTTAAAAAAAGACTTGTTTCTTACAATTTTTATGGCATTTATTTTTATAACATTAGACTTAGGTATGTACATCCTTAGTTTTATTTGTTAAATTTAATAGTCAGATAACAGTTTGCCGTTTAAATAATTAGATGAAGTTTCACCAAACTAAAGGGATCCGTGGGGACACAAACACGATATTTTTATATATTGAGATTTTCAATGTTTTCAATGTATTATTCCAAACATTGTTTGACAAAAAAGTAAAAAAATATAGTTTGGTGTTAACATTATCTAATATCCTCCATTTGTGTTACTATTTATAATAAACTATCGCGGCAAAATATAATATTGGTTAATTAAAACAATGGTATGATAAACATTTTTTTTAAAAATTTTGAGAATTAAACTTAAATACTAAATAATTAAAGGGGAAATTATGTTATTCATTGAAAAGACTGCAAATGAAAAGATCATAATATATATAGGCTTCGTTAGATGATGTGTTTAATTTCTCTCCCCCCCCCCCCCCCCCCCGCCCCTCAATAAAACTAACAGTATATTACACTTCTGACTATTGTTATAAGGAAAATACGAATATACTGAATTTACATCTTTTCTAGTTTACCAGATTTCGAATTGACAATGTTAACATATTCTAATATATCTTACTTTGGTAGGCCTTTATAAGCAAATCATACATATTTTTTATGAAACATTCATTGAATTTTTAAAAAAGTGGATACTAATACAGTGTTTATTATTTACAGTGTAGAGTATACTGCTACATTGTATGCTATATACAGCGTAGTGTATACTGCTACAGTGAACACTATATACAGTGCAGTGTAATCTGCTACAGTGTACACTATATACAGCTATTCATTGTTTAAACACAAAAAAAGTTTTAGAGGTGTTTTTGTTTTCAAAAAATGTCAGATAAAAGAAAGTTAAAAATAGACCTTTAGTTTGGTGAAACTTCATCTAATTCTGTTATTATTTAAACGGCAAACTATTATCTGACTATTAGATAATTCGTAAATATGTATTTGTTTTTCTTTTTTTTTTAATTTAATCTAAAATATATTGAAGTTTAGTCTAAAATATATTGAAGACGTTCTAATCTAAATAAGCCGCGAGGGCCGCATACTATCATTTGTCCGCCCGCGCGTTACCCACTGGCTGTAGTTTGGACACCCCTGCATTACATAAATTACACTTGGTCTTGCTTTAAATTATTTCTATCATCGGTGCGCAACAGTAGTTTAAACAAGAAATTAAACTTCTTTCTGCTGTAGTAAGCCTACGGGTATTCCCGAAACGTCATAACTGCGACGCAACAAAACACCGCTCTTGAAAGCCGCACTACATGTGGGTCGAGCAATGGCATGTTTTCACGGCCAAAATCAATATCTACGATAAATCTAATGTGTATTTTCGTTTAACGTCCATTTCCGATTTTTATTTGTGGGGCCGAAAAGCTGTAGATTTTTTTTTAGGTGAAACAAGTAGTGCATTAAAACATGAAGATAATCGTTAGAGCGCTTTTGAAGAAAATTTCCAGACATATATACACATATATAAATAAATATATATATATATATATATATACATACAATTTTAACTCGTATTATAGTATAGGATATATATATATATATATATATGTGTATATATGTCTGGAAATTTTCTTCAAAAGCGCTCTAACGATTATCTTCATGTTTTAATGCACTACTTGTTTCACCTAAAAAAAAATCTACAGATTTTCGGCCCCACAAATAAAAATCGGAAATGGACGTTAAACAAAAATACACATTAGATTTATCGTAGATATTGATTTTGGCCGTGAAAACATGCCCTTGCTCGACCCACATGTAGTGCGGCTTTCAAGAGCGGTGTTTTGTTGCGTCGCAGTTATGACGTTTCGGGAATACCCGTAGGCTTACTACAGCAGAAAGAAGTTTAATTTCTTGTTTAAACTACTGTTGCGCACCGATGATAGAAATAATTTAAAGAAAGACCAAGTGTAATTTATGTAATGCAGGGGTGTCCAAACTACAGCCAGTGGGTAACGCGCGGGCGGACAAATGATAGTATGCGGCCCTCGCGGCTTATTTAGATTTGAACGTCTACCAATATATTTTAGATTAAACTTCAATATATTTTAGATTAAATTAAAAAAAAAAGAAAACAAATACATATTTACGAATTATCTAATAGTGAGATAATAGTTTGCCGTTTAAATAATAACAGAATTAGAAGAACTTTCACCAAACTAAAGGTCTATTTGTAACTTTCTTTTATCTGACATTTTTTGAAAAAAAAACACCTCTAAAACTTTTTTTGTGTTTAAACAATGAATAGCTGTATATAGTGTACACTGTAGCAGATTACACTGCACTGTATATAGTGTTCACTGTAGCAGTATACACTACGCTGTATATAGCATACAACGTAGCAGTATACTCTACACTGTAAATAATAAACACTGTTTTAGTATTCACTTTTTTAAAAATTCAATTAATGTTTCATTAAAAATGTGTATGATTTGCTTATAAAGGCCTACCAAAGTAAGATATATTAGAATATGTTAACATTGTCAATTCGAAATCTGGTAAACTAGAAAAGATGTAAATTCAGTATATTCGTATTTTCCTTATAACAATAGTCAGAAGTGTAATATACTGTTAGTTTTATTGAGGGGCGGGGGGGGGGGGGGGAGAAATTAAACACATTATCTAACGAAGCCTACATATATTATGATCTTTTCATTTGCAGTCTTTTCAATGAATAACATAATTTTACCTTTAATTATTTAGTATTTAAGTTTAATGCTCAAAATTAAAAAAAAAAAAATGTTTATCATACCATTGTTTTAATTAATCAATATTATATTTTACCGCGATAGTTTATTATAAATAGTAACACAAATGGAGGATATTAAATAATGTTAACACCAAACTATATTTTTTTACTTTTTTCGTAAAACAATGTTTGGAATAATACATTGAAAACATTAAAAATCTCTATATATAAAAAGATCGTGTTTGTGTCCCCACGGATCCCTATTGTGTCACTGACTTTTTTAGGCCTAGTCCTATATACTGTCTAATAGCTTTTCACATCTGACATGTGCCTTCTCTAGCTAAGTTGTTAACGTAGAGGACTGCTGTGCGTGCGAGCGGGTTCGATTCTCCAGTTAGACTATGCCTATTTTTTTTACCCGATTTACATTTATTCGTAGACCTTTTTAATTCCTATCAAACATATTTGCCGGCCGTAACTCATTGTTAGCTTGAATGGGTTGAGGGAGGGAGTTGAAAAAATTGACATAATTTTATAGGAAAGTTTGACAGTTGTTTAAGTTAAATAATTAATTAATTAATTGGTTATTTATATAGCGCCTCACTCCATACTAATAAAAGCATGCTCGGCGCGCTCACAAAATCGAAACGACAATAACGCTCTAAAATAGTTTTAAACAAGGTTTCGGCCGATGGAGGCACGAAACGACAATAACATTTTAAAATAGTTTCAAACAAGTTTTTTGCTAATGGATGTGTATTTGATCAATTTAGTTGAAAAGAAAAGTCTTCAAATTCTTCTTGAATGCCTTTTTTGACACAGAGTTTTTCAGTGTCTCAGGTAAGCCGTTCCACAGTGAAGGCGCCACAGATTCAAACGAGCGTACACCAATAGGGGAAGGGGTAGAAGAACTAAAAATTGTAACGTATTTCACGATATTTTAAATTTAAACTTTTCATTTTCAGTCTTTTAAATAATAATAATAATAATATTTGTAAAGCGCTGCCAACAAACATAATGTAAGCTCAGAGCGCGTTTAACATACAACTAAGAATACGGATATTACACTAGGCCAGGTGACAGAGCTAAATTGATGATAAAAAACAAGACAAAACAAATAAATGTAGCATTAACCGACTTAACCCATAAATAAGACAGTAAGTTTCTAAAGCATGTTAAATGTTATCGAAGGTAAATATTGAAATAATGAGTTTTTAAGTTCTTTTTGAAAGTAACAGTAGAGCTTGTTCGCCTCAGTTGAATGGGAAGTTGATTCCACACTTTCGGACCGGATACTGAGAAGGCTCTAAGGCCAACGGTCGTCAGAGAGAAACGGGGCTCTTCCAGAAGCGATGAGTTTGTAGAACAAAGTGTTCTTTGCGGGACATAAGGTCTGATTAGTGCCTTGAGATAGGACGGAAACTCGTTGTTAAAAATGCACTGATGGCAAAGTAGCGCCACTTTATACTCAATTCTGGAGCGAGCTTAGAAGGGCAGTTCCCGAGTCTCTTTTAGACTTGCACATAAACAAACGCGCAGTACTTTTATGTATTCGTTGTAGCCTGGCGATTTAATGACATAAATGACATATATTTCTGTTGGATTTAAAACTGACAACTCTAGCCTTCATGTTTTTTTTTGGTTTAAAATGAGATTAAGCTGTTGTTGTTTGTTTGTTTGTTTTTTTTTTGGGGGGGGGGGGGGGAGGTTATCGGTCAAAATCTAGATATTAGACTGCACAAATAAAAATCTGCTTCGACTGTTAGAATTTAAAGCCCATGTTATTCATAGTAGAAAAAAGAAAAAAGACAAATACAATTTATTGGTCTGGTAAAGAAGTATTTTTAAAATGTATGCACTGTTGTTTTACATACACATGATGTTAAGGTACAAGCGCCTGCTCTTTATTACCGATCGAATGATCGGTCACCTGGTACTATATATATATATGTGTATATATGTCTGGAAATTTTCTTCAAAAGCGCTCTAACGATTATCTTCATGTTTTAATGCACTACTTGTTTCACCTAAAAAAAAATCTACACCTTTTCGGCCCCACAAATAAAAATCGGAAATGGACGTTAAACAAAAATACACATTAGATTTATCGTAGATATTGATTTTGGCCGTGAAAACATGCCCTTGCTCGACCCACATGTAGTGCGGCTTTCAAGAGCGGTGTTTTGTTGCGTCGCAGTTATGACGTTTCGGGAATACCCGTAGGCTTACTACAGCAGAAAGAAGTTTAATTTCTTGTTTAAACTACTGTTGCGCACCGATGATAGAAATAATTTAAAGCAAGACCAAGTGTAATTTATGTAATGCAGGGGTGTCCAAACTACAGCCAGTGGGTAACGCGCGGGCGGACAAATGATAGTATGCGGCCCTCGCGGCTTATTTAGATTTGAACGTCTACCAATATATTTTAGATTAAACTTCAATATATTTTAGATTAAATTTAAAAAAAAAGAAAACAAATACATATTTACGAATTATCTAATAGTGAGATAATAGTTTGCCGTTTAAATAATAACAGAATTAGAAGAACTTTCACCAAACTAAAGGTCTATTTGTAACTTTCTTTTATCTGACATTTATTGAAAAAAAACCACCTCTAAAACTTTTTTTGTGTTTAAACAATGAATAGCTGTATATAGTGTACACTGTAGCAGATTACACTGCACTGTATATAGTGTTCACTGTAGCAGTATACACTACGCTGTATATAGCATACAATGTAGCAGTATACTCTACACTGTAAATAATAAACACTGTATTAGTATCCACTTTTTTTAAAAATTCAATGAATGTTTCATTAAAAATATGCATGATTTGCTTATAAAGGCCTACCAAAGTAAGATATATTAGAATATGTTAACATTGTCAATTCGAAATCTGGTAAACTAGAAAAGATGTAAATTCAGTATATTCGTATTTTCCTTATAACAATAATCAGAAGTGTAATATACTGTTAGTTTTATTGAGGGGCGGGGGGGGGGGGAGAAATTAAACAAACCATCTAACGAAGCCTATATATATTATGATCTTTTCATTTGCAGTCTTTTCAATGAATAACATAATTTCACCTTTAATTATTTAGTATTTAAGTTTAATGCTCAAAATAAAAAAAAAAATGTTTATCATACCATTGTTTTAATTAATCAATATTATATTTTGCCGCGATAGTTTATTTTAAATAGTAACACAAATGGAGGTTATTAGATAATGTTAACACCAAACTATATTTTTTTACTTTTTTCGTCAAACAATGTTTGGAATAATACATTGAAAACATTGAAAATCTCTATATATAAAAAGATCGTGTTTGTGTCGCCACGGATCCCTATTGTGTCACTGACTTTTTTAGGCCTAGTCCTATATACTGTCTAATAGCTTTTCACATCTGACATGTGCCTTCTCTAGCTAAGTTGGTAACGTAGAGGACTGCTGTGCGTGCGAGCGGGTTCGATTCTCCAGTTAGACTATGCCTATTTTTTTTACCCGATTTACATTTATTCGTAGACCTTTTTAATTCCTATCAAACATATTTGCCGGCCGTAACTCATTGTTAGCTTGAATGGGTTGAGGGAGGGATTTGAAAAAATTGACATAATTTTATAGGAAAGTTTGACAGTTGTTAAAGTTTATTAATTAATTAATTAATTGGTCATTTATATAGCGCCTCACTCCATACTAATAAAAGCATGCTCGGCGCGCTCACAAAATCGAAACGACAATAACGCTCTAAAATAGTTTTAAACAAGGTTTCGGCCGATGGACGCACGAAACGACAATAACATTTTAAAATAGTTTCAAACAAGTTTTTTGCTGATGGATGTGTATTTGATCAATTTAGTTGAAAAGAAAAGTCTTCAAATTCTTCTTGAATGCCTTTTTTGACACAGAGTTTTTCAGTGTCTCAGGTAAGCCGTTCCACAGTGAAGGCGCCACAGATTCAAACGAGCGTACACCAATAGGGGAAGGGGTAGAAGAACTAAAAATTGTAACGTAATTCACGATATTTTAAATTTAAACTTTTCATTTTCAGTCTTTTAAATAATAATAATAATAATAATATTTGTATAGCGCTGCCAACAAACATAATGTAAGCTCAGAGCGCGTTTAACATACAACTAAGAATACGGATATTACACTAGGCCAGGTGACAGAGCAAAATTGATGATAAAAAAAAAGACAAAACAAATAAATGTAGCATTAACCGACCGAACCCATAAATAAGACAGTAAGTTTCTAAAGCATGTTAAATGTTATCGAAGGTAAATATTGACAGTAGAGCTTGTTCGCTTCAGTTAAATGGGAAGTTGATTCCACACCTTCGGACCGGATACTGAGAAGGCTCTAAGGCCAACGGTCGTCAGAGAGAAATGGGGCTCTTCCAGAAGCGATGAGTTTGCAGAACGAAGTGTTCTTTGCGGGACATAAGGTCTGATTAGTGCCTTGAGATAGGACGGAAACTCGTTATTAAAAATGCACTGATGGCAAAGTAGCGCCACTTTATACTCAATTCTGGCTTTCACGGGGAGCCAGTGGAGCGAGCGTAGAAGGGCAGTTCCCGAGTCTCTTTTAGACTTGCACATAAACAAACGCGCAGTACTTTTATGTATTCGTTGTAGCCTGGCGATTTATTGACATAAATGACATATATTTCTGTTGGATTTAAACTGACAACTCTAGCCTACATGTTTTTTTTGGTTTAAAATAAGATTAAGCTGTTGTTTATTTTTTATTTTTTTTTTTTTTTTTTTTTTATTTTTTTTTTTTTGGGGGGGGGGGGGGGGGGTTATCGGGCAAAATCTAGATATTAGACTGCACAAATAAAAATCTGCTTCGACTGTTAGAATTTAAAGCCCATGTTATTCATAGTAGAAAAAAGGAAAAAGACAAATACAATTTATTGGTCTGGTAAAGAAGTATTTTTAAAATTTATGCACTGTTGTTTTACACATGATGTTAAGGTACAAGCGCCTGCTCTTTATTACCGATCGAATGATCGGTCACCTGGTACTATATATATATATGTGTATATATGTCTGGAAATTTTCTTCAAAAGCGCTCTAACGATTATCTTCATGTTTTAATGCACTACTTGTTTCACCTAAAAAAAAATCTACAGATTTTCGGCCCCACAAATAAAAATCGGAAATGGACGTTAAACAAAAATACACATTAGATTTATCGTAGATATTAATTTTGGCCGTGAAAACATGCCATTGCTCGACCCACGTGTAGTGCGGTGTTCAAGAGTGGTGTTTTGTTGCGTCGCAGTTATGACGTTTCGGGAATACCCGTAGGCTTACTACAGCAGAAATAAGTTTAATTTCTTGTTTAAAAACTACTGTTGCGCACCGATGATAGAAATAATTTAAAGCAAGACCAAGTGTAATTTATGTAACGCAGGGGTGTCCAAACTACAGCCAGTGGGTAACGCGCGGGCGGACAAATGATAGTATGCGGCCCTCGCGGCTTATTTAGATTAGAACGTCTTCAATATATTTTAGATTAAACTTCAATATATTTTAGATTAAATTAAAAAAAAAAGAAAAACAAATACATATTTACGAATTATCTAATAGTCAGATAATAGTTTGCCGTTTAAATAATAACAGAATTAGAGGAAGTTTCACCAAACTAAAGGTCTATTTTTAACTTTCTTTTATCTGACATTTTTTGAAAAAAAAACACCTCTAAAACTTTTTTTGTGTTTAAACAATGAATAGCTGTATATAGTGTACACTGTAGCAGATTACACTGCACTGTATATAGTGTTCACTGTAGCAGTATACACTACGCTGTATATAGCATACAATGTAGCAGTATACTCTACACTGTAAATAATAAACACTGTATTAGTATCCACTTTTTTTAAAAATTCAATGAATGTTTCATTAAAAATATGCATGATTTGCTTATAAAGGCCTACCAAAGTAAGATATATTAGAATATGTTAACATTGTCAATTCGAAATCTGGTAAACTAGAAAAGATGTAAATTCAGTATATTCGTATTTTCCTTATAACAATAATCAGAAGTGTAATATACTGTTAGTTTTATTGAGGGGCGGGGGGGGGGGGGGAGAAATTAAACAAACCATCTAACGAAGCCTATATATATTATGATCTTTTCATTTGCAGTCTTTTCAATGAATAACATAATTTCACCTTTAATTATTTAGTATTTAAGTTTAATGCTCAAAATAAAAAAAAAAATGTTTATCATACCATTGTTTTAATTAATCAATATTATATTTTGCCGCGATAGTTTATTTTAAATAGTAACACAAATGGAGGTTATTAGATAATGTTAACACCAAACTATATTTTTTTACTTTTTTCGTCAAACAATGTTTGGAATAATACATTGAAAACATTGAAAATCTCTATATATAAAAAGATCGTGTTTGTGTCCCCACGGATCCCTATTGTGTCACTGACTTATTTAGGCCTAGTCCTATATACTGTCTAATAGCTTTTCACATCTGACATGTGCCCTCTCTAGCTAAGTTGTTAACGTAGAGGACTGCTGTGCGTGCGAGCGGGTTCGATTCTCCAGTTAGACTATGAATATTTTTTTTACCCGATTTACATTTATTCGTAGACCTTTTTAATTCCTATCAAACATATTTGCCGGCCGTAACTCATTGTTAGCTTGAATG
This sequence comes from Anisus vortex, assembly GCA_949126835.1. Lineage (NCBI taxonomy): Eukaryota > Metazoa > Mollusca > Gastropoda > Planorbidae > Anisus > Anisus vortex. The sequence continues at coordinate 5,760,968 of OX421501.1, forward strand.
GGTTGAGGGAGGGAGTTAAAAAAATTGACATAATGTTATAGGAAAGTTTGACAGTTGTTAAAGTTAATTAATTAATTAATTAATTGGTCATTTATATAGCGCCTTACTCCATGCTAATAAAAGCATGCTCAGCGCGCTCACAAAATCGAAACGACAATAACACTCTAAAATAGTTTTAAACAAGGTTTCGGCCGATGGAGGCACGAAACGACAATAACATTTTAAAATAGTTTCAAACAAGTTTTTTGCTGATGGATGAGTATTTGATCAATTTAGTTGAAAAGAAAAGTCTTCAAATTCTTCTTGAATGCCTTTTTTGACACAGAGTTTTTCAGTGTCTCAGATAAGCCGTTCCACAGTGAAGGCGCCACAGATTCAAACGAGCGTACACCAAATCACCAATAGGGGAAGGGGTAGAAGAACTAAAAATTGTAACGTAATTCACGATATTTTAAATTTAAACTTTTCATTTTCAGTCTTTTAAATAATAATAATAATAATAATATTTGTATAGCGCTGCCAACAAACATAATGTAAGCTCAGAGCGCGTTTAACATACAACTAAGAATACGGATATTACACTAGGCCAGGTGACAGAGCAAAATTGATGATAAAAAAAAAGACAAAACAAATAAATGTAGCATTAACCGACCGAACCCATAAATAAGACAGTAAGTTTCTAAAGCATGTTAAATGTTATCGAAGGTAAATATTGACAGTAGAGCTTGTTCGCTTCAGTTGAATGGGAAGTTGATTCCACACCTTCGGACCGGATACTGAGAAGGCTCTAAGGCCAACGGTCGTCAGAGAGAAATGGGGCTCTTCCAGAAGCGATGAGTTTGCAGAACGAAGTGTTCTTTGCGGGACATAAGGTCTGATTAGTGCCTTGAGATAGGACGGAAACTCGTTATTAAAAATGCACTGATGGCAAAGTAGCGCCACTTTATAATCAATTCTGGCTTTCACGGGGAGCCAGTGGAGCGAGCGTAGAAGGGCAGTTCCCGAGTCTCTTTTAGACTTGCACATAAACAAACGCGCAGTACTTTTATGTATTCGTTGTAGCCTGGCGATTTATTGACATAAATGACATATATTTCTGTTGGATTTAAACTGACAACTCTAGCCTACATGTTTTTTTTGGTTTAAAATAAGATTAAGCTGTTGTTTCTTTTTTTTTTTTTTTTTTTTTTTTTTTTTTTTTTTTTTTTTGGGGGGGGGGGGGTTATTGGGCAAAATCTAGATATTAGACTGCACAAATAAAAATCTGCTTCGACTGTTAGAATTTAAAGCCCATGTTATTCATAGTAGAAAAAAGGAAAAAGACAAATTGGCCTACAATTTATTGGTCTGGTAAAGAAGTATTTTTAAAATTTATGCACTGTTGTTTTACACATGATGTTAAGGTACAAGCGCCTGCTCTTTATTACCGATCGAATGATCGGTCACCTGGTACTATATATATATATATAGGTAAGCCGTTCCACAGTGAAGGCGCCACAGATTCAAACGAGCGTACACCAATAGGGGAAGGGGTAGAAGAACTAAAAATTGTAACGTAATTCACGATATTTTAAATTTAAACTTTTCATTTTCAGTCTTTTAAATAATAATAATAATAATAATATTTGTATAGCGCTGCCAACAAACATAATGTAAGCTCAGAGCGCGTTTAACATACAACTAAGAATACGGATATTACACTAGGCCAGGTGACAGAGCAAAATTGATGATAAAAAAAAAGACAAAACAAATAAATGTAGCATTAACCGACCGAACCCATAAATAAGACAGTAAGTTTCTAAAGCATGTTAAATGTTATCGAAGGTAAATATTGACAGTAGAGCTTGTTCGCTTCAGTTGAATGGGAAGTTGATTCCACACCTTCGGACCGGATACTGAGAAGGCTCTAAGGCCAACGGTCGTCAGAGAGAAATGGGGCTCTTCCAGAAGCGATGAGTTTGCAGAACGAAGTGTTCTTTGCGGGACATAAGGTCTGATTAGTGCCTTGAGATAGGACGGAAACTCGTTATTAAAAATGCACTGATGGCAAAGTAGCGCCACTTTATAATCAATTCTGGCTTTCACGGGGAGCCAGTGGAGCGAGCGTAGAAGGGCAGTTCCCGAGTCTCTTTTAGACTTGCACATAAACAAACGCGCAGTACTTTTATGTATTCGTTGTAGCCTGGCGATTTATTGATTTATTATTTCTTGTTTACACTACTGTTTACACTACTGTTGCGCACCGATGATAGAAATAATTTAAAGCAAGACCAAGTGTAATTTATGTAATGCAGGGGTGTCCAAACTACAGCCAGTGGGTAACGCGCGGGCGGACAAATGATAGTATGCGGCCCTCGCGGCTTATTTAGATTAGAACGTCTTCAATATATTTTAGATTAAACTTCAATATATTTTAGATTAAATTAAAAAAAAAGAAAAACAAATACATATTTACGAATTATCTAATAGTCAGATAATAGTTTGCCGTTTAAATAATAACAGAATTAGATGAAGTTTTACCAAACTAAATGTCTATTTTTAACTTTCTTTTATCTGACATTTTTTGAAAAGAAAAACACCTCTAAAACTTGTTTGTGTTTAAACAATTAATAGCTGTATATAGTGTACACTGTAGCAGATTACACTACACTTTATATAGTGTTCACTGTAGCAGTATACACTACGCTGTATATAGCATACAATGTAGCAGTATACTCTACACTGTAAATAATAAACACTGTATTAGTATCCACTTTTTTAAAAATTCAATAAATGTTTCATTACAAATATGTATGATTTGCTTATAAAAGCCTACCAAAGTAAGATATATTAGAATATGTTAACATTGTCAATTCGAAATCTGGTAAACTAGAAAAGATGTAAATTCAATATATTCGTATTTTCCTTATAACAATAGTCAGAAGTGTAATATACTGTTAGTTTTATTGAGTGGAGAAATTAAACACATCATCTAACGTAGCCTATATATATTATGATCTTTTCATTTGCAGTCTTTTCAATGAATAACATAATTTCACCTTTAATTATTTAGTATTTAAGTTTAATGCTCAAAATTTAAATATAAAAAAAATGTTTATCATACCATTGTTTTAATTAATCAATATTATATTTTGCCGCGATAGTTTATTATAAATAGTAACACAAATGGAGGATATTAGATAATGTTAACACCAAACTATATTTTTTTACTTTTTTGTCAAACAATGTTTGGAATAATACATTGAAAACATTGAAAATCTCTCTATATAAAAAGATCGTGTTTGTGTCCCCACGGATCCCTATTGTGTCACTGACTTATTTAGGCCTAGTCCTATATACTGTCTAATAGCTTTTTACATCTGACATCTGAAATTAAACACATCATCTAACGTAGCCTATATATTATGATCTTTTCATTTGCAGTCTTTTCAATGAATAACATAATTTCACCTTTAATTATTTAGTATTTAAGTTTAATGCTCAAAATTTAAAAATAAAAAAATGTTTATCATACCATTGTTTTAATTAATCAATAATATATTTTGCCGCGATAGTTTATTATAAATAGTAACACAAATGGAGGATATTAGATAATGTTAACACCAAACTATATTTTTTTACTTTTTTGTCAAACAATGTTTGGAATAATACATTGAAAACATTGAAAATCTCTATATATAAAAAGATCGTGTTTGTGTCCCCACGGATCCCTATTGTGTCACTGACTTTTTTAGGCCTAGTCCTATATACTGTCTAATAGCTTTTTACATCTGACATGTGCCTTCTCTAGCTAAGTTGTTAAAGTAGAGGACTGCTGTGCGTGCGACCCGGGTTCGATTCTCCAGTTAGAATATGCCTATTTTTTTTTACCCGATTTACGTTTATTCGTAGACCTTTTTAATTCCTATCAAACATATTTGCCGGCCGTAACTCATTGTTAGCTTGAATGGGTTGAGGGAGGGAGTTGAAAAAATTGACATAATGTTATAAGAAAGTTTGACAGTTGTTAAAGTTAATTAATTAATTAATTAATTGGTTATTTATATAGCGCCTCACTCCATGCTAATAAAAGCATGCTCAGCGCGCTCACAAAATCGAAACGACAATAACACTCTAAAATAGTTTTAAACAAGATTTCGGCCGATGGAGGCACGAAACGACAATAACATTTTAAAATAATTTCAAACAAGTTTTTTTCCTGATGGATGTGTATTTGATCAATTTAGTTGAAAAGAAAAGTCTTCAAATTCTTCTTGAATGCCTTTTTTGACACAGAGTTTTTCAGTGTCTCAGGTAAGCCGTTCCACAGTGAAGGCGCCACAGATTCAAACGAGCGTACACCAATAGGGGAAGGGGTAGAAGAACTAAAACTTGTAACGTAATTCACGATATTTTAAATTTAAACTTTTCATTTTCAGTCTTTTAAATAATAATAATAATATTTGTATAGCGCTGCCAACAAACATAATGTAAGCTCAGAGCGCGTTTAACCTACAACTAAGAATACGGATATTACACTAGGCCAGGTGAAAGAGCTAAATTGATGATTAAAAAAAAGACAAAACAAATAAATGTAGCATTAACCGACCCAAACCATAAATAAGACAGTAAGTTTCTAAAGCATGTTAAATGTTATGTAAGGTAAATATTGAAATAATGAGTTTTTAAGTTCTTTTTGAAAGTAACAGTAGAGCTTGTTCGCCTCAGTTGAATGGGAAGTTGATTCCACACCTTCGGACCGGATAGTGAGAAGGCTCTAAGGCCAACGGTCGTCAGAGAGAAACGGGGCTCTTCCAGAAGCGATGAGTTTGCAGAACGAAGTGTTCTTTGCGGGACATAAGGTGTGATTAGTGCCTTGAGATAGGACGGAAACTCGTTATTAAAAATGCACTGATGGCAAAGTAGCGCCACTTTATACTCAATTCTGGCTTTCACGGGGAGCCAGTGGAGCGAGCGTAGAAGGGCAGTTCCCGAGTCTCTTTTAGACTTGCACATAAACAAACGCGCAGTACTTTTATGTATTCGTTGTAGCCTGGCGATTTAATGACATAAATGACATATATGTCTGTTGGATTTAAAACTGACAACTCTAGCCTGCATGTTTTTTTTTTGGTTTAAAATGAGATTAAGCTGTTGTTTTTTTGTTTTTGTATTTCTTTGGGGGGAGGGGGGAGAGTTATCGGGCAAAATCTAGATATTGGACTGCACAAATAAAAATCTGCTTCGACTGTTAGAATTTAAAGCCTATGTTATTCATAGTAGAAAAAAAAAAGAAAAAAGACAAATACATTTTATTGGTCTGGTAAAAAAGTATTTTTAAAATTTATGCACTGTTGTTTTACATACACATGATGTTAAGGTACAAGCGCCTGCTCTTTATTACCGATCGAATGATCGGTCACCTGGTACTATATATATATACATACAATTTTAACTCGTATTATAGTATAGGATATATCTTATCCTATACTATAATACGAGTTAAAATTGTATGTATATATATATATATATATCTGGAAATTTTCTTCAAAAGCGCTCTAACGATTATCTTCATGTTTTAATGCACTACTTGTTTCACGTAAAAAAAAATCTACAGCTTTTCGGCCCCACAAATAAAAATCGGAAATGGACGTTAAACAAAAATACACATTAGATTTATCGTAGATATTGATTTTGGCCGTGAAAACATGCCCTTGCTCGACCCACATGTAGTGCGGCTTTCAAGAGCGGTGTTTTGTTGCGTCGCAGTTATGACGTTTCGGGAATACCCGTAGGCTTACTACAGCAGAAAGAAGTTTAATTTCTTGTTTAAACTACTGTTGCGCACCGATGATAGAAATAATTTAAAGCAAGACCAAGTGTAATTTATGTAATGCAGGGGTGTCCAAACTACAGCCAGTGGGTAACGCGCGGGCGGACAAATGATAGTATGCGGCCCTCGCGGCTTATTTAGATTTGAACGTCTACCAATATATTTTAGATTAAACTTCAATATATTTTAGATTAAATTTTAAAAAAAAGAAAACAAATACATATTTACGAATTATCTAATAGTGAGATAATAGTTTGCCGTTTAAATAATAACAGAATTAGAAGAACTTTCACCAAACTAAAGGTCTATTTGTAACTTTCTTTTATCTGACATTTTTTGAAAAAAAACAACCTCTAAAACTTTTTTTGTGTTTAAACAATGAATAGCTGTATATAGTGTACACTGTAGCAGATTACACTGCACTGTATATAGTGTTAACTGTAGCAGTATACACTACGCTGTATATAGCATACAACGTAGCAGTATACTCTACACTGTAAATAATAAACACTGTTTTAGTATTCACTTTTTTAAAAATTCAATTAATGTTTCATTAAAAATGTGTATGATTTGCTTAAAAAGGCCTACCAAAGTAAGATATATTAGAATATGTTAACATTGTCAATTTGAAATCTGGTAAACTAGAAAAGATGTAAATTCAGTATATTCGTATTTTCCTTATAACAATAGTCAGAAGTGTAATATACTGTTAGTTTTATTGAGGGGCGGGGGGGGGGGGGGGGAGAGAAATTAAACACATTATCTAACGAAGCCTACATATATTATGATCTTTTCATTTGCAGTCTTTTCAATGAATAACATAATTTTACCTTTAATTATTTAGTATTTAAGTTTAATGCTCAAAATTAAAAAAAAAATGTTTATCATACCATTGTTTTAATTAATCAATATTATATTTTACCGCGATAGTTTATTATAAATAGTAACACAAATGGAGGATATTAAATAATGTTAACACCAAACTATATTTTTTTACTTTTTTCGTAAAACAATGTTTGGAATAATACATTGAAAACATTGAAAATCTCTATATATAAAAAGATCGTGTTTGTGTCCCCACGGATCCCTATTGTGTCACTGACTTTTTTAGGCCTAGTCCTATATACTGTCTAATAGCTTTTCACATCTGACATGTGCCTTCTCTAGCTAAGTTGTTAACGTAGAGGACTGCTGTGCGTGCGAGCGGGTTCGATTCTCCAGTTAGACTATGCCTATTTTTTTTACCCGATTTACATTTATTCGTAGACCTTTTTAATTCCTATCAAACATATTTGCCGGCCGTAACTCATTGTTAGCTTGAATGGGTTGAGGGAGGGAGTTGAAAAAATTGACATAATTTTATAGGAAAGTTTGACAGTTGTTTAAGTTAAATAATTAATTAATTAATTGGTTATTTATATAGCGCCTCACTCCATACTAATAAAAGCATGCTCGGCGCGCTCACAAAATCGAAACAATAACGCTCTAAAATAGTTTTAAACAAGGTTTCGGCCGATGGAGGCACGAAACGACAATAACATTTTAAAATAGTTTCAAACAAGTTTTTTGCTGATGGATGTGTATTTGATCAATTTAGTTGAAAAGAAAAGTCTTCAAATTCTTCTTGAATGCCTTTTTTGACACAGAGTTTGTCAGTGTCTCAGGTAAGCCGTTCCACAGTGAAGGCGCCACAGATTCAAACGAGCGTACACCAATAGGGGAAGGGGTAGAAGAACTAAAAATTGTAACGTAATTCACGATATTTTAAATTTAAACTTTTCATTTTCAGTCTTTTAAATAATAATAATAATAATATTTGTAAAGCGCTGCCAACAAACATAATGTAAGCTCAGAGCGCGTTTAACATACAACTAAGAATACGGATATTACACTAGGCCAGGTGACAGAGCTAAATTGATGATAAAAAACAAGACAAAACAAATAAATGTAGCATTAACCGACTTAACCCATAAATAAGACAGTAAGTTTCTAAAGCATGTTAAATGTTATCGAAGGTAAATATTGAAATAATGAGTTTTTAAGTTCTTTTTGAAAGTAACAGTAGAGCTTGTTCGCCTCAGTTGAATGGGAAGTTGATTCCACACTTTCGGACCGGATACTGAGAAGGCTCTAAGGCCAACGGTCGTCAGAGAGAAACGGGGCTCTTCCAGAAGCGATGAGTTTGTAGAACAAAGTGTTCTTTGCGGGACATAAGGTCTGATTAGTGCCTTGAGATAGGACGGAAACTCGTATTTAAAAATGCACTGATGGCAAAGTAGCGCCACTTTATACTCAATTCTGGAGCGAGCTTAGAAGGGCAGTTCCCGAGTCTCTTTTAGACTTGCACATAAACAAACGCGCAGTACTTTTATGTATTCGTTGTAGCCTGGCGATTTAATGACATAAATGACATATATTTCTGTTGGATTTAAAACTGACAACTCTAGCCTTCATGTTTTTTTTTGGTTTAAAATGAGATTAAGCTGTTGTTGTTTTTTTTTGTTTTTTTTTTTTTTGGGGGGGGGGGGGTTATCGGTCAAAATCTAGATATTAGACTGCACAAATAAAAATCTGCTTCGACTGTTAGAATTTAAAGCCCATGTTATTCATAGTAGAAAAAAGAAAAAAGACAAATACAATTTATTGGTCTGGTAAAGAAGTATTTTTAAAATTTATGCACTGTTGTTTTACATACACAATATGTTAAGGTACAAGCGCCTGCTCTTTATTACCGATCGAATGATCGGTCACCTGGTACTATATATATATAGTACCAGGTGACCGATCATTCGATCGGTAATAAAAAGCAGGCGCTTGTACCTTATAAACATCGTGTGTATGTAAAACAACAGTGCATAAATTTTAAAAATACGTCTTTATAAGTCCAATAAATTGTATTTGTCTTTTTTCTTTTTTCTACTATGAATAACATGGGCTTTAAATTCTAACAGTCGAAGCAGATTTTTATTTGTGCAGTCTAATATCTAGATTTTGACCGACAACCCCCTCCCCCCCCCCCCCCCCCCCCGAAAAAAAAAAAAAAAGATTAATCTCATTTTAAACCCAAATAAAAAAGCATGTAGGCTAGAGTTGTCAGTTTTAAATCCAACAGAACTATATGTCATTTATGTCATTAAATCGCCAGGCTACAGCGAATACAGAACAGTACTGCGCGTTTGTTTAAGTGCAAGTCTAAAAGAGACTCGGGAACTGCCCTTCTACGCTCGCTCCACTGGCTCCCCGTGAAAGCCAGAATTGAGTATAAAGTGGCGCTACTTTGCCATCAGTGCATTTTTAATAACGAGTTTCCGTCCTATCTCAAGGCACTAATCACACCTTGTGTCCAGCAAAGAAAACTTCGTTCTGCCAACTCATCGCTTCTGGAAGAGCCCCGTTTCTCTCTGACGACCATTGGCCTTAGAGCCTTCTCAGTATCCGGTCCGAAGGTGTGGAATCAACTTCACATTCAACTGAGGCTAATAAGCTCTACTGTTACTTTCAAAAAGAACTTAAAAACTTATTATTTCAATATTTACCTTAGATAACATTTAACATGCTTTAGAAACTTACTGTCTTATTTATGGGTTGGGTCGGTTAATGCTACATTTATTTGTTTTGTCTTTTTTAATCATCAATTTAGCTCTGTCACCTGGCCTAGGGTAATATCCGTATTCTTAGTTGTATGTTAAACGCGCTATGAGCTTACATTATGTTTGTTGGCAGCGCTATACACATATTATTATTATTATTATTTAAAATACTGAAAATGAAAAGTTTTAATTTAAAATATCGTGAATTACGTTACAATTTTTAGTTCTTCTACCCCTTCCCCTATTGGTGAACGCCCGTTTGAATCTGTGGTGCCTTCACTGTGGAACGGCTTATCTGAGACACTGAAAAACTCTGTGTCAAAAAAGGCTTTCAAGAAGAATTTGAAGACTTTTCTTTTCAACTAAGTTGATTAAGTACACATCCATCAGTAAAAAACTTGTTTAAAACTATTTTAAAATGTTATTGTCGTTTCGTGCCTCCATCGGCCGAAACCTTGTTTAAAACTATTTTAGAGTGTTATTGTCGTTTCGATTTTGTGAGCGCGCTGAGCATGCTTTTATTAGCATGGAGTGAGGCGCTATATAAATGACCAATTAATTAATTAATTAATTAACTTTAACAACTGTCAAACTTTCCTATAAAATTATGTCAATTTTTTCAACTCCCTCCCTCAACCCATTCAACCTAATAATGAGTTACAGCCGGCAAATATGTTTGATAGGAATTAAAAAGGTCTACGAATAAATGTAAATCGGGTAAAAAAAAATAGGCATAGTCTAACTGGAGAATCGAACCCGGGTAGCCCCCACAGCAGTCCTCTACGTTAACAACTTAGCTAGAGAAGGCACATGTCAGATGTGAAAAGCTATTAGTCAGTATTTTGGACTAGACCTATATAAGTCAGTGACACAAACTCACAAATTGACCAATGGGGATCCGTGGGGACACAAACACGATCTTTTTATATATAGAGATTTTCAATGTTTTCAATGTATTATTCCAAACATTGTTTGACAAAAAAGTAAAAAAATATAGTTTGGTGTTAACATTATCTAATATCCCGGATTATCTTCGCTCTTGTATGGAGCTCTATACCCAGTCCCGCTCACTTCGTTCGGCTTCTGACGCGCTCACTCTGTGGATCCCTCGTGTGAGGCTAGTGTCCGCTGGTGAACGTTCATTTTCCTACGCAGGACCGTCTGCTTGGAATCACCTCCCATTACAGCTTCGCCAGAGCCCTAGCTATGACACCTTCAGGAGCCGGCTGAAGACTCACCTATTTCGTCAGCAGAATTAGCGTATTACTACATATTTCGTTGTCTGTCTGTATTCTGTAACTGTCGTCTGCGCATAGAACTGTCACCAACGGGATATGCGCTATATAAGCACCGTTATTATTATTATTATTATCCTCCATTTGTGTTACTATTTAATTTTATAATAAACTATCGCGGCAAAATATAATATTGATTAATTAAAACAATGGTATGATACATTTTTTTTATTTTTTTTTAAATTTTGAGCATTAAACTTAAATACTAAATAATTAAAGGTGAAATTATGTTATTCATTGAAAAGACTGCAAATGAAAAGATCATAATATATATAGGCTTCGTTAGATGATGTGTTTAATTTCTCCCCCTCCCCTCAATAAAACTAACAGTATATTACACTTCTGTTTATTGTTATAAGGAAAATACGAATATACTGAATTTACATCTTTTCTAGTTTACCAGATTTCGAATTGACAATGTTAACATATTCTAATATATCTTACTTTGGTAGGCCTTTATAAGCAAATTCTACATATTTTTAATGAAACATTCATTGAATTTTTAAAAAAGTGGATACTAATACAGTGTTTATTATTTACAGTGTAGAGTATACTGCTACATTGTATGCTATATACAGCGTAGTGTATACTGCTACAGTGAACACTATATACAGTGTAGTTTAATCTGCTACAGTGTACACTATATACAGCTATTCATTGTTTAAACACAAACAAGTTTTAGAGGTGTTTTTTTTTCAAAAAATGTCAGATAAAAGAAAGTTAAAAATAGTCCTTTAGTTTGGTGAAACTTCATCTAATTCTGTTATTATTTAAACGGCAAACTATTATCTGACTATTAATGAATTCGTAAATATGTATTTGTTTTTCTTTTTTTTTAAATTTAATATAAAATATATTGAAGTTTAATCTAAAATATATTGAAGACGTTCTAATCTAAATAAGCCGCGAGGGCCGCATACTATCATTTGTCCGCCCGCGCGTTACCCACTGGCTGTAGTTTGGACACCCCTGCATTACATAAATTACAATTGGTCTTGCTTTAAATTATTTCTATCATCGGTGCGCAACAGTAGTTTAAACAAGAAATTAAACTTCTTTCTGCTGTAGTAAGCCTAAGGGTATTCCCGAAACGTCATAACTGCGACGCAACAAAACACCGCTCTTGAAAGCCGCACTACATGTGGGTCGAGCAATGGCATGTTTTCACGGCCAAAATCAATTATCTACGATAAATCTAATGTGTATGTTTGTTTAACGTCCATTTCCGATTTTTATTTATGTGGCCGAAAAGCTGTAGATTTTTTTTTAGGTGAAACAAGTCGTGCATTAAAACATAAAGATAATCGTTAGAGCGCTTTTGAAGAAAATTTCCAGACATATATATATATATATACATACAATTTTAACTCGTATTATAGTATAGGATACATACAATTTTAACTCGTATTATAGTATAGGATATATATATCTGGAAATTTTCTTCAAAAGCGCTCTAACGATTATCTTCATGTTTTAATACACGACTTGTTTCACCTAAAAAAAAATCTACACCTTTTTGGCCACACAAATAAAAATCGAAAATGAACGTTAGACAAAAATACGCTTTAGATTTATCGTAGATAATTGAATTTGGACGTGAAAACATGCCATTGCTCGACCCACATGTAGTGCTGCTTTCAAGAGCGGTGTTTTGTTGCGTCGCAGTTATGACGTTTCGGGAATACCCGTAGGCTTACTACAGCAGAAAGAAGTTTAATTTCTTGTTTAAACTACTGTTGCGCACCGATGATAGAAATAATTTAAAGCAAGACCAAGTGTAATTTATGTAATGCAGGGGTGTCCAACCTACAGCCAGTGGGTAACGTGCGGGCGGACAAATGATAGTATGCGGCCCTCGCGGCTTATTTAGATTAGAACGTCTTCAATATATTTTAGATTAAACTTCAATATATTTTAAATTAAATTTTAAAAAAAAGACAAACAAATACATATTTACGAATTATCTAATAGTCAGATAATAGTTTGCCGTTTAAAAAATAACAGAATTAGATTAAGTTTCATCAAACTAAAGGTATATTTTTAACTTTCTTTTATCTGACATTTTTTGAAAAAAAAACACCTCTAAAACTTGTTTGTGTTTAAACAATGAATAGCTGTATATAGTGTACACTGTAGCAGATTACAACACACTGTATATAGTGTTCACTGTAGCAGTATACACTACGCTGTATATAGCATACAATGTAGCAGTATACTCTACACTGTAAATAATAAACACTGTATTAGTATCCACTTTTTTAAAAATTCAATGAATGTTTCATTAAAAATTTGTATGATTTGCTTATAAAGGCCTACCAAAGTAAGATATATTAGAATATGTTAACATTGTCAATTCGAAATCTGGTAAACTAGAAAAGATGTAAATTCAGTATATTCGTATTTTCCTTATAACAATAGTCAGAAGTGTAATATACTGTTAGTTTTATTGAGGGGCGGGGGGGGGGGGGAAGGAATTAAACACATCATCTAACGTAGCCTATATATATTATAATCTTTTCATTTGCAGTCTTTTAAATGAATAACCTAATTTCACCGTTAATTATTTAGTATTTAAGTTAAATGCTAAAAAAAAAAAAATGTTTATCATACCATTGTTTTAATTAATCAATATTATATTTTGCCGCGATAGTTTATTTTAAATAGTAACACAAATGGAGGATATTAGATAATGTTAACACCAAACTATATTTTTTTACTTTTTTGTCAAACAATGTTTGGAATAATACATTGAAAACATCTCTAAAAAATAATAATAAAAATCTCTATATATAAAAAGATCGTGTTTGTGTCCCCACGGATCCCTATTGTGTCACTGACTTATTTAGGCCTAGTCCTATATACTGTCTAATAGCTTTTCACATCTGACATGTGCCTTCTCTGCTAAGTTGTTAACGTAGAGGACTGCTGTGCGTGCGACCCGGGTTCGATTCTCCAGTTAGACTATGCCTATTTTTTTTACCCGATTTACATTTATTTGTAGACCTTTTTAATTCCTATCAAACATATTTGCCGGCCGTAACTCATTGTTAGCTTGAATGGGTTGAGGGAGGGAGTTAAAAAAATTGACATAATGTTATAGGAAAGTCTGACAGTTGTTAAAGTTAATTAATTAATTAATTAATTGGTCATTTATATAGCGCCTCACTCCATGCTAATAAAAGCATGCTCAGCGCGCTCACAAAATCGAAACGACAATAACACTCTAAAATAGTTTTAAACAAGGTTTCGGCCGATGGAGGCACGAAACGACAATAACATTTTTAAATAGTTTCAAACAAGTTTTTTGCTGATGGATGTGTATTTGATCAATTTAGTTGAAAAGAAAAGTCTTCAAATTCTTCTTGAATGCCTTTTTTTGACACATAGTTTTTCAGTGTCTCAGGTAAGCCGTTCCACAGTGAAGGCGCCACAGATTCAAACGAGCGTACACCAATAGGGGAAGGGGTAGAAGAACTAAAAATTGTAACGTAATTCACGATATTTTAAATTTAAACTTTTCATTTTCAGTCTTTTAAATAATAATAATAATAATAATATTGTATAGCGCTGCCAACAAACATAATGTAAGCTCTGAGCGCGTTTAACATACAACTGAGAATACGGATATTACCCTAGGCCAGGTGACAGAGCTAAATTGATGATTAAAAAAAAGACAAAACAAATAAATGTAGCATTAACCGACCCAACCCATAAATAAGACAGTAAGTTTCTAAAGCATGTTAATTGTTATCAAAGGTAAATATTGAAATAATGAGTTTTTAAGTTCTTTTTGAAAGTAACAGTAGAGCTTGTTCGCCTCAGTTGAATGGGAAGTTGATTCCAAACCTTCGGACCGGATACTGAGAAGGCTCTAAGGCCAACGGTCGCCAGAGAGAAACGGGGCTCTTCCAGAAGCGATGAGTTTGCATAACGAAGTGTTCTTTGCGGGACATAAGGTCTGATTAGTACCTTGAGATAGGACGGAAACTCGTTGTTAAAAATGCACTGATGGCAAAGTAGCGCCTCTTTATACTCAATTCTGGCTTTCACGGGGAGCCAGTGGAGCGAGCGTAGAAGGGCAGTTCCCGAGTCTCTTATAGACTTGCACATAAACAAACGCGCAGTACTTTTATGTATTCGTTGTAGCCTGGCGATTTATTGACATAAATGACATATATTTCTGTTGGATTTAAAACTGACAACTCTAGCCTACATGTTTTTTTTTTGGTTTAAAATGAGATTAAGCTGTTGTTTTTTTGTTGTTGTTGTTTGTTTTGTTTTTTTTTTGTGGGGGGGGGGTTATCGGGCAAAATCTAGATATTAGACTGCTCAAATAAAAATCTACTTCGACTGTTAGAATTTAAAGCCCATGTTATTCATAGTAGAAAAAAGAAAAAAGACAAATACAATTTATTGGTCTGGTAAAGAAGTATTTTTAAAATATATGCACTGTTGTTTTACATACACAATATGTTAAGGTACAAGCGCCTGCTCTTTATTACCGATCGAATGATCGGTCACCTGGTACTGTTATTTTATGTGTGTTAAATTGTGGACTTTTTCCTCGGTTCTACGGGGTCTCCACAGTATTACGAAGAAGAAGAAGAACCTAAGACATCAGACAATGCACAAATACACAACTTGAGATCAAATAAGTTAGCCCGCCTGTGGCTACGGTTATGCTGTAAAACAATAACAGTTATATTATTAATATGCATATCTGTTTAACGATTCGGCAACTCTCGGAATATCATTATGGTATCATCATTATATTACTCGTGAAATGTTAACGTAAGTTGTCTATACAAAGGAAGATCAGCAAACAATTACAGCAACACCTTCCAATTTAAGACAGACTTTTTTTTAATTCGGTCTCTCTATATATATTTACGGGAAAATCCGAAGCAACGCGTTTTAATGAATGCGTAGCCCAGGGTACTATAGTTATTTCTACGATCACAAGTAAAATAATTATAGACAGCCGTTGCAGAGCTTCAATAGAAAGAAAAGGCGACAAATTGAAGGGTGTGCATGTAATGTCTGTCCTCTTTAATAATAAAAAAATTATGATCTAAGTAATAAGCAGCAGCTTCTTATAATCATCTAATACACTTTTAATTTTGGAAACTCTAAGTTTTAGTATATTATTTTAACAATGTTTTATACGAAAATACTTATACTACTATTTAAACAGACACAAAAGACTTTTGTGAATAGATGTGAAGGTTTTATTAATAATACTGTGAATACTGGTATTTACTTTCGACTACAATATTGGATTAGCTAAGATAGTAAGAGGTACAATGAATGAGGTCATCGGCAAAAACCTTATCCTTATAAATGAGAAGTTTACGTAATCAATGATTGTTCTGAAAACTTGTGATGAATATCTGATTTAAATTTTAATGAATGTAGTGTGAGGGTATGCATATATCACTGACATAATCGTCATCAATCCATTGACCGTTGTGGTTGTTGGGGGTGGGGACGAATGGACACTTCAGCAGTCAACTTCCCCCCTTTATGCCTATGTTGAGCTGTTGTTCATAGTTCAGTCAACTGCAGCCCAGTCCAAAATGTATAAGTTGTCGAACCAGCATCTCCGCTGATGGCCTTTCCGACGTCCACCTTCAACAGTGTTTTTGAGGATTGTTTATGGCAGGTTATTATGTCAAAATACATGACCGAACCATATAAGTTTGCGCCGTTTAATTGTTGTCATAATGTTTCCTTAGTCCTGTGTTCTATGGAGGAGATTCATAGTATTTTTCTCAAGCATTTATTTTCGAATGCCTGCAACTTGTTTTCAGTGGCAGCGTCTAGGTCTTACATCCATACAGAACAATAGTTTTGGCAATGGCCCTGTAAAGTCTGAGCTTTGTTGGGAGACTAATGATTTTGCAGGACCAGATTATGTTTAGTCTAGCCATTCCTGTCCCTATCCTGGATCGAATTTACGACTCACAGCTTCCGTCAACGAATAGGATGGCTCCTAGATATTTGAAATTCTTTACATCCTCCAGTTGTTGTTGGTTCTATATGATGTTTGCACTTCTGGCATCTGTAGTGTTGATAATTATTTTGCTTTTTTTCTGAACTGATTTCCCTTCCGTATGCCGTTGCTCTATCATCATGTTTGTCTGTGAGCTCTTGTAGTTCTTTGCTGCTCCCAGCCAACAGGTCGATATCAGCAGCAAAGCTTAGATTTCATAGGGTCTAGCTGTAACACCTTTGTATTTGATGATGTGTATTTTTGTTAGCTGTAACAACTTTGTATTTGATGATCTGTATTTTTGTTAGCTGTAACAACTATATAATATTTGATTATGTGTAATTTTTCTTAGCTGTAACAACTTTGTATTTGATGATGTGTATTTTTGTTAGCTGTAACAACTATATAATATTTGATTATGTGTAATTTTTCTTAGCTGTAACAACTTTGTATTTTGATGATGCTTAATAAGTTAACTCGTGAACACTTTGAGAAATTGTATACGGATATAGTAAATAAACAGTTTTATCCTAAACTGTTATTTTTGTTCTTGCATCATTTTGTTTCCCTTTATGATTGTCGATGCTACTTGGTACGTGAACTACTCGTCTTGTCAACCATAGAAGACCATAATGCTGCTTCTCATTACCCAATCTAAAAGGAATGCATGTGAGGCCGGCTGGCCCCGACTGTCAACCAAAAACCAACTGACACTTCGCGGGTTCTATCCCTGCTTTCGACCGATCCCTGTCGCCCTGCAGGAGTTTTTGGGCCTAGAGGACGTAATAATCTTCTAGAGCGCACTGAGCATGCTAAAATAGCATGGATAGAAGCTCTATATAAACAATCATTATGATTATATTATTAGTGACATGGATTTTTTTTACACTAAATTAATCAGAGCTATACAGTGTTTCACAATGTTAAAAAGCGGAAAGGTGACCTGGAGTTGCTGTAGCGAAGACTCCGGGTTGGAGTCATGGTGAAGTTTAAGATTGTTTACGAGTCTAGCGGGTGAGTACGTATACATATCTACTCGAGTTTGATTTATCAGTTTTCTGAAATAAAACAACGAAAGTGTCTACCTTTTTCACATTTGTTGAATAATAAATGTCTAATGAAGTTATATGTGATGTTATAAGCTATCTGTGAAATTATCTTATTTAACAAGCCACGAAGTCATTATATTAATTGGTTTGACGTAATCAACTTAGAAACCCAATGAACATCAGAGGCCTTTACTTCTAGACAACAAGCCAAGACACAGTCTAGCACAGATAGAGTCTTGCCTCCTAGTCCCGCTATTACACATAGCGTGAGTTCATTTAGCAAATAGCACCCACCCTGTTAGTTTTTAGTTATTAGAGGCTAATGACGGAATCTTCGAATAACTTACGACTTTCGATATCTTTCTATCTGTCAAACCAAAGACTTATATGAGATGGACCGCTTGCTCTATTTATCGAGCTGAAAATAGTTAGTTTGCGCATGCGCGTCCTCTGATTTGCATTTTTCCGGTGTACATAAGTTATGAAGAATTGTAAACTGTATTACAAGGTCGTGTCTATATTAACGGACGCTACAAACTTGAAACCTAGTAATGTGTATTAAAAACTATAATGCCTGGTGGCAATTGTGCACTTCTAGAATTTTCAGCATGTTATAGCCTACTCGGAAAAGTGGCTTGCATTTTTTTTATTCAGCTCTATAAATAGAGCAAGAGGTCATCTTATTATAGACTTTGCTTATACATATTTATCCAGTTATAAAATTAAATCAAAGCTATTAAATAAACCGGAAGAATACAATGCAAACTGGAATTCCGAAAATAAGTCTTTCTAATCATCAAATAGCAGAAATATTAAAGCATGCAGTCCATCTTAGTCTTTGGTCTATCTGTCTCGCTCATATTCTCCATAAAACTTCTTTGTGCAGTACACTCAATTAATACTTTTGTTCTCATTTGTAATCAGTGTAAATCACCCACATGTAAAATCGAGGAAAATTATTGTATGGTACCTTATAAGAGTTAATGTTAGTGAGTTAATGAAATAATGTATGACCAGGTTTGTCTGAAATTACTTTTTCAAATTTCTTTAATATTTCCTTCACTTCTTTGATTTGTAATTCTTTTAAATGAGCTAAAGAAATGTCTTTATAGCTTTTAGTATTGCTATTTTGTAGTACATTACAATTTTGCACTTGTGAAACATTTGTGTCATCATTCAGTTTTATCACTACATAATCTTCACTACTATTTTCAGACGTCACATTATGTTCAATTTTGTTAATGTTTTCAGCTGTCACTGAATATTTTCTAAGATCATTGATATGAAATTTTCTTATAGAGTCTTTTACAGAGATTTCATATGAAACTGTATTAATTCTTTTTTTTAACAGTATATGGACCATGCCATTTCTTATTACTATTTGTTGGTGTTGGTGAAAAAACCAATACTAGATCATTAGGTTTCAAGGTTCTCAAATACCTATGTTTGTTTTTTATTTCTCTTTGTTTTTGTCCTGACATTTTTAAATTTTCATTGGCTATTTTATTTACATAACCAAGTTGAGATTTTAAATCTTCAATATACTCTTCTGTATTATACTCAATGTCATCATTATCAAGTATTGTATTTTTGAAATTGTCCAAAGGACTATTGGCTTGTCTTCCAAACATTAGTTCAAATGGTAAATAATTAGTTGTCTGGTGTATAGCATTACGATATGCGAACAAAAGCATAGGTAAATAAACATCCCATTCCTTAGGCTTATCTATACAGCATTTTTGGATCATTAGTTTAATTGTCTGGTTAAATCTCTCCACACATCCATTCGACTGTGGATGATATCGAGTGGAAAATATCTGGGTTATTTCTAGCAATTCATGGAATGCTTTAGTTAAATTGGAAACAAACTGTGTCCCATTGTCACTTAATATGTCCATAGGAAAACCATACTTTGTAAATACGGACAACAAACCCGTACAAATGCGTTCAGATGTTATGTCTTTCAGTGGAATAACCTCTACCCATTTTGTGGCTAAGTCAATGATAACTAAAGCAAATCTGTTTTTATTAGTTTTAGTCATTGTCATGGGACCTATTATGTCTATTGCAACCTTATGAAATGGTATTCCTATCACATTAAATTCTTGAATGGGAGCTATGTGAGTAGATGTGTTCTTATTTTTTCTTAAACAACTATTACAACATTCTTTTATGTGATGTTGAATGTCTCTTTTCATTCCCTTCCACCAAAAATTTCTTTTTACTGTATGGTACGTCTTATCTGTACCTAAATGTCCACTTAGTGGTTTACTATGTCCAGCTACAATTATTGTATTTACTAATGTCTTGGGAACTATTATCTGTTCTTCTCTGTTATGCATTTGTGCATCTATATTGAATCGAATAACTATTCCATTCTTTATTTCTATACCTTTATTCTGTTTGAGTTCACCTTCTTTAGTATTTGTTTTATTTTTTAACAATTTATTTATATAGTCATCTTTTTTCTGTTCAGCTTGTAACAATTGATGAGTTATTTTACCCATTTCAAGCACTGTTTTTTCATTATGCTTTACAGTGTCTATTTCAGCAAATGTTTGTTTCTCTACCTGATTCTTTTCATGATTACTTATTTCTGGTTTATATGTCTCTTTCTTGCTAATAGCTACAGTTAAATGTTTGTTTAAGACATCTTTTTGGTTTTCATAGTTATCCAAATGATCATTTGCTATCTTTAAAGCTTTATCATGATTTCTGACATGCTGAGTCAAAATTATAGATTTCAATTCACCAGGAACATTCAATTCATTACACACATTTTCAAACTCATCTATGTATTGACCAATTTGTTGAGTACCATTCCAATTATGGAAGTTATTTTCTTTACTTTTTAGTTTCACAGGTTCCAACATGTTTATCCATTCATGTGATTGAACATTATTTGACTTCAAAATGCATAGATTTTGAGATAGTGTACTGATGGGATCATTATTGAATTTATTCAAAGTCATAGGATTCTGAATTTCTTTTATATCTAGTCTATTCCTAATCCATTCTTCAAAAATTTGTACTGAATTGTCTGGTTTAACATTGGTTGCATTACCTATGATAAGTGGAGCGGTGCATTTGGGCATTACGACAGCTTTTACTTTCCCTGCGATCCAAGGGGTGTCAATTAAAATATTTGCACATTTGCATGTAATGGAACTCCCATCACCTAGTGTAATTACTTCTATGTCATCAATATATTGATCAGACTCAACTAGATTAGCTTGTACTATTAAGCACGAGCACCCAGTGTCTCTCAATGTCATGGTCTGAATATGATTAACATAAGAAGGGAACAAGTATAACTGTCCACCTGCTTCATGTATGTTAGTAAAGTATTTTCCAGTATTAGATTTTGGTGCTACAGTTGAAAAATTGTTACTTTGAGAAAAGTAACTGTCAAACAATTGTTTAGGTTCCGTTTGTTGGCCCTGAAACGGTGATGAACAATCATAAGATATGTGCCCATAACCCTGACAATTATAACATCTTATTGATGTAGGATTATCATTGACCCTATTGCTATTGCCTCTAGACTGATTGTAAGAACCCCTACTATTATTGCCACTATAATAGCCTCTGTTGTTGTTACCTCTAGTTTGTTTAAAGTAACCTCTATTATTATTATAGTAACCTCTATTATTGTTGTTACATCTATTGAAAAATCTACCATTATTTTGGTTATTAGAATTAGTGTTTCTTGTGGGTGACAAACTATGTCTTCTGAAAGGATAGTTAGTGTTTCTAGCATTACTCCTATTTTGGTTTCTTGGTCTGTTGTCCTGATTTTGATATGCATTGAAAACATTCAAGTTGTTTTCGAAAGCATTCAAATTATTTGTATCTTCATTTTTACTAAGTGCCACACCAGGATGACTGTCCTTGTAATTATTTAAGGCTGTTTTCCATTCCTCTACATTTCTAATGTTTCTTTCTTTAAGATATGTAAATAGTTCTGGAGTGGCCATTGTGAGAATTTTATCAATAATTATCATGTCTAATATATGTCTGGGATTATTTATGTCCACTTTACTTAGTGTTAACCATTTTTCTAGGTATTGGCTTATGTCATTAATGAACCTATCAGTGTTGTCACTAGCTTCCAGTCTAACCTTATGAAATTGTTTTCTATAATGATCAGGTGTAAAATTATAAAAATTGAACATTGCTGCTTTTATTTGATCATATGTTCTACCAATTCCTTCACCTACTGCTTTTAGCCCCTTTTCTTTAACTGCTCCTAATAATTTAGCAGCCCATTTATCTTTTGGTAAGTTATTAGCTATACAATTTTCCTCAAAAATAGATAAGAAACTATCTAAATTATTTTCATTTTCATCAAAGGGCTGTACGTTAAATTTGTCATTAACTTTATGAGTGTAAGATTCTGTGACCTTAATTTTTCCTAACTCTAATTCAGTTTCATAACTTTTATGTTCTAATTCTGTGTGCTGAGTTATTTTCATTTTTTCAATTTCTGCTTGTTGAGCTAGTTTTAGTTTCTCAATTTCTTTAGCTCTTAAGTCAATTTCTGTTTGTTGAGCTAGTTTTAGTTTTTCAAATTCTCTATCTTCAGATCTTTTATCTCTTTCCTTATTTTCTATCTCTTTTTCAAATTCTCTATCTTCAGCTCTTTTATCTCTTTCCTTATTTTCTATCTCTTTTTGTTCTTGTTTTTGTTCTAAAGTCCAAGTGTGAACTTTTTCTTCAATAAATTTCATCATGTCTTTTTTTTCTATTTCATATTCCATAGCTAATTCTTTAGCTCTGGCATACATTTGTGCATTAGTTTCAAACGAAGCCATTTTTTATTTTTTTTATTTGCTTATTTGTCCAGTGTTATTATGTATTTGTTATTACACAATTTTTAAAGTATGTTTTATTTATTACACAAATTCAATTTATTTGTACTGTGACCAACTTAATCATATACTGATATGATTAATAACACAGATTCTATATATTAGTTATACTAAAATGTGACCCAATGATAATCAAAATCAAAGCTTGATGACTTACATGATTATTTGTTCACATTTATATTTTTATAGAGTTCGTCAAAGCTTGATGACTTATATGACTAGTCTCTTTCTTGACCTAATCACACTAAGTTCCTACGGTAGGACAATAAATGTGCAATGATAAAAATTTATTTACTCACCATGAATTACTTGAGTCAAATGAAAGTTCAACTTCTGGACCACCCCAAAATTTACTATGTGTTACAAAGCTTATTTTATGACTATTTATACAATGTACTGAATCTGTATGTGCGCAATATTATGTTACCTCACAAGTATGTTATTGCATCTTTTAAAAGAATTCAAAACTTAATTATATTATTTACAGTACTCCAAAGATATTTGCATAATAAATTATTTGCTACTTTACAAATAATGCATATGAACACAAAAACAAAATAATTGCTGCTTTAAATAGACAATACCAAGAGGAATTCAACAATAGAATTACAATATATAAACATTGACCAAACAATATGATGTTTTAATAACAATACAACAATTATTTACGATCACAAACAAGACTTACACAGCTAACGACTATATTTGTAAATAAAACAAATATCCCTATAGAATCATCTACATTAAAACCTCGAAAAGAAACAGAATTAGAGTAAAGACAGAAGTAAAAGTATTGAGGTCTTAACATAGACTACCTCCAACCTCCCACACATATATATTGTATACATATAACATGAAATTATCGTATTTAACAAAGTAACATAAGAAAGAAAAGATAGTAATGATCAGTGTCAGTTTCTTCAATGACTTGATGTAACGATAGTAACGATCAGTGTCAGTTTCTTCAATGACTTGATGAAATGTTACACAATATTCCGACTATGAAGAGTCTGAAAGTATATCCATGTATGACTAGCATACGGTAGGCACACTATGACAATTGTGTGATCTGTCTTCACTTCACGTGAAATCTGCCATCTCCGATGTGGACTGGATATTTAAAATAGGTACTGTGTATATCACAAGAGCTTTACATCTGACTTCCGGCTAATCTGTTTACTGACATTCACTGTCACGTCGGGATGTATATGTATAATAAAACAATTAGTCAAAGTTGAAGTTGAACTGCAGTTATGTTGAAACAAGGAGACTTCCAATCACAACAGTGCGCCGCCATTTTTTTTATCTAGTGTCCGCCATCTTGTGTGACGTCATTGCTTCACTTCATAGCATATTGTAAAATGTTACAGAGTCTAGATTCAGAAGCTTTTTGTTTAAAAATGTTCCTTGCGTGATAATTCAATTTTTCATGATCAACGATTGATCACAAAGAAATTCATACGACAGCTCTCCACGTTCCACGTAATGCAAATATAATCTTGAAAAAAAAATTATTAATTCCAGCGTCGGCACCTTTGAAAAATGCAATGTGGGTTGAGATGTAGAGCGCCACGTGCACCCACCTTTTTGTTGCTTGTTGTGCCGCCTATGTATCTACTGACTTTTACAAGTCTTACTGCAGTGTCTCCGTTTCCTGTTATCCTGAATATGGCTTTATACAGTGTTGATTAAATCTTGATTAATATCTTTAGAAATCGTCCATTAAATTCTGCCATCCAACAGCAAATCATATATTTTCTGAGAGATGTTTTAGCGTTCTCTCTAACGATTTTATGACCAGGTTGACTGGTTGAATAGTTTGCTGAATAGTTTGCTTGAGAGTGTTGACAATTTGAAAATCAGACTTTACCTTCTAAGATTTGTTCTTGTGGAAGCATTTCATTATGTTGTAGCGTAGTAGTTTAGTAGTTGCCGTTCACCGCTGCGACCAGTTGTAAGTTGTATATTTACACTTGTATCATTCACTCACACGAGGCGTTCATAAAAATACTTAACACTCCAGGAACAGTAAAATATATAAATAAGTTTATTCACACACATATATTTTTATGTCCTCACAATTCATATGAATATCCATGCACAATGATATCTGTATATATATATATATTCACTCAATAGCATTGCAATTTATCTCATCTAATTTACAGAATAGATTCACAGAGATCTCTCATATTATGTCCATTACAAAAACTCCACATAAAAATACAGCTCCTCTCTCTACAAAAGCTGAATGCCCACTACTCTACCAATGTCAAGTCTCGTAACCTTTCCTCCGATCTTTTCTAACCTAACACGTGAATTAACAACACAACTGCGTAATTATTATAGTCTCCGTCTGCCTTTGCTATCCAAGGTCAAGGTCTACTCTTCTTTTCATTGGTTATCTCTCTTTGACCATAGACTATTTATTATATTCTATTTCAATCACTGACAGCCATTATATCTGGAAAATACTTAAGTATGAAGGAATCCCAAAGACATTTTTTTCAGCATCTTTCACAACCCCTAGCAAAGCTCAATTTGTTCCGTCAGGTCTGGCGATGAGTATACCGAAGATTTTAACATTATAACTGGAAATAGACAAGCAAGTTTATTATTAACACTTTTATATTTTTTGTGATATATTTTAGTATGTGACAGTCAACATATCCCTCACGCTATGGCATTCTATGATCATATGATATCCGGCTCACTAATATCATTTTGCTTAATAACTATGTTTCTTTAATCTGTTTCTATCTTTACTAGTTAGTTTTATCCTAAAAGTTTACCAGAAACATTGTCTAAAACTTGATCTCATTGTTCATTAGACGCAGAAGCTGATGGCACAGTTGATCGTCCCACAAATATCTGAAATGACCCAAAGCAGACCAGAGATATTCGCGTACAAGCCAATGGCCATACCTGGCATCGCATACCTCATTGCGTGGTCGGCGAATCTAGGCAGGTTGCAGACCGTGTGGATCAGAGCCAGTCCCAGGATGACGCTGACCAATCGAATTTCTCTGGCGGTCAGAGAGTACCTGGATGTGGTGGAAGATTCCGTCTGCGTCATGAGAGAGCGTCGAGACCTTGCGGACATCTTCAGCGCGTAGAACATTATCGCCGAGCAAAAGAGAATTATGATTTGCCAAAGGAAGAAAAGCGCCACGACCGCAACGCTGATGATGTACGTCTGCAGCAGAATTAGTACCTGCGTGTATTCGAAATCCAGCACGACGTAGCTCGTTTCCGTCTCGTTCTTCAAGTTGACGTTTTTCACCTCTCGCTTTTGCACCACGTAAAACGGCACGATGAAGGAGATGTATAGTGAACATACGCAGACGACCGTGACTGTGATTCTCGGCCTGGAGAAGGTTTGCTTCACAGTGAAGGGCAAAGCTACGCAGCAGCATCTCTCGATCCAAAGCAGCGTGGTTATCCAAATGGCAGAAATATCAAAGCAAACGGTCCATCTTATTATAGTCATTGGTCATATGAAGAATCTGATACAACAACTCATTTTGAAAGTTTATTTGCAGTATTAATTCAATCATTTTAAAAGGATCGTCATTGTCAGAATGAAACCTGTGCATAGATAGACTTTCTGAAACTTATAACACAGTTTCATTGATACTAAATTTCCAATTATTACTTAAAACGGAGACATTTGTTTAAACCACGTCTGAATCGGGGGGGGGGGGGATAAAAAGTGTCATTATTTGCACAATCGTCATAAAAACAAAAGAAAAATAACAACAACCAATATTATTTTTTTCCTTATGCGAAACCCCTAGTACAGCTGACGCCTGTGTGAGCAGAACTTCTTGTGCCTTTTTAAGTATATGTTATTATTATGACAATTTTCACAATGGACAAATACATTTTTTTTTAAGCATCTAATTTGTTTGGATTTTTCTGTGTGCAGAACTATTCAAACAACTGAAACGAAAAAAAAGAAATAATGTTGAATAATGTTTTATAAAATAAAGCTAAACATTAACAAAAAATTATATTTATATATTACAGTTATTAGAAGTACAAAGAACACACGAAGTGATGCTATCATAGCTTATGGTAATAAGTGTGTGTGTGTTTTTTTACGAATATTGATGTGTAGTACATAATAGGATAAAAAAGTCTATTTTTAGCCCATCATTGAAACAGCCCATTCAGCTAGACAAGTCTAGATCTCACACGTAGATAAAAAAAAAACGCACTTCTGTATTCAGGGGCAAACTCGAGATGGTGGTACAGTAAAAGGACTAAATATGTAATCCCAAGGCTACATCGATAAATAAATAAATAAATAAATAAATAAATAAATAAATAAATAAATAAATAAATAAATAAATAAATAAATAAATAAATAAATAAATAAATAAATAAATAAATAAATAAATAAATAAATAAATAAATAAATAAATAAATAAATAAATAAATAAATAAATAAATAAATAAATAAATAAATAAATAAATAAATAAATAAATAAATAAATAAATAAATAAATAAATAAATAAATAAATAAATAAATAAATAAATAAATAAATAAATAAATAAATAAATAAATAAATAAATAAATAAATAAATAAATAAATAAATAAATAAATAAATAAATAAATAAATAAATAAATAAATAAATAAATAAATAAATAAATAAATAAATAAATAAATAAATAAATAAATAAATAAATAAATAAATAAATAAATAAATAAATAAATAAATAAATAAATAAATAAATAAATATGAGACTTATATAGCGCATATCCCGCTCCCGTTGAGAATAGTTCTATGCGATATGCTATAGTTGTCTTTTTGATTTAAAAGTTTAACTACGAGAGTATTTTATCTTGCATCTCTCGGACGCTACTTTTAACCCTTACAGTCCCGGGCGCGTATTTAGCGGAACTGAAGGCAGCATAGATAGAAGTAGGTCGGTACGGGAAGGGTTAATACATAAAGTTTACATAATATATAAGATTATTGCGTCCTTCAGTTAGTTTAGTAAAAACCTTTATAATTGAATACATTGTTTCAGGTATATATTATACACAATACATTTTATCATCATCAGACCCGTGACTTTCGTCGTGGGGGTGCTACGTCGGTGCGCGTAACCAGATTTCTCCATCCTTCACGGTCAGAAGCGTATCAAGGGGTAGTTTGGTTCACTCTTTCAGGTCGTCCAACCATTTCTTTTTTTTCTGGCGACCTTTTATGCGTGTTCCTTCCACTGTATCTTGTAGGATGGTTTTGGACAGAGAGGCATGCCTTACAGCAGGGGTCGGGAACCTTTTTGTCTGAGAGAGCCATGGACACCACATATTTTGAAAAGTAATTCTGAGAGAGCCATACATTATGTTTAAAAAAAAATTCAAGTAAATTTCCCTTTAATTACAATGAATGCAGGGTTGCTATTTTTCTGTCTTTTAGGTCAGCAGTCTATCTCCTTTACAACTTCTGATGCTGAGCTGCAGTAGACTTTAGCTCATTTGTAGAATAAAATATTGATATGCAATTAATATGTAGATCAAAGGAGTCTAAAGAAACATTTTTTTTTATAATCGAAAATTTGTCTGCGAGCCAGCTGTAGTCATGAATAGAGCCACATCTGGCTCGCGAGCCATAGGTTCCCGACCGATGCCTTACAGTATGGCCAAACCTTCTCAGCTTTCGTCGTTTTACAGTTGAAAGGAGTGCCTTGTATACACTGATACATAATAGTAATAGTATATGATAATTTACACAGAAGAGCAAAGTTTCCTTGTGTCTTTGACGTCACATATGTTGAAATGTTCACACTAAACTATGCGACCGAAGAAAAATGTTAAAACGATATCAAAATACGTCGTCTTAGTGAAGTCTAATTAGTAGTGGCTTAAAGTAGACCTAAGTATTTGTCTGCGTAGATGTAATTGTGCAATTAACTGTAGTTAAATTGTTATTCCCACTAAAACTTCCTTTGCGTTAAGGTATGAGATTATTCATTTCTTCGAACCCTGGATATTAACTTTTTGCGTAAAGTGAGTTTAGTTCCCCTAAGCGATCAATGGGAAGTGGGCACATCCGACTCATCCTGGCTCTTCTATTATAATAATATTGACAAGTAGCCTATTGCCTAAAATACACTATTTAATTGACGAGTCTTAAATAGACAAATTGGATGCAAATTCATTTCCGCTATATTTCCGTAAACAATCGTATAATTATCTTTTCGGCATGTTTCTAGTAATTTACTCTATACGTGTTATTATCACTTTTTACATGTTTCAAGTGCATTGTGGAACTTCCGGTTTCATTTTGTATTGCTTACAATGGCAACCATTACGATTGCAAGCAGAGATTTATAACTTGTTGCTGCCTTAACATTCACGGATGTTGAAATTCAAGTTCAGGCCGACTACAAATAAACAAAGGCTATAAGTATTATTGTGAGGATTATGTCTTAAATATTAATAGTGGGTATGCCAGAAATTATTCCAGAAGGAAGCCATTTTTTAAATTAAATTTAGCGAATAGAATCGGAAGTGAAGATGCATCCAAAACTTATGCATGCATAAGATTTAAGACTGGTCAATTAATGCATGGCTCGGTCATGTGTTGCGACACAATAGCCTGACAAAAACAATCTCTAGGGCACGGTGGAAGGTGGGCGTAGGAGAGGCCGTCAGCGGAAATGCTGGTTCGACAATGTCAAGGAGTGGACAGGGCTGCAGTTGACTCAACTATCGACAACGGCTCAAGATAAGGAAAAGTGGAGAAAGTTGACAACCGAAGTGTCCATTCGCTCCCCCCAACGATCTTAACGGTCATGGGATTGATGGTGATGATGAAGAAAAGCTTGGCGAAATGTGCATAAGCAATGAATGGAACTTCCACGTCTATTAAGTCGTCAGGGGATGTTTTTAAATAGATGGCATTAATAACCACATGACCTTCGAATTCAAAGAGTAAGCAAAAGTGTTTGTGTGTGTGTGGGGGGGGAGGCGTCTTTCAGTCTGGAACTGATGGACTAAGGGTCTTTTCCTTTTCCATTATTGAAATTGTATTCGTTAAATGTAATTTTATAGCTTACGATTCGTGAAAGAAAGTGTAGGCTATAACCCACTGGGTTCATACAAAGTAATTTGAAAACAGTGTAAACTTATAGAATACAATTAATTGTTATGAATAGCGCTATATAAAATGTGTAATTTGTAACAATTAAATTGTATGTTTGGTCCATTTATTTCAATGACTCATTATATGGAAAGGTTTTATGACATTCACTTCTTCACCACTCACATTTTCTTGTACAATTTTCTTGCAATACCATTTCTTTCTTATGATAGTCTTTTTAAAAAAAAATAATTTGATCATACTCGGGGTGCAATAATCAAAGAGGAACCGCGGTGGCTACATTTGTGTGTGTGTGTGTGTTTTAAATACTCCTACGTTTTGCGTAGGAGGGGAAAGAAAAATGGAAGAAACAAGGAGTTACAAGGATATTTGTTGTTGAAATTTAAAGCTTAGTCCTGTCAGGCAGGTCATGACCTAACAACGTTACCAGACAGTAAGCAGGACGTCACAGGTACACCGTAGATTGGGTCAACTATTCACTCCCATTTTGCGTCTAAATATAGCGTTGTCTAGCGTATCTATGGGATTTAACTCTTTCAAAACAGTTTTTTAAAAGGAGGGCCTTTATCCTTTACCTTGGGTTTTTTTTTCACAGCGGTTGCACTGAAAATATTTTGACTTGACCACTTGTTCACTTCGAGGAAATGTTTGTAGTAAGTTTGTAGATAAAACTGTTTGTATACGGCACGGCTTGTAGGCGGCACGGTTCGTAGACAGTTTGTAGACAAGACGTTATGTAGACAGCACGGTTTGTAGCCGGCACAGTTTGTAGGCGGCACGGTTTGTAGCCGACACAGTTTATAAGCAGCACGGTTTGTAGCCGACACAGTTTGTAGACAGTTTGTAGACAAGACGTTATGTAGACAGCACAGTTTGTAGCCGACACAGTTTGTAGCCGACACAGTTTGTAGACAGTTTGTAGACAAGACGTTATGTAGACAGCACAGTTTGTAGCCGACACAGTTTGTAGCCGGCACAGTTTGTAAGCAGCACGGTTTGTAGCCGGCACAGTTTGTAGCCGGCATAGTTTATAGCCGGCACAGTTTGTAGGCGGCACAGTTTGTAAGCAGCACGGTTTGTAGCCGACACAGTTTGTAGACAGCTTGTAGTCAAGACGTTATGTAGACAGCACAGTTTGTAGCCGGCACAGATTGTAGGCGGCACGGTTTGTAGCCGACAGTTTGTAGACAGTTTGTAGACAAGACGTTATGTAGACAGCACGGTTTGTAGCCGGCACAGTTTGTAGGCGGCACGGTTTGTAGCCGGCACAATTTGTAGGCGGCACGGTTTGTAGCCGGCACAATTTGTAGGCGGCACGGTTTGTAGCCGGCACGGTTTGTAGGCAGTTTGTAGACAGCTCCGTTTGATGTAGAAGGTTTGTATACAGCACCGATGGAAGAAAAATACATAGATAGGGCTGTTAGTAAATTGTCTGTGGACAGCGCAACGTGTAAATAATGAATACACATTGTGTATACAATTTGAAAAATTCAAAGTTACAGACATTGTCTATATCGATATCAAAGTATTTTGTCACGCATGATTTTATTAAAACGTTTTAATCCAGAAATTTAAACCAAACAAGTCTCCACGATCTAGGTTTCTTCTAAAGTTTGTATAGCGCATAAGCTTATCCATATATCTCCGACAATGGAAATTGTTTAACCAATAAAACAAACGTTCTCATTGCAGGATATTGTTTATCAATAGAATACATGAACTGCTTTCGTTTATTATCTGATGATAACATTTAACATTGTTTAATAATTGTGTTTTTGAAATGATAACACAGGATGTTGAATGCATGTTTGGATGATAAGAATTATAATAAACAGGAAACCAACAGTTCTAAGGAGTAACATTTAGGCTGGTTAAAACACAGTACACACAATCACATAGATCTACAGGCATGCATATAAGCTTATGTTTGTGTGTGTGTGTGTGTGTGTGTGTCAATAAATGCTTTTATTATTTTATAATTATATAGATAGAGCTAATGATAAAGTGAAAGCTAACAAATAGACAGATAGCGAGATGGACAGGTCGAAACATGGACTATTAATATATATATATATATATATATATATATATATATATATAGAGAGAGAGAGAGAGAGAGAGAGAGAGAGAGAGAGAGATAGATGGATAGATAGATAGATAGATAAATAGATAGATTGATGGATAGATAGATAGATAGATAGATAGATAGATATATAGATAGATAGATAGATAGATAGATAGATAGATAGATAGATAGATAGATAGATAGATAGATAGATAGATAGATAGATAGATAGATAGATAGATAGAGAGGGAGGGAGACTGATAGAGAGGATAAGATAGATTTATAGATGATAAATAGATAGATAGATGGATAAATGGATGGATAGATTGATAGATAGATAGATAGATAGATAGAGAGATAGATAGATAGATAGATAGATAGATAGATAGAGGGAGAGAGGGAGACTGATAGAGAGGATAGATAGACAGATTGATAGATGATAGATAGATAGATAGATAGATAAATGGATGGATGTATGGATAGATAGATAGATAGATAGATAGATAGATGGATGGATGGATAGATAGATAGATAGATAGATAGATAGATAGATAGATAGATAGATAAATAGATAGATAGATAGATAGATAGATAGATAGATAGATAGATAGAGAGTGAGACTGATAGAGAGGATAGATAGATAGATTGATAGATGATAGATAGATAGATAGATAGATGGATAAATGGATGGATGGATAGATAGATAGATAGATAGATAGATAGATAGATAGATAGATAGATAGATAGATAGATAGTTAGAGAGGGAGGGAGACTGATAGAGAGGATAAGATAGATTTATAGATGATAAATAGATAGATAGATGGATAAATGGATGGATAGATTGATAGATAGATAGATAGATAGATAGATAGATAGAGAGATAGATAGATAGATAGATAGATAGATAGATAGATAGATAGATAGATAGATAGATAGATAGATAGATAGATAGATAGAGGGAGAGAGGGAGACTGATAGAGAGGATAGATAGATAGATTGATAGATGATAGATAGATAGATAGATAGATAGATAGATGGATAAATGGATGGATGGATAGATAGATAGATAGATAGATAGATAGATAGATAGATAGATAGATAGATAGATAGAGATAGAGAGAAAGAGAGAGAGTGATAGATAGATAGAAAGATAGAAAGATATATACATAGATGCATAGAAAGATAGATAGATAAATAGATAGATAGAAAGAAACACTTTTTTTACCGTTTCAATTATATAGCTTTAACAAAAAATGGGTCATATCCTGGATCAGGATTCCCCTGTCAAAAACAAAACTTATTAAGCTTATACAGCTAGATGGATGATAAATTCATTCAGGTAGACCACAGACTCTATTGTCTTTAATGAAAGAAACAAGTTGTTGACGTCATTCAAGGATTAGAAACTAAATACGTTGTTCATTTAAAGAAGCGCTCCGATTGGTCGGGCGAGAACTGCCTTGTGCTGATTGGTTAGTGAAACCGAGTGGATTTCATGATAAATTTACGAGTAACGTAACCTTAGTCACATTTCCTACGTCAACCAGTGCAAGACTAGGTGCTTTGTTTTTAATAGTAAAGAAAAACGTAAACATAATTTTTAACAGATTTATAAAGTTTTGAGCATTTTCTTGGCAACCATGTCCCCTAGTACAAAATTCATCTTGATTTTTGTGTCTTTATGTTGTAAGTATTTTTTTTCAAATCAGATTTTTATCTCTCTGTTTATTTATCTAATAATATAAAATGTTTTGTTTTTTTAATTTATTTTATACTTTTTTTTAATAGCCAAAAAAAGTGCGTTC
This sequence comes from Anisus vortex, assembly GCA_949126835.1. NCBI lineage: Eukaryota > Metazoa > Mollusca > Gastropoda > Planorbidae > Anisus > Anisus vortex. Next base: position 5,794,568 of record OX421501.1, read on the forward strand.
TTTAATATACATTGGTGTTAATATTTTAGTAGATTTTTTTTTTCGCGTGCTAGTTTAGCTTACAAAAATATCATCCCTCATAGCAGTGAGATTGTTTGCATTGAGTCGGCCACGTTATGCTTAGGTCTATGCGAAACAATTAAGTGAAGTAGCATTCCTTTTCAGACAGCGTCGGCCCACCAATGGGGGCAAGTGAATTAGCGTTGACAAGTTTTCCATGGCAATGGCGTACAAGGGAATTGTGTGAGCATAGGCTATAATATACATGGACCGCTTGCTTTAGTAATTCTGCTATATGATGACTCGAAACACTGCTTTTGGGAATTTCCGATTCGTTGTTTCCTTTGCACTTCCTTTTTATTGAATCGCTTCGATTTTCTAAATGAAAAATTTAAATCGAAAGTTGAATACAGCGGAAACATTTAAGAAACAACGAGGAGCGTAGAAGTAATTTCAGTCAGCCTTATTGGTTGCGCACGGAAAAAAAAGTTGATATAAGCTCTAAAAATAGAGCAAGCGGTCCATCTTATTATAGTCTATGGTGTGACCATCACAAGTGTAGAGAATTCCTCATTAGGCTATTTAGTTGTAGAGTGACTTCTCATCTAGGAAAAATTATTATCCTTTACGTTTCTACATCTTATCTTAGGCTATAGGCTATATTACAGACTCTCCTTCTATAAAGAAGATTATTGCGTCCTACGCTCATCCGTGGTCCGAGTCGAGTCTTGCATCGTTATTAATGTATTAAATGGGGAAAAAAAGGTGACTAGCGTATTGTTTCATATTATATGGGTGTTTAAACAAGCATAGAAAAGCTGATCCGTAGGCGAAACATTCCACACAAAAAAGTTAGTACTCTTAGGCAGCCGGTACTGTCAATTAACATTTTTAAGTTTCGTACACGCCGACTTCTCCAGTAAAAAAAAAAAAGAAGTTCAAAGTAATTTATTATAGCCCATAAACGGAATAGCCACCGTCGAATATGCGATATCACTATACTGTGTCGTAGTTTGTATAGCAAGTGCGGTATAAAAAATAAAATATCAAAATTATTAAGAAAAGAGTTGCATTCCTTTTTAAATTATTGTCTTGCGTCACAATGGTAGAAATTTCCACATTAAGCTTAGGCGGGGGGCAAACAAAACATAAGAAAAATGTTTTGGTAGAGTTCTAGAGTGACTATGTAGATGTATGTAGAAATAAGTGCCCAGACAGAAGAAACGCTTAAAAGAAAAGACATTCCACTCAAACGTATAAACGTAGATACGACAATACCGAATAACTGGGGCCGCAAACTAATCGAAACATGTAAAAACACAAACATGTTAATAATGAATGGAAGGAAGGGGTTACTGTCACATAAACCTACGACTACATTTAGCACAGTAATCGATTACGTACTAGCAGACAATGACCTTTTTCACAAAATTAGGAATCTAATAATCCACGACTTTGATCACCTATTCTCAGATATCCATTGTTTAATATCATGTGAATATGAGATTGAGATTGGTGGAGCAAATAAACCTGGAAATGCGCGTAGACGACTAAATAATAGACCAGTGGTAGAGATCATTAAACCGTGGGTGCAAACTAAATCTAAGAACTATTTTGAAATGGTAGAAAAGCAAAACAAAAACAGCATAAATCTGAAACTAGACGAATTACTAGAAAGAAGTGACCTTTGTAACTCCCCTGAAAACAAAAAACAAGAAATAAATAACATAGTAGAGGAAATAAATAAAATATTAATAAATTCTGCAAATGAAATATTTGGCACAAATCGATACCCTAATGATAAAAATAACCTAAGAAAAAATAAACCCTGGTTTACACTTATATGTAGACAAAAACGAAGATTATACCTTAAAGCAAGAAGAATGAATAGTACCCTTAAAACCAAAGGCTCACTTGAAAGTTTAAAAACACACAGTAAAAACTACAAGCGTGAAATGAACACCGCTATAAATAAATATGAAAACAAAATGAGAAATAAAATAAAAAATCTGAAAGGAAAGAATCCAAAAGAGTACTGGCGTATCCTAAAGGACAAAAACAGAAAAGAAGATTATAATGACATTAGTATTGACGAATTGTTCCATTTTTTCAAATCCCAAAACGAAACGACAGACAACTGCTGCATGAACCCAATAAAAACCAATTTAACCGCACCTAACTTAGATACGACAAGACTTAATGGTGAAATAACATATAATGAAGTGTTATCAGCCATCAATAAAACAAGTAATAATAAAAGCTGCGGACACGATAAAATTTATAATGAATATATAAAATGCACAAAGGTTATAATGATACCCACATACGTAAAATTATTCAATGTTATCCTAAAAGATGGAATTTTCCCCGAAAGCTGGTCACTAGGGATGATATGTCCAATATATAAAAATAAAGGCAGCAAGGCAAAGCCCGAAAACTTTAGACCAATTACCTTATTATCATGCTTAGGTAAACTATTCTCATCCATTCTTAATGTACGAATGGAGATGTTCCTTGAAGAGCACAACTTATTAAACGAGAATCAAATGGGTTTTAGAGAAGGTTATTCCACAACGGAAGCATCATTTATACTATATGCGCTGAGCTTTTTAATAAAAAATAAAGGTGACAAACTGTTCTGTGCATTCATTGATCTAAAAAGAGCTTTCCCGTCTATTAAAAGAAAATTACTCTGGGCGAAAATGTTAGATATAGGCATAGATGGAATTTTCCTTAAATGTATACAGGGGTTATATAGAGATATTAAATCGACAGTAAAATTAAATACAAACCTGTCACCGTTATTTAACTGCGAAGCAGGACTAAGAGAGGGAGAACATCTGAGCCCTCTATTATTTTCTATGTTTATTAATGACTTAGATTCTTATTTAGAACTAAAAGGTGCAAGTAGCTTAACTATCAGCAACGATAACAACGCAGATCTACTAAAAATATTCACATTATTATATGCTGACGACACAACAATCCTAGCTAAAACCGCAAAAGAATTACAGAAAAACTTAAACATTTACAGTAACTATTGCAAGGAGAACCACTTAAACATAAATGAAGATAAGACAAAAATAATGATATTCGGTAGAAAGGGGAGGGTAGGAAATCAGAAATTTGTACTAAATAATAATATAATAGAAATAGTTTCTAAATTTAAATACCTGGGAATAATCTTCTCAGCTAACGGTTCTTTCTCAGAACACAGGAAATATTGTAAGATGAAAGGTACTAATGCTATGTTCAATCTTCTCAGAAAATGCCATACACTAAGCTTGCCCATAGATAGTCAAATTGATCTATTTGATCAAACAGTACTACCTATACTAACCTACGGTTGCGAACTATGGGGTATGGAAAATTGTGACATTTTAGAAAATGTTAGACTAAGATATTTTAAGATGATTTTAAAATTGAACACAAAAACACCAAATTATGTAGTCCTAGGCGAAACAGGCAAACTCTATATAAGATCATTTATTAAAAAAAGAATGTTACACTTCTGGATCAAAATAGCGACCGGCAAAGAAAGCAGGATTTCTAAAATAATTTATAACATTTTACTTAAAGAGCACCTGGTTGAAAAATGCAAATGGTCCGCCAATATAAAGTTACAATTGGAACAACTAGGATTAGGATATATTTGGTTAGAACAAGATATAATAGACACTAAACTTTCAAAATCAATAATTAACTTACGTATAAATGATCAAAGTAAACAAGAACTTTATGAGAGTATGCAAATAAGCAATAAAGGTAAATTATATAGCGCTCTAAAATATAAATCTGACTGGGAAAATAGTCCACCCTTTTTAAATAAATTACATCTGAAAGAAGCTATCTATATACTAAAAATACGAACAAGTAACAATAATTTCCCTGTTGAACTGGGTCGCCACTCCAGAATAGATTATAATTTAAGATTATGTCCCTTTTGCTTAAAAGATATAGGAGATGGATTTCACTATTTACTCCAATGTGTGCACTTTAATGCCCAACGAAAAATGTATCTAAAAAAATATTACTATAACAGATCTAATGTAGAAAAAATGTCGGAACTGCTTAATTCTAGCTCTCTAAAAGAACTTAAAAAACTAAGCATATTTTCAAAAATATTAGTATCTGCTTTTAAAAAATGAGAAAAAGGTTAGAAATGTTTAAGTATTTTAACTTGTTGGTTTGTCACTATGATATTGAGAGATAGTCGTAGAAGAAATGTAATATACTAAGCCGCAAGAAAAATTGTGAATGATTTCTTAAATGTTTGTTCTCACTATGTTAATGCCGTGCAGGTCTAATGAAAGTGATTTACCTGTATGTCTATGTTAGTAAATTAAGTTGTTGTTTTTTTGTTTTTTTTTCTTTGTTAGTTTTTTCCCCCCAAAAATTGTGTTATAAACTAAATTATCCCCCCTGAATTTTCTTTTAGGATACCTTTAATTAATAAATTTTTTATTACTTTCATTTTATTACTAATATTGGTTTTACTATTATTGTTCAATTTATTATTCACAAATGCTATAATTTTCTTATGTTTTTGACTATGCCTTTATTGTACCTATGTACTATGTGGCAAATAAATATTGTTCATTGTTCATTGTTCATTGTTGTTCACATTCTAGAAAAGATAATATTATCTGCGCTCAATCAAAAACGTAAAATAATGAGCAAGAAGGGAGCAATTAATTCTCTAGTAGTTACCTTTCACTGGAGACCGACCGAAATTCGACTACGGTTTCGGCGCCGAATGTGTAGTAAAATTCTCGGTATCAGCTTCGGTTTCGGCCAAAAGTCAATTTATAATTTTCGGTATAGAGTCGTTTTCGGCAGAAACCCAAAATTTGGTTTCGGTCGGCCTCTACCTTTAACCGTTCACTGAAAAGATATGGCTAAAATTGCAAAAAGCTTGCGTGCCGATATAATAGTATAGTACATGAACCTACCCAACAATTGAATCAAGTCAAAAATTAAATCAGGTCAACAATTGAATCTGGTTAACAATTGAATCTGGTTAACAATTGAATCAGGTCAACAATTGAGTCAGGTCAACTCCTAGCCCTAAGGCTTCAAGATGTCCCAAAAAGATTTCAGTCATCTAAAAATATATGTCTTCATGTCAATTATATGCTTCGTGCTGTGGTCTTCATCGTCTAGTACGGATCACTGTAATCCTCTTTAAGTAGATTGTCGAGATACATAATATTTTTGAGATACAAATAATGCAAGAATTTTTTTTCAAAGTATGTAAATGAGAGAAGAAGATCAGTCTTTATGATAATAGGTAGAACCAAAGAGAATTAAGTAAAGCTTATTCCTACAGTGTTTAGTTTAAAGTTTAATAGACCTAGATCCACATTCATTAATAGTCGTTCAGGTCTTACTTTTTTTGTTAACTTTAGGGCAGGGGTCTCAAACTCGGACAAAGGAGGCATGTGCCATTTTATCACTTAAAAGATGTGTCAAGGGTCGCTTCCCCCCCCCCTCCCCCCAAGAACTTGACCCTAGTAAACAAAATATACTTCATACATCTTAATTAGTTTTTCTGCTTATCACTAATAATATGCCAATTAACAATTTAGACACACACAATTATTCCAAAGTGAACAATCGTTATTGTTATTATTAAGTATGTTACGTATATAAAATTAACAATAAAATTTAATGTGTATCAGCACTAGCTGTCTGAATTTCACGATTAGTAGGCTAGATTTTTTGTAAGCTTACTGGCGGGCCACTAATATCCACTTGGTGGGCCGCATGTGCTTAAAGCTATTACGTTTTAAGACTTAAAAACAATTGTATGCGCAAACTTTACATTTGTTGTTGTTTGATGTTCATTTTTCTTATTCTAGCACTTGCTGCATCTGGACATGCCCTAGAGAACCCCTTCGCATCCATCTTCAAAGCCATCAGCGCCCTAGCCCCTGTCAGCATCAACAGTGTCAATGGTACGGCAACAAACATAGGTAAATTACGCAGTAATAGCGCTAGATAAACACACAGCAGTTTCGCCAGGAGATTAATTTATAACCCAATTATTGTGTTTACCTGTTAGTGGGAAACTTGGCTGTCAGAATTGTCCTTACATTAATCAAGGGGAAATTATAAGAGGGACAGCACGACGTCGTAATTATTGGTGTATTGTAGCCTATTGTATTCAAACAGGTTTAGAACAAAGGTGAACTATTTACCTATTACAAGTGAATGAAAACAGCCTACATGAATACACGCTCTGTTAGTATAAAATCACAACGTTTTTGAGAAAGGCGGAAAGAAAATTAAATACATTAGTAGTAGAATAATATAATACTATAGTGGTATAGATGTATAATCTATTGCAGCGGACGGCAACCTATGGCACGCGTGCTAAACTCGGACGTAAAGTGATTTTCAATGGCACGCAGAAGACCCACAAATATGAAATTAAAGTCTTCTGTACAAGAATTAGATTGGTGCCCCGGTTGACTTTAAAGCTGTTAGCACGCTGAATGAATTAGAAATCATGCTTTAAAACGCACTATGCTAATAAGTTTTACTTTGAGTGGCAATTTGGAAAAGAATGGGTTGCCTGGGCTAATTAAGGAAACCGATAATTTAACATCATTAGTTTTCTAAAGCCACAAATATAACTATGAATAACGAAATAGTCTTCTAGCAGTAAAGATAGGATAATCTAAGATAACTAATTCCACCTATCAAATCATGTCTCCAGGTGAAACCTAATTCATATTTTTGAATTGCTACATCATGCATGAAATTGTGTGATCAACCCATTGCCTTGATGCCTTTGGCAAACTAAACTGTTGCCCATTCAACGTTAGATAGACTCTGGTTCGCGTAATTTTGTAATTCTATGTAGCGTAATTATGAAAACATCCTAAACTTTAATTCTTTTTTTTAAATATATTTCTACTATTCTAGAGTGCCCTAACATGTACAAAGCCACCAGGTGTTTGGAGAATGAAGTTGACTTTATCTTGGGGAAAATTAACTCCACGAGCAATTTTACAGAACTGCACGATTTCTTTTGTCAGTAAGTCTCACATTGTAATATAAATTTAATGTATAATATTATATGCTACTTTGAATATAATATACCATGAATATAACGTACCGAAGGTCTTGGGTTCGAAACCTGGTGAAGGCTAGGATTTTTTCTCTGGACTCGAGGGTGTCCCTGAGTTTACCCAGCTCTGATGGGTACTTGACATTAGTTAGGGTAGAGTTAGTGTGGCTGTGTATTGTGCTGGCCACACATCCACCCTAGAATGCCGTGGCCACAGAAACTGATGAGCGCTGCTTCACCGGCCCTATGGATCCATTTGGTCCGACGGGATAGTACCGGTAATCAAAATAGGGTATATTCAATTGGCAACCTTTAGTCTCTTGAAATAGTGTTTGCATTTTTTATACGGATTCATACACGAGACATTTGAAACTTCAGTTGATTTCTATGAACAGTAAAATTGTATTTTGCGCCACCTAGCTAAATGTTGAGATTTCTATATTATAGTAGACTGCTCTAACTTCGACCGATTAAATTACGAACGGCAACAAACTCGTTTTTCTTTTTCGCTATAAATCGGCAACCAATCATGATTGCGATTGTTTTTTTTTTCACCGTTGTCTCGTGTACTTTCTGCTGATTGGATGGGTACTAAACTTTTTAGCCAATAGTTTTTAATGAATGCAAAAAAAGTCCCCTAGTATCCCTACCCCCCCCCCCCAGCTTTATTATATGTATCTAACTTCGACCAGGGTTGCTCTAACTTCGACCGCTTTGTTTTTCTTTTTTTTTCTATAAAAAAATATTTTTCAAAGGCTAATTAAAAACCAGTATGTAGTTTGGCCTATGTCATTGCTATATATATTTTTTTTTACAAAAAAAAATAAAATAAATAACTGACGTTTTAGGCATTGTAAAGCGATACACTGTAAAGGGGCCTAATCAGAAAAACTAGAAAATAGTGCGTCAGTTCAAAAAAAGACAATGGTCACAGTGTAAGCCTCTGTTTAACGGTGTCGTCTGCTAAAACGGCTAAAAATAGACATGATATTATGTGTAAACTACTTTTCCCGCCCTTCAATCGCGAGACGATAAAATTAAAAATGCATAAACCAATCATAATCGTTATGTTTTTAAGAATATTTTTTTCTGCGCCCTATAGAGAAATCGGTCGAAGTTAGAAACTGCTCGAAGCTAGAGCAGTCTACCTTATGCCATTAGACTATAATTAGGGACCTAACTTTTGTTAATTTAATGTTTCTCTTGTACGGCGTTTACTTAACACACAAAATACACCAATGGCACTGCGTTCATTTGCTTTTTCTCTATATGAAATTAATGTTTCATTTGCAATGATTTTTCAGATCTTCAGAAGCATTGATAAACTGTACGGGCTCGTACTTGACGAAATGCCCGCCTATGTACACTATGACATTTGAACTGTACATTGGCGCATTGCAGATTCAATGTTCTCCGTCAGGATACAATGGTAAGTGATATTCTCCATGGAATAGATTGGAATTCTGAGTAAAAAAAAGACTGCAGTTTATTGTGACTAGTATTAACTAATTATCCCTTTCAGATTTCATAAGTCTTTCACATTTGATATCGTTATAAAAACAATATTGTACTGTTTAAAGTCTTCTAGTGTTTTTTATTTGATTTATATTAATCAGCATAATATATTTAGCTTGATATCATTGAAGTGATTTTAAATTTCCATGGTCAGTTCTACAAGGGTAGACATTTTCTATTATAAAATAACGGTTGTGTGGGTTTCTTAAAGAATGCCACCATAATCCACACACCTAGACACAAATATTTCTTGAGTCATTTTTACTAACTGTTCTAAATCTACACACTACTTGTAATGTTGGCTAAAATAGAACCTTGACCTTGGCAGCTACATCTCAGCTAATGGAAGCATAGACTTGGAAATCTCCATCAAACTAGCTATGGCTGCTAAGGCCTTTAACAAACTGGGGAAAATATGGAAGTCATCCTCTCTGCAGCTATAAGAACAAAACTGAAACCTTACAAGTCAAATGTACGCTCAGTCCTTCTCTATGCTACAGAGACCTGGAAGACCAATTCCAAAATCGAAAGCCGCCTCAGATGGTTTGAAGGAAGATGTCTCCGACGTATACTAAAGATTAACTGGGAAGACCACATCTTTAACAGTGAAGTTCGCAAGAGAACATGAATAAACTGCATCATTGAAGAAATTAAAAAAAGAAGATGGAGATGGCTGGGTCACGTTTTTCGCATGGATAGAAAGAGGCTTCCAAGCAGAGCTTTCAAAAGGAGAAGGGGAAGACCAATGGAAACTTTGAGGAGAACGATGGATGACGAAGCAAAGGCCACCAATAAAACGGCATGAAATCAGATGGCTCGCCCAGGATAGGGAGGCATGGAGAAACTTTGTTGTTGTCTTATGCTCCACCGGGAGCGATGAAGAATAAGAGAATGTGTCTAGACAGGACAACCAGTAACTTTTAGTCGTTTGAAACCCTTAAAGCAAAATCAAGACTAGTATCAAACCGTAGATAAGCGTAGGCAGCAATAATTATTTCTATAAAAAGAGTATCTGTAATGTAGAGGATAATATCATAATATTTAAGCCTTATGGGGACTTATGCCCTTGTGGATTATAACTTTTTATTAGCTTTTTATACTTTATAACGCTTTGCGTTTCGTTACTATTAGTGCTTGTTATTGATGTAGCTGTATCATTACAGATGTGGTCAGCTCTTTGGCGTGTTTCAACCAGCCTTCACTGGCCCCACAATTGGATCAGTGTGTGCAAGCCCTGGCGGCGTACAGCAATGACACCTACCTGTGCTCGTAAGTGATAATATTATGATATGTATCGTATCGCAAGGGTCCGCAACCTACGGTACGCGTGCCAGACTTGGCACGCAGAGCGATTTTAAATGGCACGCAGAAGATCCACAAAAAGGCCATTTGAATCGCTTCTACTCACACAAAAATCTGGTGGCGCACGTTAACTTTTAAGCTGTTGGCTCGCTGAATGGTATAGAAAGCCTACTTTGACACACTATTATTAATTATCAAAAGGTTGCCCAACCCCCGTCATATGGCGTGTTAGCTTAAAATGGTTCAAAGTGGTAATGCCTGAACTTCAACCCTGGCACAGCCTACTGTTGAAAGACTCTCGTAGAGTTTCATCAAACTATTTTCATTGCTACCTAATGTTAAGGCTACATAAATATGAACTCATCATCAATGGCTCCCATAGTCTCGGAAGACGATTAGATTTGCGCTCTTTTGATTTCGCCAGCCTTGCAGCATTGTCTGTGTTATTAATTATAATAATAATAATAGAAAATAATAATTAATTTAAATAAGACTAGTAACGCCTTCTAATCCTAGGTAGCTACTGGTGCACGGGTTCATCCGTTTGGTCATGGCGTATAAGGAGATCGTGTGTAATTAGGGGTAAATTTTATGGAAGTTGCTCTTCCAAGTATTTTAGCTCATCTTTTATAAACAAAATGAATGTATAGAAGTAAAATGCCGATACATGGAGTTTAGTGAACATGGAGAGAGGCATGGCGATGAGTAAAGAAACAATTGAAGAAAGAGTATGTAGACTATAAGTAGTAAGAGAGATAGAGAGACTTGTATGGGTAATGAGAGACTTAGAGAGAAAGGAATTCAGAAGAAAGATGGTAAGAAAGATGGAGACAAAGCATTTTCTATATATGTTTAAGATAAACTACAAATTAAATGTGCTATTAACTTTTGATTAAAATGATGTTCAATATCATTAAATAGATTGTCCGATCGATATATCGACTGCTTCAGTGAGGCTACCAGCAAGATTTGTTCAGAGCCTGCCAACGTACACCTTCAGTCTGCTCTACAGCGCGTCTTCTTGCCGTACAAGGTCGCCGTATGCAGTGAAGCTAATGTTACTGCAGTCTTCGAAGCGACCGGCGCCAACAGCACCATGCATGCGCAAGTATCCGCCATTGACCCGACCACAGCAACTGTAGTGTCCTCTGCAAGTTCCAGTAATGCCACAGCTAGTGAAAGTACCACCGCTGGGACCAATGCCGCTGTTGGCGCTGTGAGCACTGCTTCCAACAGCACTGCGTCCTACAGCACAGAATACAACAGCACTACATCCAGCAACACTGCATCCTACAGCACAGAACACAACAGCACTACATCCAGCAACACTGCACCCTACAGCACAGAATACAACAGCACTACATCCAGCAACACTGCATCCTACAGCAGCAACTTCACGACAAATTATACTGCTACAGCCTCAGAAAATTACATTTCTTCTCAAAAGAATGCAACAGAACAGCCCATGACACCTCTGACCAACTCCACAATCACAGACTCGACCACTATCCAGCCAAAGGTAGCTGTCGCCGGCTCCACCTACACACCTACATCTAGCTCTACCGACACAACAACGTCTACTTCCACCTACACACCTACATCTACTTCCACCAGTACGACAACATCTACTTCCACCAGCACAACAACATCAACCTCCACCACGACATTGCCCACCACAACATCCGTTCCCCTACCGCCTTTCCAGTGTTACGAATGCGGCAGCGGGGCCCCCGGGTACTGGCAAAACGGCGCCTGCCCTGTCAACGGTAGTCTTCAAGACTGGGCCAAACAAGCCAGTAGGTGCAACGGCCCTTGTGTTGTCACAGTTACGCGATGGCCACTTGGTGGTAAGTACATCGAACCAAACTTCAGATTTCTTCATTGTTAACTATGAGTCATGAATAGATAACTTTGCACATCTAAAAGTATTAAAAAATTAAATATAAATCTAAACAAAAAAGTAGTAAGACTACTAAAATCCTATAATTTTCCTTGTGAAATTCATTGTTAGATTTACTATAGGCCTACACTTTTTTTTGTTTTTTTTTATGGAAATGAAATCATTAATTATATATATACCGAAAGTCCTGGCTTCGAATTCTTTTTCACTCAATGATTTTTTCTTCGAGTCTGGAGGGTATCCCTGAATCTACCTAGCTCTAATAGTTAGCTACCTGACATTAGTTGGGGCAAAGTAGGCTATATATAAGACTTATATAAAGGCGAGTGCTGGCCACACACTCCCCTAGTGTGCCTTTTGCTACGGAAACTGGTGGACGCCTCATCACCTAAATACTATATTAGCTCATACGTATAGGTATAATAAAAGCCTATCATCCGCGAGCTTACATATATAGGCTATTTATTATATATTTATTCTTAAACTAATATTAACATAAAATGTGTATAGACTACATTATTATTATCTATAGCAATATTTCTTTTAAATATTTCAGATGTAGTGCGAGGCTGTTCCAAAAATCAAATCTACCAATTCCCAGTGCCCTCTAGCGGCTGCCGGAAGAACAATGATGACTTCGTGTGTTTCTGTTCGGGGAACAAATGCAATGATAGGAACATGACCGCGGAACAGGCGGAGCTAGTTCAACGATTCAAAAATTAAACTAAAAGTTGTCTAGAAAGAAAAAAAATCCATTGTAATTAGTAGCATCCACTTGTGATCATTTGATCGATTTATTACACATTGACAAGTCTTAACGTGTATGCATGCATAAAAGTTCACAAGAAAAAACATTTCCGGTCGAATTCGATCATTTTATTCGAAACATGTCTGTGTGCTGGGTTACTGGTTGTACGAACATTGGTTGGGGATTAAAATTTCTTTCATTTCCAAAACATATTTACAAAAGAAAACAATGCATTGTGAATGTCAGAAGGGAATAATCACCTTTTTTTAAATATCAAACTTATTGCTTAATGCAAAAGAATTTTTGTTATTCGTTTTTATGAATCTACGAATTTTGTTTTTTAATAACCAAGAAAACGCAACTCTTGACTAATTTATTTTTTAAACAAGCTACATGCGACTAACACTTGAGTATTAATTATCGCCTACTCACTTTTGATGTTAAAAACGGGTTCCTCATAACTAATATTGTATCCTTTGTATAATTCTAAAAGACTAGAACTAGCCGTCGAGGTTGAAATCAACTGTCAATAACCAGCAAAAGCATGCTTTTTTGTTTACGGAAATGCCTAAAATAATTAAACATTTAAAAAAAGAACCGGAAGTTCACGATCACACCAGTTCAAAAGATCCCGCCTAATTAAGACTTGTCCATTAATGTTCATTCTTTTTATCTTGTTTCAATTTGCCCTTTCTTTGAGACCCATTCCCAGGGGGCACAACCACGTCGTATCGACGTGGGAAAAACGTGGTATCTACGTGTTTTCGTGGTTTTCACGTTTTTTCCCGTCGATTCGACGTGGTGTGCCCGCTGGGCTCTTTCATTTATATTTGAACCTTTCTTTTTTTATCTTCTTTTAACCCTATTTCTGTTTCTCGTAAATATTTGTGAGTGTGTGTATGTGTGTGCATATACAAATATTCCTTGCATATTTGTTCCATCTTTCACGAGAGCAGGGGTCGGCAACATATGGCACACGTGTTAGTCTTGACACGCAGAGCAATGTCCAACTGGCACGCGGAAGACCCCCCAAAAATGGCAATTTATTGTCTCTTCTACAAGATATTGAGTGCTAGAGCAAAATGACTATTAGGCTGTTAATTGGCACGCTGAATGAGTTAGAAATCCTACTTAGGCACATGGTTATCAAAATGTTGCCGACCCGCCTGCTTTAGAGGCATGCCCTGCTGGAGTAGCCAGCGGAAGTCGCTTCCCTGCTATGCATATCTTGACTCCACCTATATACGTAGGTGTGCAAACAACAACATAGAAAGAAAAAAGGACGGGAGGGGCGAGGGTTTGCAAGAACGGACCCGCTGTGTATCAGCAAGCTTTGTATTTTTACTTAACGAAAGAACGACTGAAAAATTAACTTACTGTAAGCAAAACCAGAGTGGGAGGGGGGAGGGGGAAATCCTATACTCCTTATACAGCGACTCCAGAGAGGGAGCTTTATAATGAGGGAATGGAGGATCATCCATTGTGTGCTACGTAAAATGTGTTCTTGGTAATTCCAAGCCACTCCGCCCTTACGACACTGCTGTCTGAAATATTATTTCCAATACCTCAATTGAATACAAATTCTGGAGACGACTGTTTTCGTCAGTGAAATTAAGATTCAAAACTTGAATGCTTTTTTATTTTTGGTTTCATACTAGTATACTAGTATTTTCTTTGTTTTAATGTACAGCTTGGGTCCTACTAATTGTGAATTTAGTTTACGATAGCATGTTTCCGAATCACACTAGACTAGAAGGTGACTTAGAGAGAATTCCATGCACTGTCAACATTAAATTTTATTAAACATCCAAGCTTCAAAATAATTGTTTCATTAAAATTAATCATCCTATTTTTTTATATTATCTAAATTTAGAGCACTAGGAATCACGTGACAAAAAGCATGTCTTATTGTTTGTTTATTTTGTCTAGTGGTAACAAAATGCAGACGTATTACTTTGTCGTCTGCCACAGTAGGCTACTAACAGAAGTTTTCATACATTTGTATTTTTATATATTCACATTGTTTCAAGGGCTTCTCTCTACGAATTATTGTTATTTTACTTTGTTAAAATTTCATTAAAATTATTTACTATTTACAAAAAATAAATAAAAGAAATATTCCAAAACCGATTGCTTCCCTTGTTTGTTTTCTGGTTATAGTTTTTAAATTGTCATCCTAGCACTAAGTAAATTACACTATGAGCTAATCATTAAACAGTGAAGTGTAATTCATCTTCTGAGCCATAATATGACGGGAGATCCTCAGCGGTGTAGGGGACAAAACAAAGAGGGGAGGGAATGGTGCAGCCCCACTCCTTCTCCTCCTTAAAATCTTTTTTTTTTGTAAAACAAAAACTAGAAAAGCTTGAGGTTGCCTCCCTTCCAGTGGTCCGCCTTAAGAAATTGTACGATGTAGGCGGCTCAGTACAAATTTGGGTTTGTGCTCTCCCCCATTGCCCACTTGCCTTGATAATAAATGAGGGATTTTTCAGAAGGCCAAGTATAATGTGCCTTGCTCTTTACCCCCCCCCCCTTTTTTCCTTAATAGACACATTCTTTATATTAAGTTGTATATTAAGTTGTATAAAATAAAATGGTATATAAATATGGCCTCTACTTACTCCTCCCTGAACTAATTACACAAATTTTTACACCCAAGATATCAGGGCTCATATTTGTACTTTTCACTATTACTAATTTACATATTAGTAAATTTGTTATTCATTTTTTTTTTTAAAGTTCATAATGAGAAGGAATGAATATATATCAGTAATAAATATATATCAGTAAAAAGACACACACACACACAAAAGTTTTGTATCAGGTATAGTTTTATAATATGCTTGTAAATATATATATATATATATATATATAGATCTATAAAATGTTTAGAAACAGTACAGATTTCTTTATCAGAGAAATTATGAACAAAAGCGCTCCGGGTAAAATACAAAGAAATGTTACAGTGGAAGAAAATAACATTCATAACAATTGAAAATTCTGAGGGGGTGAAATGGGGGTCAATTAAAATGCCACATTCACATTTGAATCGGCTCTTAGGGCAAGTAGAGAAAAGGTGTTTTTTTTTACCTTGGTTACAGGCAAGTGCGTAGCCATAATTTTTTTTCCAGAAAAGGGGGGTGGCTGAACATTTGCGTGACGAACATTTTAGCTGAAACTTTTCCAAAATAAGTACTGGTACAGATTTTCATCAAAATTTTAAAGAACTGTTTCTTCTGGTGTCTTTGGCCCTGTATACAAGGAGATTATGAGGCCAGAACAATGCCCAGCATTGATGTCATGTACCTGTCAAGAGTAACCAGGGACACATTCCCAGCCCAAGAAAAAAAATCCTTGGCTCACCAGGTTTTGAACTTGATACCTTCAGAGTTCAGTTTGCACTCCCCTGATAGACCACCATACCCCCATTTCGATAAATATAGCAGAACCAAAAATTTGACGTAATAGTAGACAATGGTTCTACATTTTATCAGAAATTACAAGAGGAGTAAATGGACTTCAAAAAGCCACTTGATTTAAAATGAGTAATAAAAAAATAACTAATAAAAATCCAATCCACTTATTTCTCACAACAACACTTTGAAATTTAGCATTATAAAAAATAAAGTTCTGTCAAAATATTTAAACTTATTTAAACCTATTCAGGAGTTTTCCTTTTTAAAGTTAACATTTAACATATAATCATTAGAAGCTAAAAACCAATGAAAAAAATAGAAAGGGCACATTTTTCTTTTAAATGATACAGACCCAACATCGTTTATCCTAGACATCAAATATTTCCAATTAAGTGAATAAATCAATTACAGCTAAAGAATTACTATAAACCCCAGAACAACAAAGAATTACCAGTAAAAATCAATTTTCACCACGATCATAGTACAACAAAAAAATAAACACAAAAAAAACAACTCAAGTTCATATAAACAAATCAATCTTTTTTTTACGAGCATCAATTTTTTTTATGGACAAAAAAATACAATAATTTTGGTATGATCAAAATCTTTATGACATGAATTATGTAAACATAAAAAATCAGTGTAAACGATTAATAAATAAAGAAAATGTATACAAAAAACGCGTTATACTTATACTTATTATGTTAGAGTAGAAAAAGAAATTATGGCACAAGTAGTTTATTTTAAAATATGGCTGAATTGAATAGTTCATTTAACATAAAAATTATTTTTATGACTTCAATAAAATACTGAAACATAAAAAAGCCGAAAACAAAAAACAAATGGTCTCCCTTTAGACCAAAACAAAAAGGATTTCTAACTTGATAATGACTAGTGGTGGCAGATGAATGAAGTGTGTATGGGGGGAGGGGGGGGGGCCTGATTCACTTTTCATCTTTGGTGACTACAATGGTCTTGTCCTTGCTTGGGTCCATGAAATCCTTCTCTGACATGTCGGTGATATTGGTACACTCCTTGATGGCCGAGTTGGGCACCTGCGAGTTAATGGAGTAGGAAAATCAATTATTAAAGCTACTGACCGCAAGGGTCTAATGGAACAGTTACAGCCTGCAATATAGATGACCTCAATTTGAAAGACTTTTAGATCCTATATGTGATGCCAACCCACGAACCGGTACGGAAGTAAATAAACTTGCAATAAATGCCCAAAAAAATAAATGAAAAAGGGATCCTAGGTCATTTTTTAGATTGTTTTCCATTTGTAATGTTGAATGCTTAACTTATAGCTGTGAAATTTTCAAGCTAAAATTATTTTAAGAAATTACTTAAAAATGTGTTTTTCTGAAGCTTTTGTAAAAAATCAAGCAAAATGTCCTCTAAAGATTAAATTGTTTAAATGTCAAACAAATACTTTTTTAGACATTTAGAACTTTAACAACTTGTGTATTGACTAATTCTGTGTGTGTTTGCTAAATTTCATGTCGATTGGTTAATATTTATTCATCCTGGAAATATTTAATTGGTACTGGGTTTTTTTTTTCAATTTTCTCTTAAACGACTTTCCTTATCTTTGCTTATGTAATTTTGAAAAACGTTTGAACTAATTATTCAATTTTAGACATTTTTTCACCTATGTATAGATAAATGAATAAGCTTTTACTAAACACCAAAAATCTTATTTGTTCTACTTCAGTACCATCCTGTGGGGTTGCATCACATATATATTACTGCCCATTTGTAATTTATAGAGGTACAGACTGTTGGAGTTTTACCCATATCGCATAACCAGCTTTCATCGGTATCTGACCTAACAAGCAGTTCATGGGTATCTGACCTACTCAACTCTGATAGATATCTGAACTAACTAACTAACTCTGAGGTTTATCAAACCTAATCAACTCTGATAGATATCTGAACTAACTAACTCTGAGGTTTATCAAACCTAATCAACTCTGATAGATATCTGAACTAACTAACTCTGAGGTTTATCAAACCTAATCAACTCTGATAGATATCTGAACTAACTAACTAACTCTGAGGTTTATCAAACATAATCAACTCTGATAGATATCTGAACTAACTAACTCTGAGGTTTATCAAACCTAATCAACTCTGATAGATATCTGAACTAACTAACTCTGAGGTTTATCAAACCTAATCAACTCTGATAGATATCTGAACTAACTAACTCTGAGGTTTATCAAACCTAATCAACTCTGATAGATATCTGAACTAACTAACTCTGAGGTTTATCAAACCTAATCAACTCTGATAGATATCTGAACTAACTAACTAACTCTGAGGTTTATCAAACCTAATCAACTCTGATAGATATCTGAACTAACTAACTAACTCTGAGGTTTATCAAACCTAATCAACTCTGATAGATATCTGAACTAACTAACTCTGAGGTTTATCAAACCTAATCAACTCTGATAGATATCTGAACTAACTAACTCTGAGGTTTATCAAACCTAATCATTTCTGATAGATATCTGAACTAACTAACTCTGAGGTTTATCAAACCTAACCATTTCTGATAGATATCTGAACTAACTAACTCTGAGGTTTATCAAACCTAACCATTTCTGATAGATATCTGAACTAACTAACTCTGAGGTTTATCAAACCTAATCAACTCTGATAGATATCTGAACTAACTAACTCTGAGGTTTATCAAACCTAACCAACTCTGATGGGTAACAGAATCTAACCAGACTAGTTTCAGAACCCCACTTTTCTAAAGAGAGAAAACAAGCCTCGAAGAACAAACAACAGTATCTCTCAAGGTACACTCTCACTGTACAATCGTTTTCTGGTCTCATCCACTGTAAGCTCCTGTAAGTCTGGCAGTCATATACAGTGCTCTCACATAGGGTAGGGCAGCAAATGTAACCTAAGTTCATACCAGAAATTTTAGGAGAGTTGAGGGGTAAATACAATTTGAAACACAAATTGTGAACAAAAGGAATAATGAAAAAAGATAGTAGAAGTTAACTTCTTATTTGTTTACACTCAAACTATTTTATACAAATGTTTCACTTTTAATAGGCTCACAAAGATTTAATAAAAGATTGACTCATCTAGAATATGCTTAATAAAAAATTGCATTTTAAAATTTCTTTAATCATAATAATCAACTAAGCGCAGGCACTAAACAAAACAGTTACAGTATGCAAAGGGGCGTCGCTGAAACTTTTTGCCCTGGGACACTACACTTATGAGGGTCCTGGTCATATATCACTTACTGATCTTCTCATCTGCTTAAATCTGACTTAACAAGGTCTAATGTTTATCTAAATGATGTAACAAAAAGACACTGCAAAAGAGACATGTGTCTTTGTGGTTTGTTTAATTTTAACAGACCTAAAATGTTACATCTTCAAAGCATTGGTTTTATGAACCCTTATTTTTAAGTTAAGTTTTAGTTTATTACATTTTTTTGTTTTGTTTTTAAAATGTTGACACATAAAAACAAAAACCTTGATTGATTATGTTTTGCATTTCAAAAAATTACTTTATGATTTTATTTTTCTTGTGAAAGAATTAAACAGGGAAAGTGTGCCGTTCTGTTACAGCCTACCTTATTCAAGGGAGTGTACTGCGGGTGATGATGTTCATAGACAGGGTTGTTGCTGGCCTTGTTGTATGCACAGAGGAAAGCCCAGCGTCGGTGCGGGCTCTGGTTAGGGGCACTGTTGTGCAGCAAGTTGGAGTGAAAAAACAGAGCATCACCTGCAATGATTATGTTGAAATATGTCCACCTCTCATTGATGATGAAAAATGAATGATTTATTGTACAGATTTAGTTGTTAACTATTTGAATACCATAATTAAGTACGGGATAGTTCATTTTGAAAACTGTGATAATTCACTTTTTTTTTTTAAACAAATGAGTTATCTCTACTGTCTTTAAGTACCTGAGTTTTTTTTAATGCTGATCTTTAACTCGACCAGTGCTGTGGAGTCGGAGTTGAGGGGTCGAAGGAAATTTTGGGTACTGGGAGTTGGCAAATAATGCACCGACTCCGACTCAATTTAGATCGGAATTTGTAAAAAAGCTAGTTAATATGTCCCAATTCAGAAAAAGTTATAATTAATGACTAAAACTCTTCATTACAGAGACTGTTGGCATCCTAGCCAGTAGTCCTGTGGTAATGACATGTATGTTGTCTTTGTTTCCTTCAAGGAATGTACAAAAATACATTCACATATTAATACAGATGAGTGGGAAGTACACAAAAACTGAGGAGTTGGCGTCTGAACATTTATCTACCAACTCCACAGCACTGATCTCAACATCTAAAAATTATAAGTACTCAATATATTTGATATGAAACATAAAGTAAGTAAAGTATACTGTCGGACCAATTAGATCCATAGGGCCGGTTAAGGACTGTTCACCAGTTTCTGTGGCCATGGCATAGTAGGGGATGTGTGGCCAGCACAACGCCCAGCCACCTTTACTTTACCCCAAATAATGTCAGGCACCCATCAGAGCCAGATAGACTCAGGGACACCATCAAGTCCCGGGAAAAAAATCCTAGACTCCACCAGGATTTGAACCCAGAACCTTGAACTCTTTGAACTCTGAAGTAACAAGAATTGGGTAAAGAAATGTTAACATTACACGCATAAAAGGTAGCCTGCATGAGTTCTGAAATTATTATCACAATTACATTAACTACCACAGAATTTATTCTTTAACATTTATATCCCACTGGTGCCAAGCTCACTTATTTTGCATATCCAGCCAAAAGCACTCGTTGCTTCGGCTCCTGTAGAAGGAGGTCATTACCTGGCTCCAGCTCGACGTACTCCAGCGGCAGAACCTTCTTCACCTGTTCTACCCTCTCGAGGTCCGCCCCGGTCTGACCACCCACCATGACGTGGTCAATGCGGCCACACTTGTGTGACCCTTCCAGGATCTGACCAAACAAACAAAATGTAAAATACAAGATACAAAAAAAAAGAATTACTTTGTTATTCAGCAAGTTCCATTTTCTAATAGAAGGAAATTTTGAATCAGCTGTGAATTCATTGGGTGGTTAGTAAAGTCAAAATGATATTAAGATGTAGAGACTGTATGCTGAGACTAAATCTCCCTATTTAAATATTTAAGATCTATTGGGCTGATGAAGCTTAGTTCAATGGAAAATACAAAGGGATCATGTGGCCAGCACTAGATCTAGATGCTTTTATTTTCCCACTTTCAGGCTTTGAACACAAACAGCGTAGACCCATGAAAGTAAAAACAAAAAAAATTCCATCGGACTATATTGGTAAATAAAATAGAACAAATTCTTTCACCTTGAAACAGATTGCCTCTATTTCATTGATTTAAAATGTTTTGGGTTAAGAGCTGAGTTCAGGAAAGATTTAAGTTTGTAACCCGAGGTACCACTGTACCAATGCTGGCAGATGGAGTGAATTGGATAGTATTGGCAGAAGCAGGTCATACAATCTAGAAGTTATAGTTACAACTACTACTGTTAACAATTTTCATATACTATAATTGCCACTAATCCAAAGTAAATCCAGCTATTAGGAATTTAAAATAGTAACACCTCTGTGCATAATTGTACACAACAGTTCATTTTGATGGACAAGTACAACAAGGACAACATTCAAGGGGGACATAATTTCTGGCCATGCTAACCTGTAAGCAGCCATTTTCTTTCCAGCATTTGTCTATGGCGATGAAAACGGTCAACATGTCTGGGAACAGGCAGCCATTCTTGTACCAGTAGCTGAGATAGAAATGGCATGAATTGTTGAAATATTTGAAAGGCTCATTTTTTATGTTCAGACATTTACTATGTATAGACGCCTTTACTTGAACGCAAGTAAAGTCCAGAGTCAGAGCTGGTTAGACTCAGGGACAATGTCCAGACCCCAAAACTTTTTCTTATCTATATATATAAAAAGATCGTTTGTGTCCCCACGGATCCCCA